>CM077087.1:191015296-191405230 GCA_039513925.1 Platanthera zijinensis
GGATGAGTCCCATAAAGAAGTACAGTTCCAGCTAGCTCAAGATATTAAATCTATAGATTTGAAATCAATTTGAATAAGAATGAGATGACAGATTACTTCCATAAGGGAGGTAATGTTGTAGTATATCTTGCCAACCAACAACAAGAAATGAAGACTATAATAGCTGACATAGCAGAAAAGCAAGGATATATTCTAGAAAATCAATTCAGAACGAATGAAAATCTCAAGGACTCATATAATGAAATTCTCACAAAACTGGGAGGTATTGCTACAGATTTGAAAACTGTAGTATCCAGGAAAATACAAGAAGATTTTGTTGTTGTTCAAACAACACTTCAGGCATCCCAAAAGACTATTTTAGGTCAGCTGGAGAAGTTCAGACTCTACTACAAAGAGGGAAAAGATTATTTGGCTGATCAAGTAAGGTTTCAGAAAGATGATCTAAGAGATAATGTCGCCAGAGAAGTCATAAAGTGGAAGAGAGTGTTAGTAAAACCCAGATCTGATCATGCTAAATGGGTATATAATACCATCAGAGCTACTCTTGGATATCCACCCCTTTGTGATGAAGATAACACTGCTGAATCTGGTATTCAACCTACTCACTTTGAAGGGGTTCAGCAGGAAGTTGCACAAATCATCTATCCTCCCTCAGATTTTGAGGAAGTATAGTAAGAAGTGCATAAAATCTATAGCCCTCCATAGGAGGCACATAATATTATTATTGAAAAAGTCGGAATGTCTTAAGCTGCTAAGGATGCTCAGAAAGAGGCTCAACTTTTTAAGAAAAGATTAAGTGAACAAGCAGAATTAAATCATGATATTGAGAAATGGAGTCCAACCTCCAAAAATATCATTCTTACTGCCTGGAAAGCTGTGAAGGACAATATGCATGATAGAGGCAAATGGTACTCTGAACAAGAATAGAGTAAGTATCAGAAGAGGTAAGTTGCCATACATCAGTTTGGAAGGGATATCAAAGCTGAGAAGTTACATGCTAACTTTGTGGATCCTACCAAGTACTTCCCAAAGACTTATCATTACCTTGAAAGGCAGAAGATAAAGGCAAAAGAGCTCAAAAGAAATATTTGAAAGGGAAGAAGCCAGCTGATGACACAGAATCCAAAGTACAAGCTAAGATTCAATCTAGCAAAGGAATAGTTATCAAGGAGCCTGATCAATCTTAAAGATAGATAAGCTAGACTTAGAACTTTGTAAATTTTGTTCTAAACAACCTTGTAAATCAAACACTTTTTCCTGATTAATGAATTTTATCATATTTTGTGATGATATTAAATGTTATTTGTGTTTATAAGTTACCTTGCCTGTGAAATTATTTTATACATCTTAATATTTGTTTTATTATAAGAGGTGTATATCATTGACTAAGGGTTATGACTTCTCCAAATAAGGGGAGATTGTTGGGTACACTAGAAACTGTGTACCAGATTTGGATAAGCCTCACTTAACTCAATGATATACATCAATGTGTATTTGATGGGATGCTGAGTTTAAATGTGAAGGTTAAAGAAACACAGTAAAATTTTCTAAGTATAAGTGTCGACACTTGTGAGGGAAATGTGTCGACACCAGAAGTAAGATTGTGTCGACACACAGGACTTGTGTCAACACACAGAAATTCTGTCAGCAGTTGTTGTGTCGACACACAGGACTTGTGTTAACACACACTCAACACCAGCTATGTTGAATACCAAAAGTAGTTGTGTCGACACACAGGACTTGTGTCGACACACACTCAAAGAAATCTGTTAATAATAGCTATACTGAGACTGGAAGGCTTGTGTCGACACACATGACTTTTGTCGACACACACTCAAGAAATCTATCAATAGAAGCTGTGTTAAGACTAGAAGCAGTTGTGTGGACATACAAGACTTGTGTCGATACATCCAACAGAAGTTGTGTTGAGAAGTTAAAGAATTACTATGTCAACATATTTGGAGATGTGTCAACATAATCAAGATTTTTGTCGACACATGGTCTATTTGTGTCGACACATTTGAAGTGTTTTGCTGACATTTCCCTGCTATGATAGAAGTTCAGGGAGGAGTCAGTTGATAAGACTGAAGACCTGACAGCTGTCATTAGTAATAAAGCTGACACATCTGTCAGAGCTGTCAGAAGGTTGTTATAAGCCGGATCCGCCGGTATCCTTTGATGGATTCTATATATAGACCTATTCTATCACAATCTGAAGAACATTAATAATAAACAAGAGAGGGGAACAAGAGACAAACCCAGAAGAAGGTAAATCCTGAAGTGTCTGCTAGAAAATTCAAATCTAATTTTGAATTCAAGAGGGAGCTACATTGAAGATCAACTCCACCTCCAATTGGAGATCAACCTTACTTGGTAAAAATTCAAGAAGCTTTGAAGAAGATAAGACAGTTTGGATCTAAAGTAATCAGTTCAGTCAAGAACTGATCAAGAAGCTTTCACCCTATTCTCTTTCCTTTAGGGTGAAGATTTTATTGTTTTAAATAATTAATTTCCTTGTAAAATCTTATATAGATCTGAGTTGTAAGCCTAAATTTATAAAGGCTGAGGTAGGGCTAAAAGCCTGAGGTAGGACTTGAAAAAGTCTGAGTTATAGGCCTGGTGATAAAGGCTAAGGTAGGGTTTTTTCCTGAGGTAGGATTCTTGGGAAGAATCTGAGGTGTAGTACTAGAAGAAGTCTGAGTTATAGGAACCAGTTGGGTTCTGAGTTGTAAGATCTGTGAATCTTAGATAGTGGAAGGAAGTTTGGCTAAATCCAGTTTTCTACTAGATAGGTGAAGGGGGAGAGATGACGTACCCACAAATTTGGGAACCACTATAAACCATTGTGTCTGTGCTATGAATTTTCTGTGATTTTTATTCTTTGTGCTGTGATAATTAAGCTGTGTATAACTTTGTTATTTGCCTAAGTTGTTAAAAAGGATAAGAACCTATTCACCCCCCCCCCCCTCTAGGTGTTTAGGCTCTTTAAACCAAATCTTTCAGCAATGGAAAACACAAATGGCATCACTAACCACTCATAAAATCCATCCATTGATTTAAAAATCGTCTTCCATTCGTCTCCCTCCCTAATACTTATTTGATAGTAGCCACTCCTAAAATTCAACTTAGAAAAGATTGTGGCCCCGACTAATATATCCAACAATTCCTCCAAGCAAAGGATGGGAGACCCATATTTGATAGTAATTTTACTAATATCTCGGTTATCAAAACACATTCCCCAATAACCATCATTCTTAGGGGCGAGTAAAACAAGCACAAGAGTGGACCTCATCGTACACGTATAATCAGAGAATTGATCAATCCCTTGAAATTTGGAAGATATAGAACTACAAGGAGTTTTGACAAGGCCAAATACGAATTCTAACAACTCAGTAATACAGATCCTACGAGACATAGCCAACCAAGGGGCGATTAACGTGGGCAACACCTAATGGTTCAGATTAGTTATAATATGTTTGTGTACTACAAAGTCATCTAATGTAGGAAAATAAACAAGTGGAAGGGTCGGTAAAATTAATCCAGGGATAAAATCCAAATTAGTATAAATTTCACCCAACAGTGACAACATCAAGGAACTCTCACCCGGGTATACAACAAGACATTCATCCAAAAGTACCCTTCCCTATGAAGGTAACTAATCCACAATAATAATATGGACATCCTCATTCACAGGCTCCTTAGATGACTCAGATATAATCTCAGTAGGAGTAATCATACGCTCTATCATGACCGGGATCGTAGCCTGGAGATTGCACTCAATAATAGGATGATCTGGCACAACACTAGCAGAGCGTGTAATAGTCAATGAGATACTCTCACAGATCGGAATACCATCATCCCATACATCATCTTCCAAATCACTAGGTATCTCATGTAACATCCCTCAAATAACTAGACCCCTAGTAGTTTTTTGTCATGACTAAGTCATGACAAAACCCTAGGAAACCCAAAGAAAACCAAGTGGACAAAGCTCAAGATGAAAATCACCTTGGTATGCAAGTAGTAGAATCCCAAGTATAATCCTAGGCATGACTTTAGGGTTTAACTTGCTTCCATGATTATATCATGATACCTCTAACCCTAAGGGAGGCCAATATATTACTATAGACCCATTGGGGTCAACCAGAAAGAGGCCAAGATAACTAAAGTTCGGGAAACGTTAAGTGAGTTGATAAGACTCGGAAAGTACATCAGGTATCTACTCAGACAGGGTTTGGGCTTGGGCGTTGAGTGCGTGGAGTACACTCAGCGTCATTGACTGAATGGCATTGAGTGAGCTAAGCTCACTCAACGCGATAGACTGAATGGAGTTGAGTTAGCTAAGATCACTCAACGCCATAAAATGAAAGGCGTCGAGTGAGCTCAGCTCACTAAACGCCGTATTGCCATATACAGTATGGCGTTGAGTGAGCTGAGCTCACTCAATGCCATAGAATGAATGGCGTCGTCGAGTGAGCTGAGCTCACTCAATGATGTCTTTCCATATACGGTATTGCATTGAGTGAGCTAAGCTCACTCAATGCCATATAATAAATGGCATCGAGTGAGCTCAGCTCACTTAATGTCGTCTTGCCATATACGGTATGGCGTTGAGTGAGCTGAGCTCACTCAATTCCATAGAGTGAATGGCGTTGAGTGAGCTGAGCTCATTCAACGCCATAGACTGAAAGGCGTCGAGTGAGTTGTTGCTCAGCTCACTCAACGCCATTGTACTTAGGAAAATTTTCTGGCAAATTTCAGCCTTTTTGCTTGTTTGGCTGAACCGGGTCTTCTCGGGAATTGTGCTAAAATAAAGTACTAAGCCTCGGTTATTTTATTAAGTCTCATTTTAAGCAATAACACACCTGTATCAATGCTGGCATGCCCGTGTCACCAATCGACATGCCTGTGTCAGCTCACTCAATGCCATTTTTCGAAGTCTCATTTTAAGCAATAACACACCTGTATCAATGCTGACACGCCCGTGTCACCAATCGACATGCCTGTGTCAGCACTATTCCTTGTTAATGAAGAGAGAGTAAGTGAGGAGTTGTGACATTCATGGCTTGGGAGGCCAAGGGCCCACTCTCTTGCTAGAATCACCTCCCCCGACCATGGAAGCAACTAAGAGAGAGAAAGAGAGGGGGATTAATGAGGAAAGACTTTGGGATCATATTTCCCTTCCACAACCACCCCCATTAAATTCACTAGGACAAGGGGAGTGCAACCAGCTGTTCTTTTACTTGTTTGAGCCATGTTTCACCCACTACCTACCATGGCCGCCAACTTTGACTAAGGCCAATAATGGCAATGCTACACACAGCCACCTAACACCTCATCTCTCTCTCTCTTAAAGCTTCATTGGACTCCATGGATGAATTCTCAAACTTTTCCTGAAGGAGCAAACGGGTTCACTGGGTTGTTGTAAGAACCCGACCACCACCACCACCTTGCCAATCCGGCGATCGGCAAGGCTACAGCCACCCCCACAGGTCCTCCCCTTCCTTTTTTTCCTATGGTTAGATCTTAGGAATCTTTAGAGATAAGAATCGGGCTCAATCGAGCCGATCCAAGTGATAAAAAGGGATAAATTCCAAAGAAAGTCATGGTGGCGGTTCGCCGGAAACCACAACCTCCGGCGGCCAAAACACCGCCAGGCGTAAGCCACCACCTCGACGAAGGTGGTGGTGGCGGTGGCTTGCCGGAGGAGTGGCTGGATGGCCGGTGGTGGCTCATGGAAAAGCTACAGGAAATGGAGTTTTTTTATGTTCTGTTCGGGCTTGGAAGAAGATGAACAGTAACTTATATTAATTAATTATTATATTTATATATATAATATAGTTACTTGTTAACCCTTTAACCTTCACATTTTGATATCATTAAACGAGGCACTTAGAAGCTAGATCAGGAAAAACTGTTAGCATTAAAATTGTAGATCTATGAGTCTACTTTATTTTAAAATTTATTTGAACCAATTTTAAGTCCTGGTTAGATCACAGCACTCATTTTGTTGAAATCTATACATAGGGCTGACTAGAGAATGAATTGGATGCCCACTCCAAACCAGACCTCCAAATGACTTGAAATTTTGGGTATGGGCTATTCTTATCTATATTTAGGACATATCCAAAAATCGAATTTTCGGAAAACATTTTTCTATAGTTTTTAGAAATTTTAATAATCCATGAATAAATTAATTTTGTGTCCTAAAAATCTCAAAACTCCACCATATTTTTGTGGGTGGTCTCAGAGGGCATGTTAGGGCTCTGGTAAAAATTTCATCTCATTTGGAGAAGTTTTAGTTAGGTATTGATCCAACCCTAGGTATACCCTTATAGGGTTATTTAGGTCAAAGTGCTATTTTTAATGTTTGAGTGGATAAATCACCTCAACAGAGGCTGATATTTTGGCCACTGATTTTATATGGCAAGTAGCACCCTCAAATGGATGTAGGGTGGTTTGGGGTAGGGTGGCCCTAGAACCCTAGGGTAGGCCCTCTTACGGAGATTTTTAGGGTATGAAGGTCATGGAGTCAAATGACCTTGGAATGGCTTGAGACTTGGTGGAAGGGATCCTAGGGTGGCTATGGTCCTCTGGTTGAAGTTTTATTGAATTTGGAAGCCTTTAACCCCCCTCAAATCCCTAATCCTATTTTAGGGCACAAGCCCAATAGTTGGGTTTAGGCAATCAAAACACCTCACAAAAACTTGATACTTGGGCAGCGTATTTATCTGATAAAAAGAGTCCTAAAATAATTTTGGTGGAATTTTGGATACATTTTAGTAGTACCTACTACACAAGTTCATTTACTTGGAAAATTGTTCAATAATTTCCTTAAAGCCCATTGCTTGTTAATAAATTATGAAACTTGACTCAGAGCATTTCTATGCCACTAGAATCATCCTTTAATTTTCTCTGAATTTTTGAAGTAAAATTTTTGTGCTTCTCTTTAAATAATTTATTGTGGGATATATTAAAAATTAAAATTATGGGCCTACACCTTGCAAAAAATTTGGGATACCTTGGATTGTAAGCTAAATATTCATAATGCATATAACATTAATTTGGTGAAAAATTATCTTATCTGAAATTGGTACTTCAAGTTTAATCTTGGAATTTTTGGTCACTAGAATAATTAAATAAATTATCAGATAAATAGGAAAATTGTGAATCTCTGGATTTAGGCCTCTAAGGTCATAATACCCATCCAATAATTATTATAAGAGTATTGGGTGATTATTTGATGTACCTACTGTTTTACATAGTCTCAGTGGTCTACATATAATAAAACTGCAGAAATTATGTTGGGAGTATAAATTTGGTCACATGAGTCAGGTTTAGTGATTTGTTGGTTTGGATAAATAAAAATGAGTTCATCACAGGAGGTAGGATGAGTAGAGAGTTTGATTGGTTAGTGTTAGATGGTGCTCGGGATCGACGAAAGATCGTCTTTCCCGTAGAGAGGAAGTTTCAAAAATACTAGGGTTAGATCCAATGTAATAGTTAAGGGACTAGGAGTTGGGTAATTAACCAATTATAATAAGTGCCTTGCAAAAGGGAGCTTTGGGCTTCAACCCATCATAGATCCTAGTGCCCTTGAGAGCCCTTCACGGGGAATTCCATGGGCAATCCTGGGCTAAACCTAAATCGTAGGAAAAAACTGAAATGCAAGAGGAACTAGTAGATCTAGGGTTTCACCTTCTCACACCACGATGTCTCGAGGAGATAGGTTGGGTCACTCGGGTAGTAAGCCTAGTGGTTTTTGTGATGGGCAGGTTAGCCCGGTGAGTTTTGGCTCGGAATGGTTTGTGATGGGCAGGATGGCCCAATGAGCTTTGTCTCGGTTGTTGCTTAAGACGGACAGGATGGTCCGGGGAGCTTTGGCTCGGTATATGATACATAAAGTTGCATGTGCATAAAGTATAAAGTGGTGAGTCTTTAGTATTGGAGGGTCGATGCACCGACGCCAAAACGTTGACTCGGCAAGTGTGGTTTAGCACTTGGACAAATAAAGTCCGGTGCGCAAGCCGGCAAGAGTACGCAAGAGCTCCGCTTAGTGCACCAGCGTTGAGGCGTACGATAGGTCTGACTGGTAGTGCTATTACTGATTTAGAGGTGGGCGAGGCCCAACCCACAGCTTCCATTTTCCACTACGGAGGTATACTTGGAGGTTCGGCTCCAGAAAGAGGGAACTAAAGGTCTGTGTACACAGAGTCGAGTTGGTGAGTTGCACTTGCATGATCACGTCAGGGCATAAATGTATTTCATAGCATTATCATTGCATATAATCCGACACCTAATGTTTAAGTGGTATGGGATGCTTTATACATTAGGCCCTGCAAAACGACCCCTTGATTTATAAGTTCGTGCGAGCGTGCTTATAAGTTAATGTTTTATTCAGTATTACATATTTATGCTTGCTAATAAAACCGACACCCTATCGTATAAATCGGTATGGGACTTTTTATACGATAGGAGCCCTGCAGGAGATCCCTTGGCTTATGTATCTTCATATAAGTTAAGGTTACGTTCTTATTCAGTTTTTCATACCTTTATCACCATCTTATACACCTTAGAACTGCTCAATTAGTTCCGCCACCATCTGCTTATTTTTAATTCTCCACTATCATGTCCTCCCCTTTCCTTCTCCCCGCTCGGTGCCTAGGAGCCATGGGGGAAGTGGCGGGGGATGATAGGACTTAGTCTTTTAGACTAACGGTTTTAGAGCCACATCATTTTAGGGGACCATGGAGCCCAGCATGGAGGAGCAGCCCCGGAGGTCGGCACGATTGGAGATCGGGCAGTCTAGTACCAGAGTTCAGATGGCAGGGACTGTGTGTCCGGATTGCTAGTAGTTATATTAGTTTGCTTCTGTGATGAGAGATATATATTAAGGACTTGATGTACTGGGCATAAGCCCAAGATTCAGTTATGTGTTATATCTATGGACACTCCCTTCATGGAGATTATTTATTTATATGTGATTTCTGTGGACTTGCTTTATTATATTGCTACTGTTGTGATCGATTTGGTAGGCAGGATCGGCGTTTTGTAGTAATGACCTTCCCGGGTGCGAAGGTGTCACCGCAAAGCGGCGGTTCTGGGCCTAAGACCCCGGTGTTTAAAAAGGAAAAAATGGGGGTCTTACAAGTGGTATCTAAGGAAAACCTCGATCGCAAAGTAGCAGTCCACATTCCTCGGGTCACCCCCGCACGAGTTTAGTTTGGGGACAAACTAAGCAGCCGAAGCTGTGGTGGGCCCATATGGGGGATCACATGAAATTTTCCACTTTTAGTTAGTTCAGAGCAATTACTTATAATTGGCTTTTGTTACGCAGCCCCTAGCGCAGCCTACACAACAGGGCAAAGTCCAGCAGACTGCAAATGTTGCCCCACCTCCCCCGGTCCCTACTCCATTCCTATTGTCGGAGATGGGGCAGACTCTGACAGCCATTTTAGAAACTTTATAGGCCCAACAAGTTCTGGCTCCGCAGTATAACCCGGGACAAATTGGCAGAGCATCTTCCGAGGACTCTCTCCCCCATCCTACTTGGGGACAGAGTCAGCTCTTCGGACGGAGGAGTGGCTGGACATTATTTATGAAATGTTGATCGGGATACGGTGCCCCTAGGAGGAAAGGGTGCCTTTGGTGGTCTCTTGCTTGGAGTCTTATGTCAAGCGATGGTGGAAGACGTCATTGGATACGACATTTGCTGATACGGAGGTTGTAGAAATTACTTGGGTAGAGGTCAGGGCCACGTTACTGGAGCATTTTGTTCCACAATCGGCTAGGGATGAGCTGAAGGACCGGTTCCTGCAGTTGAAGTAGGGCAACAAGATAGTGGTAGAATACCACCGGGAGTTAAACAATTTAGCCCGGTTTGAAGACTCCTATCAGTTGGATGAGGCAGGATAAACCAAGAGGTTCTATAAGGGCCTGCAGGAGGAGTTGAGGGAGGCCCTTTTGTTTGTATCTGACGGGCCTATACCTCAGATATTAGAGATGGCCAAGAGGATTGCGGCTGATTGGAAAATGACTCGGGGTCAGAAGAGGCCAACGAAGGACCAGGGTCGGGGAGCCAGGAATGATCAGCAGTGGGGCCGAATCACTGATGGGAGAGAGGGAAGAAGAGTAGAGGATGAACCTCGTCAAGAGGTGAGACAGGAGCCGAGGGAGCCGGTGTTAGTGCCTCCTAAGCCTCTTCAAATGCGGGAGGCACCGAGACCCAGGGGTATGGAATTTCCCCGGTCTGAGTGGTAAAACTTCCATCAGACAGGGCACCTACGGAGAAATTGCCCCATGAGGGGAGCACCTCTACCAGCACCACAGGCTGTCCTGCATGCTCAGTAGTTTGGAGGTCGAGGACGTGGTCGAGGACGTGGATACCAGGGTGGAGATCACATGCAGGACAGGGAGCACATTTATGCACTGGATCTGGCTCAACCCCGGAACCCGGAGAAAGTGATTACAGGTACGCTAGAAAGTTTAAAGTTTTTCTTTCCCGAACACTTAAATTTTTGGATATAGATTTGATAATCAAGGAATGAAAACCATAACTAGATTTAAGACATTTAACTCCCCCCCAGCATAGTGTTCTTCAGCAGCAAGCCCGCTTATATGCTGTTCGATATGGGTGCTTCACACTCATTCGTATCGGAGACCTTCGTAGAAGGGTTGGAAGGCGTGGAGCGATTCATGGGTTTGATGATGAGGATACGATTACCCGACAGATCAGAGCTGTTAACCTCTGCCCACTGCAACATGGATGCGGAGATCGGAGGAAAGATATTTGATGCACCAGCGAAAATTATGAAGATGCTAGTCTTTGATTTGATCCTGGGAATGACATGGTTGCACTGGAACCATGGTCAAATTGACTGCATGTCCAAGAGAATTATTGTGAGGCATGGGGATTCCTACATCATCATCGAAGGTATTAGATCTATTCTCCCGCTCTTGCTGTCATCCATGCAGGCCGTCAAGGCCCACTTGCAGGGGGAGGAAGTCAATGAGGTGTTGTTTGAAATGGCTGAGGCCAAGGGTTCCATCTCGGATATCCCGGTGGTGCGAAATTTTGCTAACATAATCCCAGAGAATCTGTCAGGGCTACCTTCACACCAGGAGCAGGATTTCCGGATACAGCTAGTGCCAGGGGATAAGCCAGCAGCTAGAGCCCCTTACCAGATGGCCCCGAAGGAGTTGACATAGTTTTGAAGCCAACTCCAGGAACTGGTGGAGGCCGGATTTGTCCAGCCAAGCTCTTCACCATGGGGAGCCACAGTCTTGTTCGTCAAAAAGAAGGACTGACAGTCTGAGATACCTATCCACTACCAAGGATAGATTAGCTGTTTGACCAGCTGGAAGGAACGTAATTCTTTTCAAAATTGGATTTGAGGTCGGGCTACTATCAGTTGTGGATCTAGGAGGAAGACATACCGAAGACTACCTTCAGTAGCAGATATGGGCTATTCGACTTTACCGTGATGCCCTTCGGGCTCACGAATCCACCGTCGGCATTCATGAGCCTCATGAATCGGGTGTTCGAGGCATATTTGGATGTGTTCATCATCGTGTTTATTGATGACATCCTCATTTACTCGAGGACAGAGGAGGAGCACACACGACATCTGACGCTGACCCTAAAGAGACTGCAGGAGCACCAGCTTTATGCGAAGATCAGCAAATGTCAGTTCTAGTTGAGGGAAGTGGATTTTCTAGGCCATATCATCAGTGGTGCTGGGTTGGCGGTGGACCCGGACAAGATTCAAGCAGTACAGGATTGGCCGCAGCTGAAGACGGCCACAAATGTGTGGAGTTTCCTAGGACTTGCCGGTTACTACCGGAAGTTCGTTGAGGGATTTTCTTGTATTGCCCTTCCACTCACATCCCTGACAAGGAAAGAGGTAGCCTTTGACTGGACCACACATTGTGAGGTGGATTTTCAGGAGCTGAAGGGTCGGCTCACCTCGGTCCTATACTTTCCCTCCCTTCAGGGAAAGAAGGATTTCAGCTCTACACTGACGCTTCCTACCAGGGCATGGGTGCAGTGCTGATGAAGAATGGTCATGTGATAGCATACGCATCTCGGCACATGAAGAAGCATGAGCAGAACTACCAAGTTCATGACTTAGAAATGGGTGCTGTCATATTTACTCTGAAAGTCTGGCACCACTATCTGTACGGTATACACTGTGACATATACTCCGATCATAATAATTTGAGGTATGTGGACACGCAGAAAGAGCTAAACATCTGACAGAGACGGTGGGTGGAGTTTCTAACAGACTACCATTACAAGATGCACTACCACCCGGGGAAGGCAAATGTGGTGGCAAATGCGCTGAGCCGAAAGGCCGTAAACCTTGTAGCAGGAATGGAATTGATTGCCTTGGAGTTGGTCCAGATGTCAGAAAACATGCAAATATCCTTTGTGTCCGAGGATCACCCTTAGCTGTAGCGGGAGTATCTATCATCATTGATTGCCTTGAATGACATTCGAAACTGAGTCAGAGATGGGCAGAGGCAGGATGCCCTGCTAGAGCCGATATTTCAGGCCTTAGAAGCAGGCACTGTTGGAGATTTCTCGATGAGGGATGGCCTAGTGTGTTTCAGAGGGCTGGTTTACATACCCGAGGGAGGCCAAGTCTGGTTGGATATCATGACAGAGGATCATTGCAGTCGGTATTCGGTGCACCCGGGAATTACGAAGATCACTGCAGACCTAAAGAAGACTATGTACTGGCCAGGCATTAATAAGGATATCGCCTACTTCGTGACCCATTGCAAGGCATTCCAGTTAGTGAAAGAGGAATGCAGAAACCCCAAAGTATTATTGCAACCACTCCCAGTGTCGGAGTGGAAGTCCGATGATATTGACATGGACTTTATACATGGGCTTCCCCGATCGTGGACGGGGAATGATTTGATCTGGGTGATCGTCGAACGGCTGACGAAGGTAGCCAGATTTATTCCGATCAAAAAGGACGACTCAGTTGGTGAGTTAGTTCGGAATTTCATGGAGCAGTTCGTCCGTTATCATAGTATACCCAGGTCGATTGTATCAAACCGGGATGGACGATTTACTTCCAGGGAGTGGAGATAAGTGCACTTAATTGGGCACTAGGCTAACATTCAGTACATCGTTTCATCCCCAAACGGATGGGAAGATGGAACACACCAATCGGACTCTTGAATATTTGCCGCGACTTTGCATATTGGATCGCGGTGAGCCTTGTGAGAAGCTATTGCCACTAATCAAGTTCTCATATAATAATAGCTACAACTCCAGCATAAGGATGGCTCCCTATGAGGCTCTATACGGACGGTGGAGTAGGACTCCGCTGTCGTGGATACAAGACGAGGATCCGAAGGCTTTGGGTTCGGAGTTTGTCGAGGACACTGAGGCTCAGGTGAGATTGATACGGGACAGGATACTAGAGGCACAAAGCCGACAGGCTAAGTTTTACGATGCTCGACACTGTCAGGTGGAGTTCCGGGTGGGGGACCAAGTGTTCTTGAAGATCCGACCAATGCATGGGGTTTCACGGGTACGCGGTCGGAAGAAGAAGCTCAACACAAGATATATGGGGCCTTATAGGATCCGGGAGCGGATCGGTACCTTGGCATACAGGCTGGATCTGCCACCGGAGCTGGCAAGTCTGCAAAACGTGTTCCATGTATCCTCTCTTAGGAGGGCTCTACTATTCCCGGAGCAGTAGATTACGACCATAGAAGGGTCGTTAGCATCTGATCGGTCAGTTCACATGGAACCGGTCTGGATTGACGACAAAGGAATACGAGTCTTACGCCGCAAGAAAGTTCCATTGGTCAAGGTCCTGTGGAGGAATCATGGGCGAGAGGAGCATACATGGGAGACCCAGGACTTGATGCGGCAAAGGTACCCGGAGCTTTTCTGTCAGGTATTACTCACAACCTCTCGGGATGTTACAATTCACTTTTCATATTTGAAACCCTGTGGGCTTAACTAGAATTTCGAGGACGAAATTTTTTTGTTTATATATTGGGAATTGTAACATACCTAAAACAACTAGACGCCTAGGAGTGTTTTGTCATGACTAAGTCATGACAAAACCCTATGAAACCCAAAGAAGACAAAGTGGAAAAAGCTCAAGGTGAAAATCACCTTGGTCTGCAAGTAGTAGAATCCAAAGTACAATCCTAGGCATGACTTTAGGGTTTTACTTGGTTCCATGATCATATCATGATACCTCTAACCCTAAGGGAGGCCAATATATCACTATAGACCCATTGGGGTTAACAAGAAAGAGGCCAAGATAACTCAAGTCCGGTAAACATTTTGTGAGTCGATAAGACTCGGCGAGTACATCAGGTATCTACTCAGACATGGTTTGGGCTTGGGCGTTGTGTGTGTGTGGAGTACAGTCAGCGCCATAGACTTAATGGCGTTGAGTGAGCTATGATCACTCAATGCCATAGACTGAATGGCGTTGAGTGAGCTAAGCTCACTCAACTCCATAGACTGAAAGGCATTGAGTGAGCTCAGCTCACTCAATGCCGTCTTGCAAAATACGGTATGGTGTTGAGTGAGCTAAGCTCACTCAATGCCATTCGAGTGAGCTGAGCTCACTCAACGCCGTCTTGCCATATACAGTATGGCGTTGAGTGAGCTGAGCTCACTCAATGCCATAGAATAAATGGCGTCGAGTGAGCTCAGCTCACTCCACGCTGTCTTGCCATATACGGTATGGCATCTAGTGAGCTGAGCTCACTCAACGCCATAGAATGGCATTGAGTGAGCTGAGATCACTCAACTCCATACACTGAATGGCGTCGCTCAGCTCACTCAACTCCATTGTACTTAGGAAAATTTCTAGCGAATTTTAGCCTGTTTGCTGGTTCGGGTGAATCGGGTCATCTCGAGATTTGTGATAAACTAAAGTAATAAGCCTCAGTTATTTTATTAAGTCTCATTTTAAGCAATAACACACCTGTATCATTGCTGACACGCCGGTGTCACCAATCAACATGCCCGTGTCAGCTCACTCAACGCCATTTTCCTAAGTCTGATTTTTAGCAAAAACACACCTGTATCAATGCTGACACGCCCGTGTCACAAATTGACATGCCCGTGTCAGCACTATTCCTTGTTAACGAAGAGAGAGAAAGTGAGGAGTTGTTCCATGAATGACCTGGGAGGCCAAGGGCCCACTTTTTTCTAGAATCACCTCCCCCGGCCATGACAGCAACTAAGAGAGAGAAAGAGAGGGGGAGTAATGAGGAAAGACTTTGGGCTCATCTTTCCATTCCCCAGCCACCTCCATTCAATTCACTAGTACAAGGGGAGTGCAGCCAGCTGTTCTTTGACTAGTTTGAGCCATGTTCCACCCCCTACCTACCATGGCTGCCAACTTTGACTAAGGCCAATAATGGCAATGCTGCCAACAGCCACCAAACACCTAATCTCTCCCTCTTAAAAGCTTCATTGGACTCCAAGGATGAATTCCCACACTTTTCTTTAAGGAGCAAACGAGTTCACTGGGTTGCTGTAAGAAACCGACCACCACCACCACCACTATGCCAATCCGACAATTGACAAGGCTACAGCCACCGCCACAGGTCCTCGCCTTCCTCTTTTTCTATGGTTAGATATTAGGAATCTTTAGAGATAAGAATCGTGCTTAATCGAACCGATCCAAGTGAGAAAAATTGAGAAATTCCAAAGAAATTCATGGTGGCGGTTCGCCAAAAACCACCACCTCCGGCAGCTAAACCACCGCCAGGCGTTAGCCACCATCTCGATGAAGGTGGTGGTGGCGGTGGCTGGTCGGAGGAGTGGCCGGATGGCCGACGGCCGCTCACGGAAAAGCTACAGGAAATGGCATTTTTTTAGGTTCTGTTCGGGCTTGGAAGAAGATGAACAGTAACTTATATTAATTAATTATTATATTTATATATATAATATAGTTACTTGTTAAGCCTTTAACCATCACATTTTGATTTCGTTAAACGAGGCACTTAGAGGCTAGATCAAGAAAATTTGTTAGCATGAAAATTGTAGATCTATCAGTCTACTTTATTTTAAAATTGATATGAACCAATTTGGAGTACTGGTTAGATCACAACACTCATTTTGGTGAGATCTATACATAGGGCTGACAAGAGAATGAATTGGATGCCCACTCCAAACCAGACCTCCAAATGACTTGAAATTTGGGGTATGGGCTATTCTTATCTATATTTAGGACATATCAAAAAATTAGAATTTTTGGAGAACATTTTTAGAAAAATTTAATAATCCATTAATAAATTAATTAGGTGTCCTAAACATCTCAAAACTCCCCCATATTTTGGTGGGTGGTCTTAGAGGGTATGTTAGAGCTCTTGTAAAAATTTCATATCATTTGAAGATGTTTTGGTTAGGTATTGACCCAACCCTAGGTATACCATTATAGGGTTATTTAGGTCAAAGTGCTATTTTTTAATATTTTAGTGGACAAATCACCTCAACAGAGGCTGATATTTAGGCCACTGATTTTATATGTCAAGTAGCACCCTCCAATGGGATTTTGGGTGGTTTGGGGTAGGGTAGCCCTAGAACCCTAGGGTAGGCCCTTTTACGGAGATTTTTAGGGTATGAAGGTCATGGGGTCAAATGACCTTGAAATGGCTTGAAACTTGGTGGAAGGGATCCTAGGTTGGCTATGGTCATATGGTAGAAGTTTTATTGAATTTGGAAGCCTTTAACCCCCCTCAAATCCCTAATTATAGTTTAGGGCACAAGCCCAATAGTTGGGTTTAGGCAATCAAAACACTTCACAATAACTTGATACTTGGGCAGGGTATTTATCTGATAAAAAGAGTCCTAAAATAATTTTGGTGGAATTTTTGGATACATTTTAGTAGTACCTACTTCACAATTCATTTACTTGGAAAATTGTTCAATAATTTGCTTAAAGCTCATTACTTGTTAATAAAATATGAAACTTGACTCAGAGAATTTTTATGCCACTAGAATTATCCTTGAATTTTCTCTTAATTTTTGGATGTAAAATTGTTGTTCTTATCTCTTTATATAATTTATTGTGGGATATATTAAAAATTAAAATTAGGGGCCTACACCTTGCTGAAAAATTGGGATACCTTGGATTGCAAGCTAAATATTCATAGTGCATATAACATAAATTTGGTGGAAAATTATATTATTTGAAATTTGTAATTCATGTTCAATCTTAGATTTTTTGGTCACTTGAATAATTAAATAAATTATCAGATAAATAAGAAAATTTTGAATCTCTGGATTTAGGCCTCTAAGGTCATAATACCCCTCCAATAATTATTATAGGAGTATTAGGTGATTATTTGATGTACCTCCTGTTTTACATAGCCTCAGTGGTCTGCATATAGTAAAACTGCAGAAATTATGTTGGAAAATAAATTTGGGCACATTAGTCAGGTTTACTGGTTTGTTGGTTTGGATAAATTAAAATGAGATATCACTGGAGGTAGGATTAGTAGAGGGTTTGATTGGTTAGTGTTAGATGGTGCTCGGGATCAACGAAAGATTGTCTTTCCCGTAGAGAGGAAGTGTTAAAAATACAAGGGTTAGATCCAATGCAATAGTTAAGGGACTAGGAGTTGGGTATTAACCAATAAAAATAAGTGCCTTATGAAAGGGACCTTTGGGCTTCATCCCATCGTAGCTCCTAGTGCCCTTGAGAGCCCTTCACGGGGAATACCATGGGCAGTCCTGGGCTAAACCTAAATCATAGGCAAAAACTGAAATGCAAGAGTAACTAGTAGATCTAGGGTTTCACCTTCTCACACCTCAATGTCTTAGGGAGATAGGTTGGGTCACTCGGGAAGTAAGCCTAGTTGTTTTGGTGATGGGCAGGTTAGCCCGACGAGCATTGGCTCGGAATGGTTTGTGATGGGCAGGATGGCCCGGCGAGCTTTGTCTCGATTGTTGCTTAAGATGGACGGGATGGTCCGGGGAGCTTTGGCTCAGTAGCTGATACATAAGGTTACATGTGCATAAAGTATAAAGTGGTGAGTCTTTGGTATTGGAAGGTCGATGCACCAACGTCAACACGTTGACGTGGCAAGTGTGGTTTAGCACTTGGACAAATAAAGTCTGGTGCGCCAGCCGACAAGAGTACGCAGGAGCTCAGCTTAGTGCACCGGCATTGAGGCATACGATAGGTCTGACTGGTAGTGCTATTACCGGTTTATAGGTGGGCGAGGCCCAACCCACTGCTTCCGTTTACCACTACGGAGGTATCCTGGGAGGTTCGGCTCCAAAAAAGGGGTAACTAAAGGTCTGCGTACACAGAGTCGAGTGGCTGAGTTACACTTGCATGATAACGTCATGGAATAAATGTATTTCATAGCATAATCATTGCATATAATCCGACACCTAATGTATAAGTGGTATGGGATGCTTTATACATTAGACCTTGCAAAACGACCCCTTGATTTATAAGTTTGTGCGAGCGTGCTTATAAGTTAAGGTTTTATTCATTATTACATATTTATGCTTGCTAATAAAACCGACACCCTATCATATAAATCGGTATGGGACTTTTTATTCGATTGGAGCCTTGCAGGAGATCCTTTGGCTTATGTATCTTCATATAAGTTAAGGTTACATTCTTATTCAGTTTTTCATACCTTTATCACTGTCTTATACACCTTAGAACTGCTCAATTAGTTCCGCCTCCATCCGCTTATTTGTTATTCTCCACTATCATGTCCTCCCCTTTCCTTCTCCCCGCTCGGTGCCTAGAAGCCATGGGGTAAGTGGCGGGGGATGATTGGACTAAGTCTTTTAGACTAACGGTTTTTGAACCACATCATTTTAGGGGACCATAGATCCCAACATGGAGGAGCAGCTCCAGAGGTCGGCACGCTTGGAGATCGAGAAGTCTAGTATCGGAGTTCAGATGACAGGGATGGTGTGTCCTGATCGCTAGTAGTTATATTAGTTTGCTTCCGCGATGAGAGATATGTAGTGAGGACTTGATGTACTGGGCATAAGCCCATGATTATGTTATGTGTTATATCTGTGGACACTCCCTTCGTGGAGATTATTTATTTATATGTGATTTATGTGGACTTGCTTTATTATATTGCTAAAGTTGTGATCGATTTGGCCGGCAGGATCAGCATTTTGTAGTGATGACATTCCCGGGTGCGAAGGTGTCACCACAAAGCGGCGGTTCTGCTCCTAAGACCCCTATGTTTTATAAGAAGAAAAAATGGGGGTCTTACATCTCATCAATGTAAGAATCATTAGAATCATTGGGTACTATCGTACATGACTGAATACTCTCATCTAGCTTATCATCCTAAAAATCAGGAGATACCACATCTACATCAGAATCCTTAGGGGTATCATACACAATCTCAGGAGTCTAAGACGTCGAATCTAAAAGAGCTAAAGCCCTAGTACAAAAATCTTTTGAGTCAAAAAAATAGGGCCTAAAATGCTTATTTTCCATAAAGATGGAAGTAGGAACACTTTGGGTAGTCCTACCTTTATGGGGAAAGGATCTAGCCTGAAGCATATGGTCACTCCTATAAGCAGATACGGGTCTAGTTCCATAACTGTACTCACTCATGGTTATGGTATTATGCCCACATACTGGCTTCGAGGCGTACTCACTCGTGGATTGGTGCCAGTAGTACAGAGATAGGCAGAGTCAAATTGAAAATTGAGAGGGCTACGCATTTGCGTCCAAGCATATTGATAATCACCCACACGATGCTCTTTGTTTAGCCAAAACACCTGGGCTTGACAGACTAACCTCTCTCAGGAAATGACAACCTTTTGGTGGTTGCCCCATTTGTGATACTCAAAAAAAATTTCCAATAACTTAAGACAGTCCCTAAAAATTTGAGAATTAACATAACCGTCATATCTGGGTACCTCAATTCAAGTGTGAGGAAAAGTGTGGCGATGGTTTGTATTCCTCTAGTATATAGGCAATGTTGGGGTGTGATTAGCCATAACTTTAGCATACAAATAGTCTAATCGGGAAGCACAAACGTCATGAGCAAGTGGGGACGGGTGAGAATAATCTACCCAGATCTTGTGCTCTTAATCTAGAAAAACATTTTTCGTCGGCAAAAATTGCCCTGACCAGAATAAATTTTATACTTAATTATTATTTTATCACATAATAACTAAATAAAATTATTTTTTTTTTGTAATTTCCCACTAATAAGATTATTGATAATTTCCAGAAATTTTGTTTTTGGATTTCAAAAAAAATTCAGAATTTTAGACGCTATTTGCAGACAAGATTTTTTTTAAGTATTTTGACAACGAAACGTGCAAGACAAGCGAGTATTTACGTCCTAAGAAAAAGGGGAGGGTGACAATTAGAAAATTGACATGAACCTCCATCTGATAAAAAATTGATGTAGGTTATATCTCCGATGACCGCAACGGACAAACGACACTGATACATTTTCTCACGTTCCATTTCAACTCTCACACAAACTAAAATACGGCACACCCAATTTTGTAATTTTATTGTTTCGATGCTAACGTGCGGCTTTGCCACACCCTTGGAGATCGAATAGAAGCTATAAGCTAATATTCTCTCAAGCAAAAGGGATCTACCCGATCCGGTCGAGCGTGTGTTGTACAAAAAGAGATGCCCCTAAAATAAACGATTCAAAAATGGTCAATCTATCCCAACATAAATAAAATGAGATCCGCCAAGCCTCACGAATTTAAATTGATCAAAGGAAACAACAAAATCAATTGGATCTAAAACCACGAAGAAATCAAAATTTCGCAAATAACACCAAAGTAAACCACCACAAGAATAATCTAGAGAGAGAATCTCACAACGGTAGAAATTTCATTACCCAATCGGAAGTTCCTTCCGATGAAAGTTTCGCTCTTCTACGGTTCCACCGGAGTCACGCCGGAAGGAGAGAAACTCATCCGCCTTCCTCAATTAACGTCTGAGGAGATTCATTGTTGCTGGAGAGAATAAACTAGGCCGAGATCCACCAAGATGGAGATCCTACGTTGGCCGAAATCTTCAAGGGGAGGCGAGGTGGTAGTGCCTTCGTCGTGTAATATGTTAGGGAGGAGAAAAGGTAAGTTGGACTTGAGAAGAGTGGAACGGGGGATCAGGTGAGGAGAGGGAGGTGGCCCAAATTCCTACGGAGAGGAAAGTGGGGCTGACGACCAAGAGGAAGAGGAAAAAGAAGGGGGAAATTCAAATTTAAAATTTAGGTTTTCAATTCATCAATTTTCTGAAAATCTTCAACATCAAGGCCTTATATAGGCTACACCACTCAATCTCCATCATTCAATAGTAAATAAATATTAGATGGTTATAAGCAACCCATCACAAACATGAAATAAAAATAACAATAGTAAAATGAACAAATATTAAATACTTAAAATAAAATGCTTAAAAATATATAATTTATAATAATATATTTGTATATGAGGGTAAAGATGGTCGTCCTGCATAACAGGTAGCGGGGAGTTGGTGCGGCATTGGCGATGGATGTTGCGGTAGAATTCCCATCTTCAATCTTATGGCAACGATCGTCATAATCATCAAATTCTCTAAGGTGGAGATCATCGACCACATCAACAACATCATAATGAACACGTGGCGGGACTTTGTCGCCAAAAGTCAAATGGTCACGAGCATCATGAACACATGGTGGGACATCAGGTGTCATTTGTTGGATCACAGGTTTGCTCGGTGGGTTTTCTTGCGTGGTTGGTATTTGGTTTGGTTGTGCACCTTCCCTCGCGAGCCGGGTCTGTTTTGGGGCCTCGATGGAGCTTTTTATATGGATGTGGTGCCGTTTTTCTGCAGGTGGTGTTTTACCTGGGTTTAGTTTGTCGGATCTCTATTTTGACTTTGATGTTGGTTTCGTAGCATCGGTATTTAGCAACGGTGCGATTTTCATTAGATTGCGAGTTAATTTTGATTTCGGGTCATGTTTGGACAATTGATTATTAAATTGTTTTATATTATATTAATTAATTAAGTATGTATATATGTACAGCCGATTATTAGGTCATGCGAATATCCTGTTCTTCGTCTTCCTGAACCGAATGGTGGACTGTTTTCGCGAAAATGGAAGGAGCGGCGGACGAGCGGGTTTCGACTAGTGATTTCCAGTGATTCAGTGGTCGGATTCCTCAATAGAGTGGAGATTTGGAAAGCTCTCGCTGAGATCTACGGGATCGTGGTAAGATCTTTCTGTTTCCCCGATTTTTAGGTGTTAGGATTAGCGATTTTGACCTCTTTTCTCATCCAAAAGTTCCAGGAAACATTGTTATTATCATTTTGTGGCCGATCTTAGTCGCTGTGAGAACTAGAGGCATCTTTTTCGGAGTTTTTAAGGCAAGTGTATTTTCCCCTTGCATGTTTGTTTTCTTTTTTTCCCTCCCATCATCCCTCCTCCTTTAGAGAATAGGAGTTGTGTAGGTAGATCCCTGAAAATAATCCCTAGGTTAGGGCAAATTTTCAGCTAAGGCGTGGAGAATAGGAACAGAGACTAAGTGTAATTCGACGAGTTTAGGTTAGAAATTTCATCGGGTATCGACGGTAGAGGTCATCGAATATGGTAGGTTAGCCAGGTAAGAATCTGTCGTAAGTCATTAATTAGAATTCATCGAGTATCGCTAGCCTAATTCCTTGAGTATCAGTAGGGTAGAAATCATCGAGTATCGGAAAATTTACTTAGGGAATTTCCATCAGGTAAGGTGAAGTTTAGTCGAAGGTAGATTCGACATGTATCACGAGGTTGAATCCGTCGAATATCTTATACGAGTCTAAGAAGAGTTTGGCAAGTACCATCGATAAGTCGTCAAATATTAGTAGATAGCTAAGGAAATTTCGGCATGTATCTAAGGAATTCTCCGAGTATGCTAGTCATTTTCGCCGAGTAATATAGAATTCATCGAGTATCATTAGTTCATTCTCGCCGAGTAATGTATAATTCGTCGAGTATTACTGAGATTTGTCAAGTATACTCGCCGAATTTGGCCAGGACTTAGAATATTTTTGCTGTTTCGTGTAGGATTCGTCTTGTATAGTACTTAGAATGGTTTTAGTGCATGTTTAAGGTTTGTCTTTGGGTTTAGACTTGGGTTCTTGTAGGGGTATTCGATTCTGATGTTTCTTCAGCTAGGTCATTTAGCAGTGGATAAAGGACCACCATCTAGATGCCGGTTTGTGGGTCATTACACTTGGTGGTTTGGTTTGATCTCTATTTTTGTTGACTGTTGGGTTTTGTTTGGCCTGGTGGCCACCACTATAGTAAAATTTTAAAGACATTTGGGTCTAGTAGTTCGGTTTTGGATGTTTTGGTCACCGAATCAGGCCCGGTTGTTTTTACCACTTGTTAATGATTCACGTTTTCGAAGTATTTTGTGCTCAGTTTGCTTCTTAGATTAGTCTATGATATTTATGCTAATCCTTACAGATTTATTTGAAGCATGACTTCATTCCGCACTTGGTGCATATGTTCATTCAACTTCTATATTACAGACTTTTACTTTACCTTTTTTATTTGGCTAATCAACTGTAGTCTTTAACATTCCTTATAGTTGGGTTTGGTGTAACATACCTCAAACTACTAGACCCCTATGAGTTTTTTTGCCATGACTAGGTCATGAAAAAACCCTAGGAAGCCCAAGAAAACCATGTGAACGTAGGAATGAAGGTGAGATCACCTTGGTATGCAATTAGCTCATTCTCTTAACCACCTCTATGGTTTGACCTAAGGGCTTCAACTTGACTCCAGGACCCCACCACAACACCCCTAACCCTTTAAGAGGTCCATAGGGTCACCAAGGACCCACTGCGGTCAACTAAAGAGGTAAAGTTTACCAAAGTCAACACTAATCCTAAATGGGTTAAATTAACCTAGATAGAGGCAATTACCGTTCCCTTAGCCAAATTGATTACACCAACACCTTACTAACACCCAAAGTAGGACAATGGGTCACGAAGGACCCATTGGGAGCAACTAAAGAGGTCAAGTTGACCAAAGTCAACTCAAGCCCCAAAATGGTCTAAGTTCCCTAACTAAGGGTCAAGTGGCATCAAAGGTGCCCAAACAACCCAACCCAACCCTTCTTAGACCTTTTGGGAGGCCAATGAGTCACAAAGGACCTAATTGGGTCAACCCAAAATGTTAATTTTAGCAAAGCCAACTCAACCAAGGTTTAGGTCAAACTAGTTCAAGTTGGCCTAAGCTAGCCCAATCCATTTGGGCTAATCCCAATTGAGGTTGTCCACTAGCCTCGTGAGGTTTAGAATTATCCAAAATTCCACTAATTTTCTGGAAGTGATGACTAGGAGAGAGAAAGATCCATTTTCCCTTTAATTGAGGAGAGAGAAAGTGAGGGAAAGAGGCCTTTCTTGGCTTGGAAGGCCAAAGGGACTTCTCTCTTCATTTCCCATGGATGAATTCATCTCCCCTAGTCATTTAGGAGAAGGCCAGAGGGTTTTCCCAGCCATGGAAGTGCCTAAGGGAGGAGAATTTCAAATGGCTGAAAATCACCATCATGACCATTTATTAATGGAACTGAAGCCATGGCCTTCCCTCTCCGCCATTTAGTTATCTTATAAGCTTCTTTGATCACCAGCAACTGTTTCCACTCCTTCCCTGAAGAATTTGAAGCCCTTGGCTGTACTATTGCAGAGCACCCGAAATCTCAAAACCTGGCAATGGCGACACGGCAGTCGACCCGACTCCAGCCCTCCCAAAAGATCCTATCCTCCTCTCCTTCTTTAGTGGATAGATCTCAATCTATAAGAGACTTGATTTGGGGCCAATTGGCTTTGGATCAGGTAGGCTGAAAGCTATGTTTTCATGCTTTAAATTCAGACCACAACTCACTGTTATGGCCACCTGCGGCCGGCCAACCACCGCGAATCGCCAGCCACCACCCCAACGAAGGTGATGGTGGCGGTGGCCGGCCGGGAAAGGGCATGGGTGGCCGGGAATTCACGCTAAAACATCGTTGAGGATGGGACAATCCTGGACGTTGGCTCAAGGTAGAAGACGGTCGGATTCTGTCCAATCCCGCGCCAAGATTCGTGCTGATTAATTTAATATTATTTCATTTTAATTTATTTTTGTTACATAATATGCAGTGAGTGGTTTGATTTATTAAAAATACTTAGAGGCCTGTTATGGAAAAAATGTTTAATATGAAAGTTGTAGCTTTTGATGATTAGTTTATTTTAAAATTAATTTCAACTCAATTGGTTCAGTGGTCTGACCACAACACTCAATATGGTGCAGCTTATATATTAGTTTGACTAGAGAATATTTTGAGTGTGCCCAATAAACTAGCCAAGCAAATGCTTTGAAATTTATACTATAGCCTAGTTATATAGTCACACTCATCATATCCAAAAATGAGAATTTTTGGAAAATACTTTCCTAAAGTTTTTGTAAAAATTTAATAAAATAGGCATGAATTAATAAAGGGATTTAATTACCTCAAATCCAACCAAAATTTTTTCTGGATGACCTTTAGGGTCAAGATTGGTCACTGATAAAAATCTTAGCACATTTGTGGTTGAATTGATTAGGTATTGGTGTGGCCAAAGTTTTATCTCATAAAGGAAATTAGGTCAAAAGTGCACTTGGTGGAGTAAGTGACCATTCCTCACCGAAATGTTGTGAAACTTTGGACACTGACTTGCAGTCACACATAACTGGTGTCTACTAATCATGAAGAGAATAAAACCGAATTAGCAATCCAACTAGGCAATTATACCTATCGAACTGTAGCTAGGTGATACAAGTGTCGTATTTAAATCTAGGAACCGTTGAGTAATCTTACTCACAAGAAGACAATTATGTTATTGAAGAAACTTTTATGGTTGTTAACTAAATTAAAAGAAGAGACTACTTGCATAAAGAAAAGCACTTGCACTTAATCAGAGAGGCCACAACTAGCGATTAAAATGAGGGGTTAAACAATGATACAAAAAAGCACTCGATCGAGAATTACCTTGGCCTAAGTTGATCAAAAATGCGATAATAAAATCTAACTTAATAATGCAAAGAAACTTGACCGTGGAGGTTCCTAAAGCATGAACACGCTTCTCTCGAAGATGTTCCCACCTGAGTTTAGGTAGGTCTGACCGAACTCTCATCCAAATCGGAGATCTAAAGCTCGCTATATGTTGTGAACCCCACTATTAGATTTCACTCTAATCCGGGAGATTTAATGTCTGACTCTCTCGAGGGGTGCATGCAACTCTCTTTACTCTTGAGTGTTCACTCCAAACTACAAGCCTCTTTTCTAGCTAAGATTTGAAACAAAGATGGAAAATATATACTGATGATATATCTCCAAACCGGATTAATAAAGAGTAAATCAAGGTCTAAACCTTACAAAGGAAAAGTAAACTAAAGCATCATAACTTAATCAACTCGAACCTCGGATCATCAAGATCAAGTACAAACTCCTATTAGTTACTCATGGTGAAGTGGAGGAAGAGAGATGAGTAGGAGTGCATGGAAACATAATAGAGACAAGTAAAATTAAACATGCTTTATATTAATTCAAACAGAGAGCTTATATATTGAAATATAAAAACTATTACACTTGCAGGAAAATGAGTAACTAAGTTAGCTCTAAAAGTAAACTACTAAAGACATTTCAAGAACTATTATAGAAGCAGTAATAATGAAACTAAACTAAGAAGAACTGAAATGGGAAAAGGAGAGAGGAAGAACAATAAGGAGAACTAAAAATGGCAGTACATCCCCTCCCTAAAATTCTTTTTTCATCAAACACAAGGGTCGGGGCTCTATTTATAGATTCTTCAAAGAGTAGGACATGCACATGCCTCCTGTCTTGCATGGGGGTTGACCTATGTATGAAATCTGGAGGATAATGATGATTGCCTCGGTACGGGTGACATGCATTTATGGTGGCAGCAGTCTTTTGTGGAAAAATGAGACTTATTTCTAGCAGCGGGGAAAGCTCGATGAAAGAAGGAGAGGGGGCTCGACGAAATAAGAGGAGAAGGAGGGAGAGCTCGACGAAAAGAGAAAAGAGAAGGTGGATATGAGGCCGACGAATGGAGGAAAAGAGAAGGTGGATTGGAGGTCAACGAACGGAGGAAAACGTCAAACATAGAAGGTGGACAGGAGGTCGACGAATGGAGGGAAACATCAAATGCAGAAAGTGGAAGGTGGGATTGATGAACTTCGAATTGAAGGTTAGGTCGATGAAATTGGAGACGTTTGTTGAACGCAGAATGAAGGTGGAGCTCGACGAAATTGGCTGAGCTCGACGAAAAGGCGGAGCTCGATGAAAACGCGGAGCTCGATAAAAATGCGGAGCTCGACGAAAATGCGGAGCTCAACAAAAAGGAGGAGCTCGACGAATCCTTGCAAAAAAACTGCAAACCCGTAGAGAAAAGAGAAAACATTAGTGACATTAAAATATATACAATAAGAGGTCAAAATAATGTTTAAAAACATGATTTACATAATAAAAACCTGTAATACCCTAGTAGTTTAGACTACAAAATTTATTATCAAACTACCCCAAGCTTAAGCTTTGCTTGCCATCAAACAAAAATATAAAAACTAGCTAACATAAAAGTGACTAATCAGGAAAATTTCTAATTATGCTAACACAAGTACTATGCAAAATTCTAAGTAGGGAGAAGGTGGAACGTAAACCTTAAACATTTGTTTAAACATGGTTTCAACTTTTATAAAGTTTACAAATAAAGACAATTCATCAAAGATTTTAACAGAATTCTATAAAAAAGTTAAAGTAAGGCAATAAATGAAATAGAGCATTGAGTTGTTTCTTGATTCTAAGAGGCATTTCATACCAAAATCAATCAAATAACAAAAATCTAAATTCAAATCCAAGACTTAACTAATCTACTTTTCTTCTTCACTTAGCTAAAAGAAAACCTAGGAGGATGAATAAACAGGGCTTATTAGGACCAAAATGTTTTGTTTAGGCATATAATTAGGAATGGAATTCAAAGATAAACATGAAGGCTTAAAATCACACTAAACCAAAATAAAGAGTTTCAAAATTTAAAAAAAAATAACATTTTTTTTCTTTTTTTCTTTTCAAAACATAGGCCATAAATAATTTGTCTTTTCATTTTAAAATTCGCCACAAAATTAAACATGTCTTTTTAGCATACTTTTTCTTAAATTTCTCCAAAAATCACAAAACAACCCTATCACAACAAGAAATTTTTTTTAAACTCACAAGATTAGTGTGATATGATAGGTTGGAAAATTTGGCTTTGGTGAAAAATTAAATGATAAGTGGAGCTAACAAATGGAATATCAAAAAGGCTCAAAAGATGCTAACTAGGGGAATAATTTTTGTGTTGGCAAGAAGGCTCAAACAAAAACAAAGATGGCCTACATCATTTTCATGCTCCTAAAATTTGCCTAAAGCATTAGCTTTTGAAAAATTTAAAAAAGTAGGTCCTATATATTAAATAGAGATTAATGAACTTATTTTAAAAATAAGAAAAATACGAGTCTACAATCATTCACAACTACTACACTACTCAAAGTTGACATTATAAAAATTATCCAAAAATATAAAGTAAAATAATGGATGAAAGTTTTTTAGGAAGTAAAGAAAATAAAGAACGAGAAACCATAAGGCTCCGTTCGTTTCAACGACATTGACATTTAAGTATTGGCTTTCAATTCAATATCAATACACATGGGAAATGATATTGGATTTAAATCCAATTCTTTTGTTCGTCCGCATGAAGACTTTATATCATAGGAATTAACATTGATATTTTTTTATTGTTCGTTTGTAGAAAGACTTTCTGTCATAGGAATTGACATTGATCAATGCTATTAATGATCACAATTAAAAATCACAAATGCGATTTTTTAGCCCGATCGTGATTTTTTCTTGAGGCGTGATTTTTTCGTCCAAACTCAAGTTTTTCGACCACAACGCGAATTTTTTGACGGGACGTGAAATTTTCGCCCAAAAGTGTTATTTTCGCCCAGACGTGTTTTTTTCGCCATGACGTGATTTTTTTCAATCTGATTTGATTTTTTCAGTCTGAATGCGAAATTTTCATATGAACGCGAAATTTTCGCCCGAACGCGATTTTTTCGTCCGCACGCGAATTTTATCGTCCGGACGCGATATTTTCGCCCGGACGCGATTTTTTCGCCCGGACGCGAATTTCTCGCCCGGGCGCGATTTTCTCGCCCGGGCGCGAATTTCTCGCCCGGGCGCGAATTTCTCGCCCGGGCGTGAATTTCTCGCCCGGGCGCGAATTTCTCACCCGGGCGCGAATTTTTCCCCCAAGCACATCTCCCGTACACGATTTTTCGCCCGGACGCGATTTTTACTTCTCAAATCGAATTTTTCGCCCCGACACGATATTTTCGCATCCGGGCGAAATATTCGCGTCCGGGCGAAAAAATCGCGTCCGGGCGAGAAAATCGCGTCCGGGCGAGAAAATCGCGTCCGGGCGAGAAAATCGCGTCCGGGAGAGAAAATCGCGTTCGGGCGAGAAATTCACGTCCGGGCGAGAAAATCGCGTCCGAGCGAAAAAATCGCGTCCGGGCGAAAAATTCGCGTCCGGGCAAAAAATTCGCGTCCGGTCGAAAAATTCGCGCCCGGTCGAAAAATTCGCGTCCGGTCGAAAATTGGGCGAAAAATTCGCGCTCGGGCGAAAAATGCGCGTCGGGGCGAAAAATTCTCGTCGGGGCGAAAAATTCGTGTAGGGGCGAGAAAATCGCGTCCGGGCGAGAAAATCGCGTCCGGGCGAGAAAATCGCGTCCGGGCGAGAAAATCGCGTCCGGGCGAGAAAATCGCGTCCGGGCGAGAAAATCGCGTCCGGGCGAGAATTCGCGTCCCGGCGAAAAATTCGTGTCCGGTCGAAAAATTCGCGTCCGGTCGAAAAATTCGCGTCCGGGCGAAAAATTCGCGTCCGGGCGAAAAATGCGCGTCCGGGCGAAAAATGCGCGTCCGGGCGAAAAATGCGCGTCCGGGCGAAAAATGCGCGTCCGGGCGAAAAATGCGCGTCCGGGCGAAAAATTCGCGTCCGGGAGAAAAATTCGCGTCCGGGCGAAAAATTCGCGTCTGGGCGAAAAATTTGCGTCGGAGCGAAAAATTTGCGTTTGGGCGAAAAAATTGCGTCCGGGTGAAAAATATCGCGGGCCGGGCGAAAATATCGCGTCAAGTCCAAAATATCGCGTATGGGCGAAAAATTCGCGTCTGGGCAAAAATATCGCGTCCGGGCGAAAAAACCGCGTGCGGGCGAAAAAATCGCGTTTGGGCGAAAAAATCGCGTCGGGGCAAAAAAATCACGTCCGGGCGAAAAAATCATGTCCGGGCAAAAAAAAACGCGTCCGGGCGGAAAAAAACGCGTTTGGGCGAAAAAAACCTTGTTTGGCCGAATAATTCATGTTCGGGCGAAAAAAATTGTGTCTGAGCGAAAAAATTACGTCTAGATGAATAATTCGGCCCAGGCGACCAAAAATTGAATCGTAGCGAAAAATTTCCGTACGGGCGAAAAAAACACATTCGGGAAAAAAATTGCGTCATAGAGAAAAAAACCGCGTTCGTGCAGAAATATCGCATTCGGGAGAAAAAAACCTGTCTGGGTAAAAAAAATGCTTCAAGACAAAAAATTACGTCTGGGCGAAAAAATCGTACACAGACGAAAAAAACACGTCTGCGCAAAAAAATTGCGTCCCGATGAAAAATTTGCGTTCGGCCGAAAAAAAATCACGTTTAGGCTAAAAAAATGGTCTCATTTTGAAAACCGGACTGAATATCCGCCACTAGAGATAGATATTGAATCTATGAGTTTTTAGATTACGGTGAATATCGACGACTTTCCATCAGAAAGCCAATTCCAATTTAAAATTGTTGATACGAACAAGAGAAATGACATTCATATTCTCAAAGCCAATACTTCAATATCAATGTCTGTGAAACGAACGGACCCTAATAGAAATGCGAGTTTTGAAAAACGTTTTACGTTATCATACTACCGTGAATTATGAACAAAACATGGCGAACATTTTACATGTAAAATATAATTAGAGAGATCAATTAGAAAAATTATTATTAGTTAAGTCATTATATGGAATTTTGACAAAAACAAAACAAAAGCATGGAGTACTATTGAAGTACCAAAATTAGTTTAAACTAAATAAATAACATATATTTTTTATTTTGAAATATTCTATTTTTTTATGTATTCTATTTTTGGATTTTTAAGATATTATCTTTTTTTAGAGATTTTTCTTTAAGAAGAAAAAGGAGAAAACACTATTTTTTTTTTAATTTTTATTGATTTTTATAGAAAAACTAAATAAAGAAAAGAGAAGGAGGAAATCCACCCGCAAGCTTAAAATGGGCATTATCCTCAATGGAGAAAAGAGGGGAAGGAGAGAGAAAAAATAAAAAAAGTACAGAATTGAAAACATGTACTTCCCCGAATTTATGCGTCGCGAAAGTTGAGTGATGTCTCTCCCCCATGATTGCTCTTTGGAAGTTCATGAAATGTCTTCTTTGGACTTCGTGATGGATTTCTGCATTGTTGGAGTAGGCGATCGCTGTCACAACCTGCATTTTCACCGCATAAAATAATATATCAGAGTAAGGGAAAATGCGCATCATGATGTCACGCCAGTTGGGGATAACTACGGGCACTCAGGCAAAACTCCTACTTAATACATAAATAAAGATCTTTAGGTTATTTAGAGGAAAATCCAGTTTAAGTTAAGAAGTTAGTCGTATCCTCGGATTAGTGGATCAACTAGTCCACGATTAAAAAATATAATTATACGCAGTGGAAGATACTTGTTTAGGTTGACTTCAACACCCTACATGAGTATAAATGTCCCCGAGGAACAACTCATGCTATATAAACTTTACATTTATTATAATTATAGGAAAAAGTCTTTACGCTAACCAGAAAGTAGTGACTTAGTTTTGGAAGATATGACATGTATGATATACTAATTATAAGGTTTTATAAGTTAAAAATATATAACATGTAACCCTAACAATAAAACATCACAGAGAGCAAGTAATCCAAATCAATCATAAGGAGAACAACAATAGCTAAAAGTGTCCTAATAGAATCAACAAACCTATGGGCGCAACCAATCTGACACAAACCCACATTACAAAATTATGTCCGAACTAAGTAAACTAAACTAAAATGACAACTACCTCGCTACGGCAAGGTGAAAACCACAACCAACACTGATGCCCAGAAACGCCAAAACTAGCTCCACCATCTACTACTGCTCTGAACTTGAGGCATTTCAAAGACAGAACACCTCAGTAAGAATGTACAAATGGTGGCAAAAAAATAAGCCAACACAAAAACCCGCCGTGTTGAGAAGCAGGATGGAGATGGGTTTGGGTGCTTGGACTGCAGTCCTGTAGCAGTGCCATAGGGCGAGACAAGCTACACAGTTACGATGTGGTCCTGTGAGCTCTAAACCTGGGATATTATAAAAAAAGTGCACTTTTTTTAACGGCCTGGCCCGCTAGGAGCACAGCGCCGCCCGGCCCACCAGTAACCTAAGGAGAGCCCAAGGCACCATGGTGGTAAGCCAGAATATACAAGGCTTGCAGGCCATACACCCAAACACAAATCTCTGCGCTTGTTTCTCAGCAGCGGTAGGTTGTTGCTAAGTGTTTCTCAGGTTCGAAACCACTTAGCAACAACCTACCGCTGCTGAGAAATAGACGCAAATATTTGTGTTGGGGTATATGGCCTACATGCCATTTATATTCTAGCTTACCACCATGGCTCCTTGGGCTATCCTTGGGTTGTTGGTGGGCCGGGCGGTGGTATGCTCCTAATGGGCCAGGTCATTACAATCGCAAAGGCTTCTGCTTGTCGGAGCCATCCGGGGCAAAAAGTGCAAAATAAAGAAAACAGAAAAATAACATAGGTTGCCACCCAAGAGCGCCCTTCGTTTAAAACGTCATTTTAGCTCGACGCAACCAAATAATATTGTCCTAAAATAGTTTGTCCAATAATAATAATAATATCCAAAATAATATTTAAAGTTTTTAAAAAATGTTGGAACACTAGTTTGGATTTGGGAAGGGAATACTATTAGGATGTTTTTAGATTGACCCAAAATGTATAGTCAGGGTCTTATGATTATTTCTAGGTCTGCCTCAAAAGAACTCCAGAGAAATCATGCAAAAATCAGTTTTGTCAAGAGCAGAAAATCAGTTCGACGATAGTCGAACTCAGCTCGACGATGGTCGAACTCAGGTCGACGAAACTTAGAGTTCTATCACTGAGTTGAGCTCGGCGATCTCCCAGCTCCGGTCGACGATCGCTGATCTCAAGACAAACTCTTATCTAGATGCAAAGATTATTTAGGTCGACGATCTCTGAGCTGAGCTCGACGAATAGCACTGAGGTCGACAAAATCTGTGAAGTATTCAAGACAGATTTTAACAGCTGGCAGAATTTAATTAAGGCATCTAATATCTCGCAGATTTAATACATATAGCCGTTTAACAGCAGCAGTTAATGGGATTAATTCCCAGACATCTTTCTCTCTCTCAGGAATGTCTTTGCCGTTTCAAGATAGAGTTAATTCAAACGTTTGAATTACGGCCAAGGGGGCTTATATACAGTTTTGGAAGTTTACAGTACCAAAACAACAAGAAGAAGTAGTGACTGACAATGAGACCAAGAATAAGTCAAAATAGAGATTCTTAAGAACACAATAGCTTTCTATCATACGGTGTTCTTCATCATTTGTTACAGGCTTTGAAGAGACAACAATTAATATTAGTCTAGAAGCTTGCTGGAGAGCAACATCAATCTGAAGTCCTACACCCTGAAGCAAAGCTTCCACTCATGAACTATTATACATCTCAGGGCGATCTTTGACATCATCACTCTTTCATCTCAGGGTTTTAATTCCCTTCAAAATTATTCTGGTTGCAAGTCCCCTTCCAAAAGACTTGGGTTGGTTTTTGGGCACCTGATCAAAAGCTCATTGGTGGCAGTCACCTGATCAAAACCTATAGTGGATTCCTACAAGGGTGGTAGAAGAGTGGATGTACCCAGATTTGGGGAACCACTATAAATTTAATTGTGTTGTCTGGATTGCTTACTCTTTTATATAATATATATATATATATTTAACTAGAGTAAATAAGATCTATCCCCTCACTTCCAATTGGTATCAGAGGAGGTTCCTTTGGTTGTACAGGCTAACACCTGAACCAAAATGATCTGATAGATCTTATTTTTCTTGAGGGTCTTTCATGGCACAAAATGAAGAATTTTCAAGCACCATACCTCCTATGTGCAATCTAGATAAGCATGCACTATGGAAGGCAAGGATTAGGCTTTTTGTGAACTCTATTGATGAAGAAATTTTCAATTCCATTTTTACAGGTCCTTATCAACCATTGGAAACAGCAAGCATGAATGTTGTTCCATCATCTCAATGGACAGAAGCCCAGAAAAGGCTAAATATGGTTGATGCACAAGCAATTAACATTCTTGCTCAATCAATGTCTAATGACATTTTTTAAGAAATTGCTGAATGCACCTCAGCAAAGGACATCTGGGACTCCCTCACAGCAATGGCTGATGGATGAGCTAAAAAGAGAAAATATGATGCTGATACTTGGAGTGATTCTAAAGCTTCATCCTGTACTACTAAGGATGAAGAAGAAACAAGAGCAAGAGAATTCTGCTTGATGGAAATAAATGCATCTTGCAGCAACTATGATGAAGAATCTGAATCTGATGAAGATTCAGAAGAAGAATCAGAAGAAGATCAGGTTATCTCTTTCTTTGATTTCACTTTAGAATATTTTAAAGAAGATTTTAAAATTTTCTTCATTGATTTAATTCAATCTGAGAAGGAAATAAAACTTCTCACAGAGAAAGTGTATAATTTATCTTCTAAAAACAAACATTTTAAAGAAGATTTTAAAAAATGTTTCTGAATAATTAGTTTCTTTAGAAACAATTAAAGACAAAGAAAAGATAATAAAGTTAGGCAATATAACTGAATTTTTAAAAATACAATTAAAAATTTTCATAAAATTTGTGTTCAGCATAATTCGTGGAACAGATCTCGATGAAAACTACACTCTTCGTCGGACCGAGGTCGACGATCTCTAAACAGAGATTTTGTTTTTAACTTGTCTGGAAATTATGATCGACGAAAGAAATTTTCTTCGTCGAACCGAGATTGACAATCGTGGAACACAGAAAATAGAAATTATCATTCTGTGAACCGAGATTGACGAAATCGATTCCCTTCGTCGAACTTAGGTCGACGAAAATATTTTTCGTCGAACTAAGAATTTCAAAACAGAAATTTTTATCCTTTTGAAAATTATAATCAAACTCATATATTCAAAAATTCATTTTACCCAATGGTGCATACCTTCTAGGAAATTTCATCCATTAGGTTACAAAGATCAACCTGAATATTCATTTATTTCTGATTATTATGAAAAAGAAGAAGGACCCAAGGTAATCTGGGTCCAGAACATCTAACCTCTTATTTCAGGAAAAGCCCCTTCAGAGCAGGGGTAGTTGTATAGGGGGAGACTGCTTTAAAGGATACAGCAGGAGTAGTTTCAGTTAGTCAGAAATAAGGGAATGATTTCAAGGAATTTGTTGAATACAGCTTGAGCAACATATCTAAAATATGCTCAGTTGAAGACAAGCAAGAAATGCTACAGAGCCCATCAAAAGTTTTTCATATTTATATTTCAAAACTTTGTTGTTGTATATTTTATGTTTCAAATCACATATTTCAAACTTGCTTTGTTTTCCTTTTATGTAAATAGTATCCTCACCCAAATAGGGGGAGATTATTGGAACCTTAGTTTGGATTTGGGAAGGGAATACTATTAGGATGTTTTTAGATTGACCCAAAATGTATAGTCAGGGTCATATGATTATTTCTAGGTATGCCTAAAAAGAACTCCAGAGAAATCATGCAAAAATCATTTTTGTCAAGAGCAAAAAATCAGTTCGACGATAGTCGAACTCAGCTCGACGAAAATCAGAGTTCTATTACTAAGTTGAGCTCGACGATCTCCGAGCTTCGGTCGACGATCGCTGATCTCAAGACAGAATCTCATCTAGACGCAAAGATTATTCAGGTCGATGATCTCTGAGCTGAGGTCGACGAATAACACTGAGGTCGACGAAATCTATGCAGTATTCAAGACAGATTTTAACAGCTGGCAGAATTTAATTAAGGCATTTAATATCTCGCAGATTTAATGCATATAGCCGTTTAACAGCAGCAGTTAATGGGATTAATTCCCAGACATCTTTCTCTCTCTCGGGAATGTCTCTGCCGTTTCAAGATAGAGTTAATTCAAATGTTTGAATTACGGCCAATGGGGGAATATATACGGTTTTGGAAGTTTGCAGTACAAAAAGAACAAGAAGAAGTAGTGACTGATTATAAGACCAAGAATAAGTCAAAGTAGAGATTCTAAAGAACACAACAGCTTTCTATCATACGGTGTTCTTCATCATTTGTTACAGGCTTTGAAGAGACAATAATAAATATCAGTTTAGAAGCTTGCTGGAGAGCAACATCAATCTGAAGGCCTACACCGTGAAGCAAAGCTTCCACTCCTCAACTATTATACATCTCAGGGCGAGCTTTGACATCATCAAATCCACTAGTCATCTCTCAGATCCTTGGATAGAGAAGACCATCATCACTCTCTCATCCCCATCTCTGTACAGGGTTTTAATTCCGTTCAAAATTATTCTGGTTGCAAGTCTCCTTCCAAAAGACTTGGGTTGGTTTTTGGGCCCCTGATCAAAAGCTCATTGGTGGCAGTCACCTGATCAAAACCTATAGTGGATTCCTACTAGGGTGGTAGAAGAGTGGATGTACCTAGATTTGGGGAACCACTATAAATTTTCATGTGTTGTTTGGATTGCTTACTCTTCTATATAATATATATATATATTTAACTAGAGTAAATAAGATCTATCCCCTCACTTTCAATTGGTATCAGAGGAGGTTCCTTTGGTTGTACAGGCTAACACCTGAAACAAAATGATCTGATAGATCTTATTTTTCTTGAGAGTCTTTCTTGGCACAAAATGAAGAATTTTCAAGCACCAGACCTCCTATGTGTAATCTAGATAGGCTTGAACTATGGAAGGAAAGGATTAGGCTTTTTGTGAACTCTATTGATGAACAAATTTTCAATTCCATTTTTACAGGTCCTTATCAACCATTGGAAACAACAAGCCTGAATGTTGTTCCATCATATCAATGGACAGAAGCCCAGAAAAGGCTAAAGATGATTGATGCACAAGCAATGAACATTCTTGCTCAATCAATGTCTGATGACATTTTTTAAGAAATTATTAAATGCACCTCAGCAAAGGAAATCTGGGACTCCCTCACAGCAATGGTTGCTGGATCAGCTAAAAAGAGAAAATATGATGCTGATACTTGGAGTGATTCTAAAGCTTCATCCTGTACTACTAAGGATGAAGAAGAAATAAGAGCAAGAGAATTCTGCTTGATGGAAATCAGTGCATCTTGCAGCAACTATGATGAAGAATCTGAATCTGATGAAGATTCAGAAGAAGAATCAGAAGAGGATCAGGTTATCTCTTCCTTTGATTTCACTTCAGAATATTTTAAAGAAGATTTTAAAATTTTCTGCATTGATTTAATTCAATATGAGAAGGAAATAAAACTTCTCAGAGAGAAAGTGTATAATTTATCTTCTGAAAACAAAAATTTTAAAGAAGATTTAAAAAATGTTTCTGAACAATTAGTTTCTTTAGAAACAATTAAAGACAAAGAAAAGATAATAGAGTTAGGCAATATAACTGAATTTTTAAAAAAACAATTAAAAAATTTCAGAAAATTTGTGTTCAACATAATTCGTCAAACGGATCTCGACGAAAACTACACTCTTTGTCGGACCGAGGTCGACGATCTCTAAACATGGATTTTGTTTTTAACATGTCTGGAAATTATGTTCGACGAAAGAAATTTGCTTCGTCGAACCGAGATAGACAATCGTGGAACACAGAAAATAAATATTATCATTCTGAGAACTGAGATTTACGAAATCGATTCCCTTCGTCGAACTTAGGTCGACGAAAATATTTTTCGTCGAACTCAGAATTTTAAAAAAGAAATTTTTATCCTTTTGAAAATTATAATCAAACTCATATATTCAAAAATCCTTTTACCCAATGGTGCATACCTTCTAGGAAATTTCATCCATTAGGTTACAAAGATCAACCTGAATATTCATTTATTTCTGATTATTATGAAAAAGAAGGAGGACCAAAGGTAATCTGGGTCCAAAACTTCTAACCTCTTATTTCAGGAAAAGACCCTTCAAAGCAGGGGTAGTTGTATAGGGGGAGACTGCTTTAAAGGATACAGCAGCAGTAGTTTTAGTTAGTCAGAAATAAGGGAATGATTTAAAGAAATTTGTTGAATACAGCTTGAGAAAGAAATATGCTCAGTTGAAGACAAGTAATAAATGCTACAGAGCCAATCAGAAGTTTTTCATATTTATATTTCCAAACTTTGTTGTTGTATATTTTATGTTTCAAAGGACATATTTCAAACTTGCTTTGTTTTCATTTTATGTAAATAGTATCCTCACCCAAATAGGGGGAGATTATTGGAACCCTAGTTTGGATTTGGGCAAGGAATACTATTAGGATGTTTTAGATTGACCCAAAATGTATAGTCAGGGTCATAGGATTATTTCTAGGTCTGCCTCAAAAGAACTCCAGAGAAATCATGCAGAAATCAGTTTTGTCAAGAGCAGAAAATCAGTTCGACGATAGTCGAACTCAGCTCGACGATAGTCGAACTCAGGTTGACGAAACTCAGAGTTCTATCTCTGAGTTGAGCTCTACGATCTCCGAGCTCCGGTCGACGATCGCTGATCTCAAGACAGAATCTTAGCTCGACGCAAAGATTATTCAGGTCGACGATCTCTGGGCTGAGGTCGACGAATAACACTGAGGTCGACGAAATCTGTGCAGTATTCAAGACAGATTTTAACAACTAGCAGAATTTAATTAAGGCATTTAATATCTCGCAGATTTAATGCATATAGCCGTTGAACAGCAGGAGTTAATGAGTTTAATTCCCAGGTATCTTTCTCTCTCTCGGGAATGCCTCTGTCGTTTCAAGATAGAGTTAATTCAAATGTTTGAATTACGGCAAAGGGGGAATATATACGATTTTCGGAAGTTTGTAGTACAAAAATAAAAAGAAGAAGTAGTTATTGAAAACGAGACCAAGCAGAAATCAAAATAGAGATTTTTAAAAACACAACATCTTTCTATCATACGGTGTTCTTCATCATTTTCTCCAGGATTTGAAGATACAACAATCAATATATGTCTAGAAGCTTGCTAAAGAGCAACATCAATCTGAAGGCCTAAACCCTGAAGCAGTGCTTCTACTCCTGAACTATTCTACATTTTCAGGGGGAGCTTTGACATTATCAAATCCACTAGTCTTCTCTCAGATCCTTTAATAGAGAATAACACCATCACTCTCTCATCCCCACCTGTGTACAGGGTTTTAATTCCCTTCAAAATTATTCTGGTTGCAAGTCTCCTTCCAAAAGACATGGGTAGGTTTTTGGGCACCTGATCAAAAGCTTATTGGTGGCAGTCACCTGATCAAAAGCTTATTGGTGGCAGTCGCCTGATCAAAACTTGTAGTGGATTCCTACAAGGGTGGTAGAAGAGTGGATGTATCCAGATTTGGGGAACCACTATAAATTTACTTGTGTTGTCTGGATTGCTTACTCTTCTAAATAATATATATATTTAACTAGAGTAAATAAGATTTATCCCCTCACTTTCAAAAAAATAAAAAGAAAGTCTTAAGTTTTCCATAATTCATATCATGCAGAATAAAATTAATACAGTTTGGATTGACTTCACCACAGAAATAAAGTTTAAGACGCTGACCATTCACTTTGAACTCACCCTTTTCATGGTGTGAAATAAAAATCGTTCCATATGGAAAAACTTTTTTAACAGTAAATAGCCCAGACCATCTTGACGTTAACTTCCCCGAAAATAAATGTAATTGTGAATTATATAAAAGAACTTGGTCGCACGGCTTAAAGGTTTTTGGGTGCCTTAGGTTCTTGTCGTGAAAATGTTTCGTACGCTGTTTATAAAATTTGTTATGTTCGTATGCGTAAGAGCGCCACTCATCAGAAAATTTATTTTCTCTTTTAGAAAGGCAGTAGGAAGATTCTTCACCTAAGGCATCTAAGAAAAAACAATAGTCATCATTCTCTAGGGCATTCTTCATTGTGGGTGATATAGAGAAGGTCACTTCATCGTTGCCTACTCTTAGGAAGAGCTAACCATTGCTTATGTCAATGATAGCTCGAGAGGTGGCAAAGAAGGGTCGGCCAAGGTAAAGGGAACCTTGACGTCTTCTTTGATGTCCAATAAGATGAAATCCACCAGGAAGATGATTTTGTCGACTTTGACTAAAACATCCTCCACTATTCCTAATGGGTACTTGACGGATCTATCAGCGAGCTGGATACTCATACGCATGGAGTTGTGGAAACCAATTCCTAACTTCTTAAATAATGAGAAGGGCATTAGGTTAATACTCTCACCTAAGTCGGTTAATGCGTTCTTGACAAATAGATCACCAAAGACACGGAATAGAAAAATACCCGGATCACTTATCTTTTTTGGCAAACCGTTTGTCAAGAACGCAGAGCACTCGACATTTAGTGTTACATGCGACCAATTTTCTAACTTCTTTTTATTAGTAGGGAGGTCCTTTAGGTACTTAGCATACTTCAGCATCTAGGAGATTTCTGTATGGATGGGTAGATTTATGTGGATTTGCTTAAATATTTCTATGAAGCGGGAGTATTGATCATCCTGACGTTGCTTGTTAAGTTCGGAAGGGTATGGTGGAGTTGGATCATTTTTAAAGATGGGTGGTGGAGTTAGATCTTTCTCTACAACAAAGAGAGGGGTGATGACTACTTTTTCAACAGAGGGTGGAATTTTTTGTGTCAGAGCTCGCCTCGGCCTCTTCGCTAACTATACATGAAACTTTCTTCCCACTTCAAAGAGTTATAGCTTTCACTTGCTCTCTCGAGTTGGGATCGGTGTTAGCAGGAAGATACACGACGTGTACCTCATAAATAATTTTTACGAGTTGTCCTACTCCTCTAAACTTTTAACGCTTCCGGCTATGGTTCTTATAGTAGCATCATTAACATTCATATATTTCGAAAACATTTCTTCTAGACTTGGTGGTTTTTTAAAATTTTAAGGAGGTGTTGGTGGTCTAGAAAAATCATTTTGTGGTGTGATGATCACATTCGGAAAGTGTACTGATAGTAGTCAAGTAATAAAGTTGAGGTGTTGAATCCCCGGATATCGATCTCTCGAGGAGTGCAGGTAGGGAGTGTGACTTTGCTATTGAAAGAGGGATTACAAGTGTCAATGAAACAAGGGGTTTTGATTTTTGGTTTCCTAATTTTAACACTAAAAAAACTATTGTGGGTCGCCTTCACCGCATTGCTTAGGTGGATTACTCAAGCGAGAAATAAGGAGAATGGACAAACCATTGAGGGTCCCAGTCACCTCTTCTCCATGCACGCTCCTAACAACTGTTAGGATGACACTTTCGCATCATGAACACAAAAGATGGAAGCGCACCAACACATACTAGAGCTAAAATAAGTCAACACATAGACATACTGAAATCATTAAGCAAATAAAGTTCTTACTCATCAATCAAACAACCACGAAATCAAGAGCAAAGTTACTACAAGAGAAGCGGGAGAGATACAGCCAAACGCATGAAGACTTTCCGAGATTCACTGCCGAAGTCAAGGGTTGTCGGTCCTTGTCCGTGCTCAGTCTACAGATGATGTCTGAGGTTGAGAAGGGTTGTCACTTCCTTCTAATAACCCGTCTTCTTCGTGAATAGCCATCATGTTAAACCTAACTGGAGAACTCCACGTATGCAGCACCTAAGAGCATGAAATGGAGATTTGAGGTTGGAGAAGATGATGGTGGCCTAAGATGAAGCTATTGAGAGCTTTTGGAGGGTGAACGGAGGCCAAACGAGCACTCTAAGGAGGAGAGAGGAAAAAGCGGCTATTGGATGATTTTCCGGCTCAATAGAGCAGAAATGGCGGAGTGGATCCCTGGGCAAGTGAAATCCGCGGCTTAAATAAAAAAGTTAGAAATAAAAGTCACGCACGGTTTGGCGCACGACCGTGCATCAACCGTGCGATATTAAATATCAGAACAAGCTTGTAGTTGAAAATGTGCTGACCCGTTCGTTTCCTCGTGCACGGACGCGTCTGCCCGTACGTGAAGAAAAATGCACGGGTAACGACAGAGAACAGATATTTCCGGCAAATAGGTGGAACCGTGCGTTTCCCTCGCGCACAGGAACTTCTGCCCGTACGGGAGCAAATCACACGATTAACCACAGAGCACAATAAATCAAATCAGCTCTAGGAAAACCATGGGTTTCCTTCACGCACGGTTCCGAAGAAACCGTGCATTTCCTTCATGCATGGTTCCGAAGAAACCGTGCGTGATGATCGTCGAGCTCAACTAAATGATATTCAATGAGCTCCATTTGACTCTATTCCCGCTCAACAAAACGCATGATCGGGAACAAAACGTGGGCTTAGGAAACGCACGACCGTGCGTTTTCCATAAATCAGAATTTCCTGCCTTGGGGAAAACGCACGACCTGCATAGAAAAAACCAAAACTGGAGCACAAGCTCCCAACACCAAAACACAACAAAAATAACCAGAAAGAGCCATTGGGAGCACCATGTGCTTACCCTTGACAACATAATTTGCAATTGCACACCCTCGGGCCAAAGCGGTGCACAGTGTGGTCTTTGACCGATCAAACTAAATATAACCGATTATCGGTAAAAATGCAGTGCACGAGTAAGCAAACATGCCCAAATGAGTCTGAAAACCCTATAAATTCCGAACTCATCACATAACCAGACTTAAACATTTTCTTGTCCTGAGCAAATTATCGCTCTATGGACTAGAAAACAGTTAGCTTGCTCAGTAATTTCAAAATAAAGGATAACGAGAAATCAAATGCATCATGGGCATAGAAAATATAATAGAAAAACTTTTTAATTATACTATAGATTTTATATTTTTTTGACAGGCATAAATAAATATTGTATCTACTCAAAATTGGAATTCTGGAGAATCGTTCGGTCATACATAGGAAGAAAGTAGGAAGGCTACTGAGATGAGCATTGCCAAAGACAGGAAATCAAGAACACCTCCAAAGAAATCCATCAATGTCGGGGTCCATATGCTTTCCCGTTCGCACTCTCTCCACGGCGCTACTTTGACTCAAGCTTAAATCTGTAGGGCTTTAGGAAAATAATGGGGCTTGGGTGTATATGTAGGTAAGGATGAAGAAGAGTAAAAATGATCATAATCCAAATGAGTTCATACAAAAGATTCTCCCAACCAACAAAAAAATTACAGGTGCACAAAACCACCAGACTTGAACTTGACAACATGGGTGTGTGCACTGCCTACCGCCACAGAAATAAAATCACAAATGGACTTTTCTTCCTATCTTATTTCATATCAAACATCATATATATATTACACTCTTTTCTTTTCTTTTTTTTCCCTTTTTTTCTTTTTCTTTTTTTTAAAAAACACATCCAACACATATTAACATGAATACTCCAACTTACAATGACAAAATTGCACCACAACAACATCCCAAACACAAGTAGTAATCCACTAATAACTCTAGATAGGGGCGTGGTACTTGGAAAGGCTTTTAGGATTTGGTGATCACGGAGTAGGGCTAAATAAAAAGGAGTGATAGACGCAACATAAGATAACAAGGATTACATTAGGATGGGGTACAAGGCTCAACCTGGCAAAAATATGGCCCACATCACGCTCACGCTTGACTAACCATGCACCAATGCTTCGAGAGTAGCTTAGGCCATGTTCTTAGCCACCGAGAAAGATGATCCTTCCTCCCGACTCGGCAAAATGAGTCTAGTGATGGCTACACACATCCCTACACTACCGTTCAATTGCACAAGATTCAACATTTTTGAGTAGTACAAACAATATTTACACATGCAGAAAAAGTATAAATCTACGAGCATAAAAAAATTTTGAATCTATACTATTTCTACACAGACCATAAGTACTCGATTAGGAGCACTGCACGAGTTTCTCACTACTCTATCCTAAAATGCTAAGCCAACACCGCTATTTTAAAGTTTATTCAAAAGAAATACATTTGAATTGATATGCGCGCATGGTTAAGAGCACGCTCATGTGGGTGTAGGTGCACAATGCGGACATGATTGCATGAAAATAGAAAAAATATGCTTTTGGTATGAATGTGATAGTGATGCATGTGTACAGGTAACTCGCATAACACTCCCCCACCAGACTTAAGCTAAACAACCTATCAAAGATATGCAATAAAAAACAATGAAATAAAAGTTGGGGGAGATGTTACTCCATGCTCAGCAAAGGAGCATACCGGAAGATTGGCGTTATTTTTAGCAGAAAGTCTACATCCCAAAGAAACTCCACCTAAAAAAGAGAATACCTCCAAGCATGAATAATATAAACATATAATCACATCAGCATAATTGAACAAATTAAAAGCAGTGAAATTGGGTTGTCTCCCATAAGCCCTTTTCTTTACCATCCTTAAGGTAGACCAAATACCTGTATTAGCAGTCTTATATAATGTTTTACAATCCTAGAAAGAAGCAAATCCAAGCAACAATTGTAAGCAAAATAACTAATGAAGGTTAACATCCATCGAGGTCTTGCAGCAGTATACAGTGCACATCTTTATCGATGAGCTTCCCATAAAATCGCTTCAAGCGATGCTAGTTTACTTTGAAAGTGCCTTCCCTGTCATCCCGAATCTCTATCACGCCGTATGGAGAGGCACTAAAAACCGTGTAAGGGCAGCTCCATCCGAATTTTAACTTCCCGAGAAATATCCGCATACGTGAATTATATAAATGAACATGATCATCCGGTTTGATTTCCTTGGGAGAGATGTCTATCATGCCAGTGCATGGTTCTTTCCTTATATATGCTCGTCCTCTCATAAGCGCCCAAGCGGAATTCATCGAGCTCAAAAAGCTGACCATGTCACTTGTCAGAAGCCTCTCTAAAGTCCATGTTGAGCAATTTGGTAGCCCACATTGCCTTGTGTTTCAATTAAATAGGAAGGTGGCATGATTTGACATATACTAGTTGGAAGGGAGACATCCTTATCGGTGTCGTGAATGCAGTTCGGTAAGCCCAAAGAGCATCATCCATCTTCTTTGCCTACTCCTTCCAGTTTGAGTGGATAGATTTTCTAAATCCCGCTTCAGTTCCTTATTTGAAATCTCCACTTGCCTGCATGTCTGTGGATGGTAGTCAAAAGAAAACTTGTGGTGAACACTGAGCCATTTCTGCAACAATCAGTCGCTAATTATAGTTCTAGGTGTGCAAAAGTGGGAGAAGATGTTCCGATGAATGAAGTGGAGCACGGTGCGAGCATCATTTTATGCGACCGCCTCCATCTCCACCCATTTAGACATATAATCCACATCAAATAGGATGTACTGCTTCTCATGCGACATGGGGAAAGGACCTATAAAGTCAATCCCCATACGTCAAATAACTCACAAACCAGCATCTTGTTCAGGGGCATTTCATCTCGTCGAGCAATGTTCCCCGTGCACTGACATTCGTTGCACTACTTTATGTGCGTAAAAGGGCCACAGAATAATGTAGGCCAAAACAAACCACATTATAGGACCTTACAAGCAGTCTGTGCGGCACCAAAATGCCCGCCAGCCTCACGATCATGGAAATGCATCAGAATCTCTTTAACTTCCAGATCGGGGTCGCAATGTCGGATAACCCCATCGGCGTAGGTGTGGAACAGTAGAGGATCCTCCCTGAGATAATACTTGACGTCTGAGAAAAACTTCTTCTTCTATTGATACGTTAAATGCGGCGGCAGCGCCTTGCTCTCTAAGAAGTTAAGAAAGTCAGCATACCAAGGAGTAGAAGTAGTCGAAGAAAGAGAGAATAGGCCCTCATTCGGAAAAGCATCAGAAATTGGAATTCCCTCTGAGCCCTCGCTTTCTCCCCCTTCAAGTCTCGATAAATTTTCGGTAATCCTATTGTCAACTCCACGACGATCCCGAATTTCAATATCAAATCCTTGCAGTAATACCATCCAACGCATGATTCGCGACGAAACATCTTTCTTGTGCATGAGAAAACAAATAGCCGCATGATCTGAATGTACCACCACCTTGGAAAGAATTAAGTAGGAGTGGAACATCTAAAAGGAGAAAACGATAGCTAAAAACTCCTTCTCAGTCGTGGTATAGTTTAGTTGTGCATCGTTCAACGTCCGACTCGCGTAGGAAATTATATGAAAGGTCATATTTTAATGCTGTCCCAACACTTCCCCACCATGATGTCACTAGCATCACACATCAACTCGAAAGGCAATGCCCAATCTGGAGATGAGAGAATCGGGGATGAAACCAATCGATCTTTCAAGCAATTAAACGCCTGATTTCAATCGTCATCGAACACAAACTTGACATCCTTCGCCAATAGATTAGATAGGGTCTTAGATATTGCCGAGAAGTCCTGAATAAAGCGCAGATAGAATCCAGCATGCGCCAAAAAACTACAAATGTCATGAAGTGTCGACGGAGGGGGCAGGTTTCTAATCACCCCTTCCTTCGCCGGATAAACCTCTAGCTCCTGCTGAGAAACCTTGTCCCCCAGAACGATCCCCTCTCGCACCATGAAATGGCACTTATCCAAGTTTAGCACTAAATTAGTATCCTCGTAATGTTGCAAGACCGCAACGGGGCTGCACACCGCTTCTTAAAAGATATCATCAAACAAGGAGAAGTCGTCTATGAAAACCTCCAAGAAATCCCCAACCATCTCACAAAAAATAGCGATCTTGCATTGCTGGAAGGTGGCTACCCCATTACACCGCCCAAAAGGTAGTCGTCTGAAAGAAAAGGTCCCTGAAGGGCATGTAAACATCATCTTCTCCTGATCCTCTGGGGAAATTCCCAGCTGATAGTTGCCCGAGTAGCCGTCCATGAGACAGTAGTAATCATGCCTAGCCAGCCTTTCAAGCATCTTGTCCATGAACGGTAGTGAGAAGTGGTCTTTCCTGGTTGCCCCATTAATCTTTTGATAGTCGATACAAACTCTCCATCCAATGACAGGCCTCGTAGTAAGCGGCTCGCTATTCTCATTACGAACGACAGTGATTCCTCCCTTTTGGGCACCAAATGCACCGTACTCACCCATTCGCTTTCGCTTATGGGATATATAATACCGACATCCAAAAGCTTGATAACCTCGTTCTTCACAACCTCTTGCAAGATAGGGTTCAATCTGCGATGTAGTTGAGCTAAAGGTATGAAGTTATCTTCCAGTAATATCTTGTGCATGCACACCGTGGGTCAAATTACTTTGACGTCTGAAATTTTCCACTCAAAGGCTTTTCTATGTAACTTCAGCACTTCGACGAGACGGACCACCTAATCAGCTGTAAGAAGAGCAGAAATAATTGCAAGATTAGTTTCTTTCTCTCCTAGAAAGACATACTTCAGCATGCAAGGGAGAGATTTTAACTCGGGAGATCCATCTGATTCAAACTGGTGTAGCGCCAGAAGCTTGGGGTCACCAACCTGCGCCACGTATGACCCTTCATGAATATTTATATGGGGGTCACAAAACTCACCCTCAACCTCATCAGGATGAAAAGTCCGGCCACCGCTAATCTCCATCTCCTCAATCTCTATAGAACCCAGCTCTGCACGACTATCTCCTCTAGACGCCTTATACATATAAAAAAAAGTCTCCTCTGATCCTAGGCGCAACGTCAGCACACACTTTTTCGCATCGATGATAGCTCTAGTAGTTGCAAGAAACGGATGCCCCAGAATAATCGGTGTCCCATCCACATCCTCAATATCGTGGATAACAAAGTCAGCCCGAAAATACAACTCGTTATCCACAGCCGTGAAATCCTCAACCACTCCAACCTGTTTCTTCAATGATCAATCAGTCAGCTACTGAATGGCATTAGTAGGCTGAAGAACACCAGAGCCCAGCTAACGGAAGATGGATAACGACATGAGATTGATGGATGCTCTAGAATCACACAATGCATGACTAAGGGAGGATCGCCCACTACTACATGCAATCGTGAAGCTCCCTTGATTTTTTTGTTTTATTGGCCAATCCCACACCACCATAGTGGGGCAATCCTCCTAGGTCAAAACACCGCCGCATAACTCTGAAGCCCGATTTTTCGCCAGAAGATCCTTCAAGTACTTCGAATAGCGCGGTACCTGTGTCAGCAGGTTGACCATGGGAATGCTCACCTGAACACCTTTCAAATGTACTGAAACTTTTGTTGCTAACTCTATTTTCTGATATTTTGCAGCCCATGCGAAAATGGAGGCCATGCCCGCTGGGGCTGGACTTCATGTGTAATATCCTATGATAGTTCCTTAGGCGACTCATCAGTACTTGGTTTATCCATGTGTTCAGAGGGTTGGTCCTCCTGACACGCACGATTATCCACCAGCCAACCTCTTTTGAAGTTCATCGCATTTTCTATCTCGGCTGGACAACAGACCTATAACTCCAACATTTTACCGACGACAAAAATTATATATTGTAACTATTGCAATATCATTGCTTGAGATCTCCACCACTTTCTAACCCATATCATAAAACGAAGGATAAGATGCTCGCTCTCCCCGGTATTGCTAACTATGAATTGAGAGTCCCCCACAGCTTTGGGCACGGCAGGCATCTTCCACAAAGTGCTGGAGCGCACCACATCATCCACAATACGCCAAGCGTCAGCCATAGATCTATTAAAGAGGGAGTGCAACACCTCTAACCGTCAAATGTAATATAATAGAGGGTCTGGCCGGGGCCCCCACCATATTCCACAAACAAGCTGAGAAGTTACTGAATAATATCAAAGACCATCGAATCCTACCACAGAGCATTCTAGCGAAAGCTTCATGGTTGAAAACTTGAACTCAAGAATCACAAAAATTTCCACTACTACAAATTTGGAATGCATACAACCAAACAAAAAGGTACATGGCCTTATGTCCTTACAAGTTTCTCCTAATAAATGTGTGGTTTACAAACATCAGTGCGCAGGTCAGCCACACATAAACAAGAGTAACCAAAATATAGCCTTCGAGGGCAGCATCGCAACCTGGGCTTTAGTCCGCTATTTCCCGCTTGGGCCAGCATCACCTGCAAAGAATCAATCCACCAAGCGGTGGAAAACAGTGCAATGATGCTCTAGCGGTAAGACTACCGTTCACAGCCAAGTCATAATAATTGGGAGTAGCATCCCCGAGTATCGATCTCTCGCAGAGCGCAATTAGGGAGCATGGGTTTTAGCATTTAGAAAAATGAGTGCAAGTGCTAAGTGAACAAGGAGGTGATTGATTTGGATATCATACGCTAAAATAATAAAGAACTAACGTGGGTCACCTTCACCGCATCGCCCGGATGAATCACTCCAAAGAGTAATAGCGGAAGCGAAAGAACTAATGAGGGTTGAAAACACCTCTTCTAAGCGCTCACTTCTAGCAAAGGCTAGAATGGCTCAAACACTACCAAAGATTAAATCATCTTTAACAAACTAAGATTAAACTCAAGCAGCAATGCTATCAAGTTACGTATTACCAGCACAGGTTTAGAACATGGAAGTTTAGTAAAAGTGAAGAAATACAACTGAGCGCATCGAAGCTCTCCAAGATTCTCGGCCGGAAGTGCAGGTTGTCAATCCTCTTCCTAGCTTGGTCTTCGGAAGGCGTCCGGGATCCTGAAAGGCTGTCACTTCCTTCTTCTAACCCGTCTTCTTCATGGTCGCCTAGTTGGATCTGAACGGAGATATTCTCTAGTACAATAATAAGTAGCTCGGTTGGTAGCTTGGAGGGCGGATAAGATGAAGATTGTCGGAGATGGAGCTTTTGCAAGCTTTTAGTGGAGAAATGGTGGCCGGAAGAGCTTCCCTAGGATGAGAGAAAAAAAAGAGGCTTGAGAGTGGTTTTCTCGCTCCAGGGAGATGAAAAGGCGAGCCGAATGGAATCCTCCCAGTCATGATAGAATCTGCAACTTAAATAGAAAATTTTCAAAAAATTGGTCTCGCACGGTTCAACGCACGACCGTGCGCGAACCGTGCGATATTACCTTTACGCAAAATCCTGTGAGGAAGAAGCGTTGACCCGTGCATTTCCTTCACGCACGGGCAATCCTCCCGTGCGTGAAGCAATTCGTACGGGTAACCACAATAAGCTCAAACCACAGAAAAAACAAGAAGGCTACAGGCCAACCGTGCATTTCCTTCGCGCACGGTTTCGACGAAACCGTGCGTGAAGCATTCGCACGTGCTGGTAACTTTTCCACAATAACCTGCGGAAAATGCACAACCAAAACTAACCGTGCGCTAAGAAAATGCACAGTCGTGCATTTTGATCAAAACATAACTCTTAAATGAGGAAAACTGACAACCTGCAAGCAAGGAGAACTAAGACATGGAGGACCCTCCAGCAAAACATAAATGCAGAAAAAGCTCCTTGAACAAGCCCTGTGGAGCACCATGTGCATACCCCCAATAATCAAATGCTCAATTGTGGACCCAAGGGCGAGAAAAGCACACAATCCACGTAGCACATAAGGAGTGAAATAACAGAGAAAATAGCGCAAAAGTGGTGTGCAAAGACAAGAAAACCAACCCAGATGAGCCCGAAAACCCTATATAAACGGGACTCATTAGGAAACAGTCAGCATTTAGCTGACCAATTATAACGACCCTGCCCCTGGCACGGGGCAGCAGAACTCCATCCCTGTACAATAGTTTATTCACAAAGCATATATTTGTAACAATCCACCAAGGACGTGCACAACAGCACTAGTCAATACATATCACAAATGCCGACACGATGGCCCTACGTTCCGTGCACTAAGGGAACATTATTGGTGTACCAAAAACCAGGTCCCATCACCGTTCAGATGTCCCAGACATGACGGTCCATTATAAGCATTTAGTCTTAATGTCACGCAGGACAAAGATTCTCTCTATGTGATCCTAACAGGGCCTTAAGCAACCAAGGTTATACAACCATAACGCGGGTATAGATCCACCTTTCCCATTGCACAAATACGTCAGACTTAAGACTGAAATAATGCAGGTACAGCTTCACCTTTCCCATTCATCTCCAAGCATTCCACAGTTGCAGCCCAATGACTCAACTTCACACAAAATGGCACTCACGGGCACAAGAGTTGAATACTAAGTACCAACTCTCACCATGCCATAGGTATCCACCAAGGACTCCATACATAGAATCAATTTACTCAGAGTTTTCTCTGATTTATAAACAAAGCATCACCAATCAAGACCAACTCGTCCGGATGGGCTTCACACAGCATGCCTAACCGTACTACTCACTTCCGGTTCTAATGTAATATAACAAGGGATGAACCACCGATACAAAGGGAATCACTATGCCATCAACCCTTTGGTGGAGGATTCCTATGCAAATACAGAAAAGAAGGACTTCACTTGCCCAAGAAGAAAATCGTTACCCTTGGAATAAATTTTGGCGCCATGGAGAAAACTATACGGTTAGAAAGCTCCGCAACGCTCTAGCCTCCGCAGATCCGAACTCGGCTCGCGATTTGGACCATCGTAGCACCACCGGTGGCCGGATTTCTCCTCCTCTTCCTTCCCTTACTCTCCTCTCTCTCTTCTTATTAGAAAGAGAATGGTGATGATAGAATGAGAATTAACACATCAATTCTCGTATATATCTCTTCAGGAATACTCTAGGGCTTTTAGATCTTCATCAAAGGAAATGAACGGCTCAAGTTTGCTCTGAAAAGAATCTTCCCTTGGCTGACACGGCATGTGACACATGTAACATCCCATTTTCGGCTAGACCCGTGGAAGTGGTTTTGTCATAACAAAAGCCTAGGAAACCCAGAAATTGAAGTTTATCGACCAAGATTTCGAGTCAAGGGGTGGTCACGCCCGTGACCGACCCGTCACGCCCGTGACCTAGGGCGTAACACCTTCGACGATCGTCAACCTCACAAAGACGATCGGCTAGCTAAGAAATTTCAACATGGGCCTGACACGCCCGTGATCAATCCGTCACGCCCGTGACCTTGGAATGGAGTTGAGTGAGCTAAGCTCACTCAACCCCGTAGACTGGATGGCGTTGAGTGAGCTTAGCTCACTCAAAGCCATAAGCTAGACGGCGTTGAGTGCACAGACTGCACTCAATGCCATCTGGTGTCGTCTGGTTGGCGTTGAGTGAGTTGAGCTCACTCAACGCCGTAGACTGGATGGCGTTAAGTGAGCTTAGCTCACTCAACGCCGTAATCTATCAGGCGGGATGGTGTTGAGTGCATTGAGTGCACTCAACGCCATAAGTTGAACGGCGTTGAGTGCACTGACCGCACTCAACGCCATTTGGTGTTGTCTGGATGGCATTGAGTGAGCAGAGCTCACTCAATGCCATAATCTGGATGGCGTTTAGTGAGCTAAGCTCACTCAACGCCATCGTTTAAAAAGGACATATTCTTGCTGGAATTGAGTGAGCAAAGCTCACTCAACGCCATAATCCGGATGGCGTTGAGTGAGCTGAGCTCACTCAACGCCATAGTCTGGATGGAGATGAGTGAGCAAAGCTCACTCAACGCCGTATCTGGGATGGTGTTGAGTGAGTAGAGCTCACTCAACGCTGTAGCAAGGATGGCGTTGAGTGAGCAGAGCTCACTCAACGCCATTATACTTAGAATTTTGCTGGTATTTTTCTGGCAGATTGGTTATGGTTGTGTGCTGGTTCAGCTGAACCGTGCCGGTCTAGAAGTGGGTCGTTTTCTCCTATTAAGACCTAATAAGTCTTATTTAAAATAAGTTGACTAGTTAAGCTTAACACGTGGACCGATAGCTTTGCAAAAAGGGAAGTTACGGCCATGGCCGAGAGCTTGCTGTCATGGCCATCAATGGCATTTGATGTCGTGGCCTTCCCCCTCCCCTTTTACGGCTGGATCCAACTCCTCTAGGGAAGAGGAGTTTCCAGCCGTTAGCTTGCTGTCACAGAGCCGTTTCAACCCCCAGCCACCATGGTTGAGCCAAGCTATAATGGGCAATTAATGGCCACCAGCTTTTGGTCGTTCCCCCTCCTTAACCGAGCTTTTAAACACCCTCAGAGGCCCAAGAGGAAGTTTTCCCAGCCTTTACCTTAAGTTTTCGAGCCTCCCACTGTGCGATTGAGAATTCCGGCGATGCCACCACCGCAGCAATGGAATCCCGACGGTCTGCACGCCTCCATCCCGCGAACAAGGTCCTCCCCTCCCTCTTCTTCTGCGGATTGATCTTAGGATTCAATTGGAATTAGAATCGGTCTCAACTGATCCCGATTGGAGCTTTCATTTTCATGGATTTTCCATGAAATTTGCATTCTCGGGCTCGCTGGAAAAAGACTCTCCGGCGGCTGCGCCGCCGCCCGACGATGGCCGCCACCTCAACGGAGGTGGTGGATGCGGTGGCCGGCCAGGGAGGAGGCTGGACGGCCGGCGGCTGCACTTGGAAGTAGCTCAAGGTCAGGCTGATCGTGGCATTTGGCTGGAGGAAGAAGACAAAGCCAGGGCCCTTAGATCCTGCTTCAATATCTGTGCATTTAAATAAGAATTTTCTGTATTTAAATAATAGCCACCTTAGATAAATTAGGAAAAATACTTAGGGGCTTTTTATGAAGAAATGAACAACATGAAAATAACAGCCCTGTTGGTCTACTATATTTTAAAATTAATTTGGTTCAATTTGGTCAACTGGTTTGACCAGGGCACCTCTTTTGGTGGGATCTAGACCTAGAGCTAGGCAGAGACTAAAAGGTGTGCCCACCCTTCATCCTTTGAACAAATGTTCTGAAATTTTGGCAGGGAGCCTACCCTTACTATACCTAGGGCCTGTCTAAAAATGGTAATTTTTGGGGAATGTTTTTCTAATGTTTTTAGAAAAATTTAATAATCTTAGGGAAAATTAATTAGTTGGCTTAATGACTTCCAAACCCTCCCAAATCATGGTGAGTAGTCCCTGGGTTTATCATAAGGTTCTGTATATTTGTTTCATCTCATTTTGAGATATTTTAGATTGGAAATGGACAAACCTAAGCTATGCCCTTTTAAGGGGTTTTTAGGTTAAAAGTGCACTTTGAGAATTGAATGGTCAGATCACCTCAACAGAGGATGAGATTTTTACCACTGACTTAGAATGCTCTCTAGCACTCCCTCATGGAGTTTGAGTTAGATTGGGGTAGATCTGCCCTAGGATCCAAGGCAAAACCATAAGGATGGATCTTTGTGGGTTGTGAAGGTCATGGGGTCAAATGACCTTGGACTGACTTGAAATTTGTTGGAGAGGACAATAGGGTCATTATAGTTCTCTGGACAAAATCTTAGGGGATTTGGAGACAGTTAGGCCACCAAAATCCTAACCCTAGTTTAAAGCACCAATCTTAATTCGAACTATTATGCTGACAAATGAACTAAAAATCAAATAAAATTTGGGTAGGGTGATTTTCTGGTCTAAATAGCCATAATTTAATTTTGTTGAGATTTTTGGGTTAATTTATACAGTACTTCATTCACAACTCTAGTTGTGCCTTAGATATTTATTTTGATGATTCTGGAATTTCTATTCACTGGAAAGTTATGAAATCTTGGATTAGGACATCTAATAGCATGTTATACCTTTTGTATTTTCTTGGGAGTTTTATCTGATTATTTTGGGTACTTACTTCTTTAACTTACCATTTGAGATATGTAGTCAAATATGAAAATAATGCCCAATTATTTTTTTGGAAAATTATGAAATTTTAGTCATTGGGTGTTTCAAACCATGATAGTGACCCTGTAATTTTCTCTGGATTTTTAGATAATTAAAAATACTACCTCCTTCACTAAGCTAGGAAAATTAGTATTTTACATTAAAATAAATTCAGAGCCCGAATATTAGAGAAAAAATCATGGACTTGGTTTCTGATAGTTTTAGGTCACCATCAAGCTTATGTAATTTTCTTGTGATTTTTGGGTGCATATTTAGAGTACTTGCTTCATAATGTAGTAGAGGTGGCCTAAAATGGTAAATTAGGAAATATAGACCTAAACACCTCTGAAATTTCTCAAAATTTGGAATTACTGCTTAAATGCCTCATAGGATTTTTTTACTGATTTTATGATGATTTATTATTGGCTCATTAGTGCACTTCATGTTCATACTAGGGCATTGGGAGGCTTAGAATAAATAAATTAAATGCCCGATAAATAGGAACAATTTGGAAGTCTTGGACTTAGTTATATTATGTCAAGATAGACCTCCAGTAAATATTATAGGAGATTCAAAAGACAATTTGGAGTACCTCTCCTTATATACCTCATGTATCTTAGGATGGTCTGTATATAGTAAGATCACAGAAACCGAATTAGAGTGGGAAATTAACTTGGAGAGATGGAATTTTTGTAGTTTGCTGGTTTGGATAGGGCAAGTTAAGTTAAGTTCATTATTGGAAGTCAGGATAAGTAGAGTGTGAGATTGGCTAGTGTTAAGTCGTGTTCGGGAACGACGAAAGATCGTCCACCCCGAGTAGGAGAGGAAGAGGCTTAATTCTCTAGAGCTAGGTCTAAAGTAATCAAAAAGGGATCGGGTAACGGGTATCAACAAATAACAATAAGTGCCTTGCGAAAGGGAATGGTGGGCTTGAGCTACCATCATAGTTCCTAGTGCCCTTTGAGAGCCCTTCACGGGGAATACAGGGGGCAGTCCTGGGCTAACGTAAACCGTAGGAATAATAAATTAAAAGAGCAACTAGAATAATTAGGGTTGCACTTTCACACACCCCAGTAGATAGGGAGGTAGAATAAGTTTGTTTGGTTGCCATTCAAACAATAGCTCTGAAGGTAGATGCACGGACGGGACAGTCCGGGGAGCCGAGGGCTCGAGGGTTTGAGTACAGAATAAGATGGTGGGTATTCGCTATTTGATTGTCGTTCACACCAACATCGGTACGTTGACTCGGTGGTGTGGGACACTTTGCCAAAGAAAGTCTGGCAGAAATAGCCAGCACAAGTACGTGGATACTCTAGGTCGTGTTCTTCTAGGGGCGTATGGAAGGGCTAGGCCCGGTAGTGTGGATACCCGCCTAGGAGTGGGGGGCCCGACCCACTGTGTCCGTTTGCCACTACGGAGGTTCCTGGGAGTAAAGTTAGCTGCCCGAACAGGGGGAACTAAAGGTCTGTGCGCATAGAGTCGTGTGCGTGAGTTGCACTTGCATGAATCATGGAATAGCATACCACTACACTCATATTTGCATACAACCGACACCCCAACATTTAAATCAGTTTGTGACTTTTTATACGACAGGAGCCTTGTAGAAGACCCCTTAACTTATAAGTTTGTATGGGCATTCATAAAGTTAAGGTTACTTATTTATTTACTTACTTATTTACTTACTTCTTCTATTTATCTTCTTATATATTTGCTACTTACTACATGTCTACTTTATTACTTTCTACCGTAGAATTGCTAGATGTACTTTATTTTAGATAGTTGTTTTATACACCATGATAGTTGTTAGATTAGCTCCTTTGTCATCTGCTTGATTACTCTCCACCTTTGTAGCTTCCCTTTCCTCCTCTCCGCTCGGTGCTTAGGAGCCGTGGGGGAGGGGTAGGGGATTATAGGGCTTAGTCTTTATGACTAATGGTTTTCGAACCACAACATTACAGGAGCTCCGGATGGGATCTAGGGACCAGCACCAGCGGAGTACGGTGCGCATAGAGGTGGGTCAGTCTAGCACCGGTGCACCTGCGACCAGCTCTGTGAGTGATTAGTATTTTTATAGCTTCCGCGATGAGTGATTTGTAGTGAGTACTCTGATGTACCGGGCTCGAGCCCGTTTATCTATATTTCATCTGAACTGATCCTTGCAGTACCTCTATTTTCTATTATTATCTATTGATGGACGGGTTGTGATTTTCTTTTCATACATGTTTTTGTGGACCTGTTTACATTTTATGTATACTTACTCCTCTCTCTTTGTGATCGAAAAGGGCCGACAGAATTGGCGTTTTGTAGTGGCGACCTTCCCGTGAGTCAGTGCCACCGCAAAGCGGCAATTCTTGGCTAAGACCCCGGAGGTTGAAAAAGAAAAAAAAGGGGGGGGGTCTTACAACACACCCGTGTCACAGGTCGTGTACCTTAAGCAACAAACAACCAACTCAAACAAGACAAGGACACGGGCTTAGACACGCCCGTGTCAAGCACCTTACATGCCCGTATTGAGGGTCGTGTCCCTCAATTGACACAGGACCAATAAATCCTGAAAAGGACATCGGTCCCCAACACGGTCGTGTCAACTATAACATGCCCGTATCGACCAGTACACGCTCGTAATCCAAGCCGTGTGCTTCAGTCGGCACCGCCCGGCACAACCTGAGAATGACAAGGGTATTTGAGATGCCCGTGTCACCAACCGACACACCCGTGTCAGTACTATTCATACCCGTGTTTCTAGTCGTGTACCACATTCGACACAGCCAGGCTAACACAGAGCGGGACACGACCCTGGACATGCTTGTGTCTAGGCCGTTTGACCTTAATTTGGGTTTTGGGGCATTACAAGTCTCCCCCCTGAAGAGATTTTTGTCCAGAAATTGCTAAGGCACGTAGTTCACAGCAAAAAAAATATTTTAAAAAATATTCCCTTTGTTCAAATCATAAGGTTACAACAGCCTCACATAAACAGCTCGGGAAATTAAGTACGCATGGATTGCTCCTTCTCCCATGACAACTCCTCACGGTCACAATTGTCCCACTGGACCTTGACCATCCCGATAGCTTTGTTTCGTAGCTGTTTAACTGCCGTTTCCTCGATCCGAATAGGCCTAACCTTCATCGTTAGCCCACTGTCTACTGATACTTGATCTGAAACAATAACCTATGATGGTTCTTTCACCGCTTTCCGAAACATTGAAACATGAAACACATCATGTAAACCGCTCAGCTCTAGAGAAAGTGCTACCTGATAGGCAGCTTCACAAACACGCTCTACCACTTCAAATGGTTCCAGATACCTCGGGCTCAGATTTTTCAAACGCCGTATCCTGCACACACCTTTAAAGGGCTTAATCTTCAAGTATACCCAATCTCCCACCGCAAACTCTAAGTTTCGGTGCTTGGCATTGTAATACTTAGCTTGCCTATCTTGAGCCACCAATGGTCTTTCTCATATTAACCATATAATTGAGTTGGCATCATCCATCTCCTTTCACTTGTATAACTTTGTTTCGCCAGTCTCCGCACAAGACATTGGTGTACGACATTTCCTACCATATAAAGCCTCAAAGGGCTCCATCTGGATACTAGCTTGGTAGTTATTGTTATAGGCAAACTCAAACATAAAGAGATGATCTTCCCAACTCTTCCCGAAATTCAGCGCACACATTCGGAGCATATCCTCCAACATCCTGTTGGTCCATTCGGTCTGACCATCCGTCTGAGGATGAAAGGTCGTGCTGAAATGTAATTTTGTACCCAATAGTTGGTGGACTAATTTCCAATCTCCTGAAGTGAAATGCCCATCTCGATCACTAAAGATGCTATGGGGCACACTGTGCAATCGTACAATAGTATTCGCATACATCTTCGACAACTTTTCAACTGAATCGTCCTTCCGATTCGGGATAAAGTGTGACACCTTAGTTAATCGGTCCACAATCACCCAAACCGCATCATTTCCACACTGTGATCTCGATAACCCATGCACGAAATCCATGGAAATATTGTCAAATTTCCACAGAGAGAAAGGCAACGACTTCAGAAAACCTCCTGGTTTTTGGCATTCATCCTTTACTAAGGCACATGTTTGACATTTAGCAACATAGTGCGCATGTCCTTCTTCATTCTAGGCCACCAGAAAATTTTCTTCAGATCCTTATACATCTTCGTGCTCTAAGGGTGAATCGAATGCTTTGTGAACTGGGCTTCATACATCAATTCTTCACGAAGTTTACCCCTATCTAGGACACACAAACGACCACCCTTCCGAAAATGGAAATTATCAAAGGAAAACTGAGAATTTGAACTCTCTGCTGCATAGCATTATAAACTTTCATCAAGTGTTGTTGCTTGTCGAACTCTGTCCGCCAGGTCACACTATACATCCGTCCAGTTAAAGCACATATTTGCAATGGAGTTTTTTTCAACACAAGAAATATCTAATGCTTCCAGTTCTCGAATTAGGCTTTCATCATGCCTTAGCAACCAAGTTGCCCTTGCCGTAGTCCTACAACTCAATGCATCCGCGACTACATTCCCTTTACCGGGAGTATAACGAATCTAGAAGGTGTAGTCAGCAAGAAACTCCATCCACCTTCTCTATCGCATATTGAGCTCCTTCTAGTCCAACAGATATTTCAGGCTCTTATGGTCCGTGAATATATCCACTTTCACGCCATATATGTAATGACGTCACAGTTTAAGTGTGAATATCACTGCCACCAACTCCAAATCATGGACGGGGTAATTATGTTCGTGCACCTTCAACTGGCGTGAGCCATACACTATCACCTTTCCGAACTGTAGAAGAACACAGCCTAACCGCCTCCCTGATGTATCACTATAAACGTCAAAGCCGTCCTTAACACATGGAGATGTTAAGATTGGCGCCGTGGTCAAACGACTCTTTAGCTCTTCTAAAGCTCGTGCGCACTCGAGCATCCAAACGAACTTATGATCCTTCCTCATTAGTGTGGTGAGAGGCAAGGCTATCCTCGACAAGTTATCTTTGATCCTGTAGTAGCCCGCAAGCCCAAGAAAACTCCTGACTTCTGCTACTATAGTGGGAACAGGCCACTCCCGTATCACAACTATCTTGGAAGGATCCACCGCAATGCCCTATCCACTAACCACATGGGCAAGGGAAGCCAATGACAACATCCAAAACTCACACTTAGAGAACTTGGCATAGAGCTTGTTCTTCCTCACTGTGTGCAACACCACCCACAAATGATTTGCATGATCTTCTTCGGATTGGGAGTATACGAGGATATCATCAATAAAGACGATCACAAAGAGCTCCAAGTATTCCCTAAACATCTGATGCATTAATTCCATAACTATCGATGGCACATTAGACAGCCCAAACGACATTACCGTGAACTCATATTGACCATAGCGTGTTTCAAATGCTGTTTTGGGTATGTCACTTTCACGAACTCTCAACTGATAATAACCTGACTTCAAATCCAACTTGGAGTATACAATCTGGCCAACTAACTAATCAAACAAGTCGTCAATCTGTGGAATCAGATACTTGTTCTTTTCCGTCAGTTTGTTCAATTCTCTATAGTCAATACATAGACGCAAGCTATAGTCCTTTTTCACAAAGAGATTCGGCGCGCACCAAGGTGACATACTTGGGCATATATAACCCTGTTTCAGCAATTCTTGCAACCTAACTTTCAGTTCTGCCATTTCCTTTGGCTCTACTCGATATGGCGAGCGGCCTAGAGGTTTTGCACTTAATACCAATTTAATAGTGAAGTCGATCTCTTGTGGACTGCATAAGTCATAAAGGTCATTAGGAAACACATCTGTATAAGCCGACATAAACCGACACAATAGAAGGGTCACTCAACCCGCCTTTGGCCTACTGGCCGCTTTAGGCATGAAGACTCGCTTCGAGCACGACCGAACAAGTTTGACAACTTAGAGACCAAATATCATCATCCTGCTCAAGCCGAGCATACAAGAAAACTTGGTCCCACGTTCGGTGCTCTTTTCTAGGGTAACTTCCATGACGGTGTACTCTACCCCGGTTCGCTGCTCAAAGATCTATCCCATACCTATAGGCACAATAAACACAGTTATGGTCAACACAGACGCTCCTACAGCCTGATATAACATCATAACGACCTCTTACCATATCATTTTCTCTCATATGCATTCGTTCCACTATGGCCATGTCGTTCCACTGGTATCTGTGATACCAATATAAACGCATAGGGCCTTATACCAAGAACATTTCGATTATTCACATTTTTATACATATACAAAACAAGTATTGGAGCCAGCATTACGAACGAGGATATGTACAGTACATAAGTACAATTATTTATGAACATCAGTTCTTTCTCTTCTTGTTGCATCTCATCTAAGGGCCAATTCTGCAGTCTTGGGCTTTATGTCCTTCTTTACCACATGATTAGCAATTGGGTGTAGTTCGCCCTGCCACTGCTCTAGCCTTAGCTTTCTTTGTCCTTGGCGCATTACTATGGTTGTCTCGGGCAAGATGTCCTCTTTTTCTACAAGAAAAAAAACACGACTTTCCTTTGTTCCCATGGTGGTGGAAGAGGTCGATTCCAGCAAATGTCTATTCTTCTTCCACTTACAAGAGTTTGATTTTAGCACATTTGTAACGGTTGGCACATTGACATTGTACCTTGCCCTGAACTGATTTAAGTTTGTTTCCAATGACCGAGCTGTCGTGATCAGGGCACAAAAGCTAAGTAACTTTGGACCCACCAATAGATGTCGTTGTTCATCGCGCAATCCACTATAAAATCTGTTGGTGTTCGTCTCCTCACTTTTAAACACAAACTCTGCATGTTGTCTCAGCGCAACAAATGCTTGAAAGTACTCCTCAACCTTATATGGTCCTTGGATAAAACACATATTCACCGACGGGGGGCCATCTGCTCAGGTACACCATGTAACACCTCTACCCGTCACGTAGGATATAATAGAGGGTCCGGCCGGGGCCCCACACAATATTCCACAAACAGGCGGAGACATCACGAAATAATACCATGAACCATCGCACCCTAACACAGAGTATTTTAGCGGAAGCTTTAGTGTTGAAAACATGAACTCAATAATAACAGAAATGTCCACTTCTATTAAAAATAGGAATGTATACACCCAAACACAACAGGTACACAGCCTTATGGCTTTTACAAGTTTATTTGAACACAAGGTGTGGTTTACAAACATCGGCACGCAGTCCGGCCACACATGAACAAGATAAGCAAAACAAGGCCTTCGAGGGCAGCAATGCAGCTTGGGCTTCAGCCCGCTAAGTCCCGCTTGGACTAGCACCACCTACACCTGCAAGAACCATTCCACCAACCGGTGGCAAACAGGGCAACGGTCAGCATTCAGCTGACCAATTATAATAAACCTGCCCCTGGCACGGGGCAGCGGAATTCCTTCCCAGCAATGCAATTTACATCACACACATATATATTCAGCTCTCAAGGCAATACATATCACAAATGCCGACACGACGACCCGACATTCCGTGCACTCAGGGAACATTTTGGTGTATCAGAAACACCGGATCCCACCACCGTTCAGAGGTCCAAGACATTACGGTAAAACTTAAGCATTCCTAGTCTTTATGGCGCCCAGGCCAAAGACTCTCATTATGCCCCTGACGAAAGCCCAATGCCTTGATGCTCTCTTGTACAGTTGGCATAACGCAGGTACAGATCGGCCACCCCCCGTTGCTCAAATCGCCTTGCCACAAAGGAATACCGAAGTACTCATGGTCAACTTATAGGCGCGGGTCGGTTTCACCTTTCTTGTTCGGTACTAAGACATTTTTGCAGTTGCAACCCTACGACTCAACTTCATACCACATGGCGCTCACGGCCACAAGAGTTGAACCAAACTCTTACAATTTCCTGGACTTCCTCCAGTACTTCCTGCGGCACAAAGCCACAGGCATCCATCATAGATTTCATGCACACTAGCAATAAACACGGAGTCTTCTCCGATGTGTAAACAAGCATCACCAATCCAGACCAACATGTCCAAATGGGCTTCACACAACATGCCTAACCCTACTCACACTTCCTGTTCTAATGCACTACAACAGAGTATGAACCACCAATCCCAAGGGAATCTCTTCGCCATCGACCTTTTGGTGGAGGGTTCCTATGCAAATGCAGGAAAGAAGGACTTCACTTGTCCAAGAAGGGGATCGTTACCCTTGGAAGATGCTTCGGAGCCATGGGGAGAAAAGTAAACAGATGAACGTTCTCGCAGCAGCCTTGCCTTGGCAAATCTGAACTCGGCTCGCGATTTGAACCACCGGCAGCCAGCTTCCTCTTCTTCTTCCTCCTAAAGCTCTCCTATCTCTCTTACTTAAGAAAAAGCAAGATACAACTCAAAATGAGCTTTCTCCTTCTCAAGGCCGTCCTTATCACCCCAGGGATGATCCTATACCATTGGATCTTAGTTAAAGATAATTAACGGATGAGATTAGCCCTTAAACTAATTTCCTGGACTGAACACGGGTTGTGACACGCCCATGTCATAGGCCGTGTTCCTGAAGCGGCTACATAACCGACTCACTCAGTCAAGAACACGGGCTTAGACACGCCCGTGTCAAACACCTAACACTCCCGTGTCAAAAAGCATACAGCCATGTGACAAGCTGTGTCACTCTTTCAACAGAAGACCAGATCACCCGAGAAGGACACGACTAAGGCACACGCCCGTGTCCTTAGCCGTGTACCGAACACGGCCCTGTGAAACGCCCGGGTCACAAGTCGTGCTCCACACTCAACGCCACTCAATGCCACCCGAGTATTCACCCGAGCAAGACACGCCCTGGGACTCGCCCGTGTCCCAGGCCGTGTCACCTCTCGACGATCGTAGACCTTGCCATCTCGAGAATTCGAGTTGATGCCTACAGTAAAGGACATGCCCTGGGAGACGCCCGGGTCCCAGGCTGTGTGCACTGGACATGCCCGTGTCCCAGTTCGTGTCACCCAGCCTGACCCATTTTGGTACTTAGGGATATTTTGTGTGTTACAACCCTCCCCCCTTAAAAAAAATTTTGTCCCGAAATTTGTACGCAGCAAGGGAACAAACATCACAATACTATTCCACTAACAGTTTTGTTACAAAAGAATGTACACGATCAACAATTTACACAAAAAGCTCGGGAAACTCAGCTCGCATGAACTGCTCTCGCTACCATGTTAGCTCTTCACGGCCATAATTGTCCCACCGGACTTTGACCATCCCGATCATCTTGTTCCGCAACTATTTTTCTGCTCAATCCTCGATTCAAATAGGCCTAACTTTCGTCGTTAGCCCACTTTCAACTGATACTTTATCTGAACCAACAACTAGGATTGGCTCTATTACCAGTTTCCGCAACACCGAGACATGAAACACATCATGTAAACCGCTCAGCTCTTGCGAAAGTGCTAACCGATATGCAGCTTCACCAATACGCTCGACCTCCTCAAACGGTCCCAGATACCTCGGGCTCAACTTTTTCAGACGCCGAATCCTGGACACACCTTTGAATTATTTGATTTTCAAGTACACCCAATCGCCCACCGCAAACTCCACGTTTCAGTGCTTGGCATTGTAATACTTAGCTTGCCTGTCTTGAGCCACCACCAATCTTTCATGTATCAACCGTATAATTGCGTTGGCATCATCTAACTCTTTCGCCGATAAAACTTTGTTTCGCCAGTCTCTGCCAAAGCCAAAGGTGTACGATATTTTCTACCGTATAAATCCTCAAAGGGCGCAATCTGGATACTCTCTTGGTAGCTGTTGTTGTAGGCGAACTCAACCACACCGAGATGATCTTCCCAATTCTTCCCAAAATCTAGCGCACACATTCAGAGCATATCCTCCAACGTCATGTTGGTCCTCTCGGTCTGCCCATCCGTTTTAGGGTGGAAGGCCGTGCTGAAATGTAATTTTATACCCAATAGTTCGTGAACTAATATCCAATCACCCGAAGTGAAATGCCCATTTCGATCACTAACGATGCTACGGGGATCACTGTGCAATCGTACAATAGTATCCACGTACATCTTTGCAAATCTCTCAACTGAATTTTCCTTACGGTTCGGGATGAAGTGTGACACCTTGGTTAATCGGTCCACAATCACCCATACCACATCATTTCCACGCTGCGATCTCGGCAATCCATGCACGAAATCCATGGAAATATCATCAAAGTTTCATACATGGATGGGTAACGGCTTTAGTAAACCACCCGATTTTCGGCATTCCACATTTACCAAAGCACACGTTTGACAAATAGCGACATAGTGTGCTATGTCCTTCTTCATTCCTGGCCACCAGAATAGTTTCTTCGTATCTTTATACATTTTCGTGCTCCCGGGGTGAACTGAATATTTGGTGAAGTGGCCTTCATACATCACCTCTTCACGAAGCTTACCCCTATTTGGGACACACAAACGACCATCCTTCCAAAAAAGACCGTCAACAAATGAAAATCTAGAGTCTGCACTTTCCGCTTCATAGCATTGTAGACTTTCATCAAGTTCTGATGCTTGTCAAACTCTATGCGCCAGGTCACACTATACCTCCATCAAGTTTAAGCATGCATCTGTAGTGGCATTCCTTTCAACACAAAAATATTTAATGCCTCCAGTTCTCGAATTAGGCTTTCATCATGACTTAAAATCCAACTTACCCTTGACGGAGTCCGACGACTCAAGGCATCCGCGACTACATTCCATTTACTGGGAGTATAATGAATCTGGAAGGTGTAGTCATCAAGAAACTCCATATACCTTCTCTGTCGCATATTAAGATCTTTCTGATCCAACAGATATTTCAGGCTCTTATGGTCCGTAAATATATCCATTTTCACGCCATATATATAATGACGCCACAGTTTAAGTGCAAATATTACCGTCGCCAATTCCAAATCATGGACGGGGTAATTCCGTTCATGCACCTTCAACTAGCGTGAGCCATAAGCTATCACTTTTCCGAATTGTAAAATAACGCAGCCTAAGCCGCTCCCTGATGCATCACTATAGACCTCAAATCCGTCTTTACCACATTACAATGTTAAGATCGGCGCCGCGGTCAAGCGACTCTTTAACTCTTTAAATGCTCGAGCGCACTCCGGCGTCCAAATGAACTTCTGATCCTTTCTCGTCAGCGTTGTAAGAGGCAAAGCTATTCTCGAGAAATTCTAAACGAAGCGCCTGTAGTTGCCCATAAGCCCAAGAAAACTCCTGACTTCTGCTACTGAAGAAATAACAGGCCACTCCCGTAAAACAACTATCTTTGAAGTATCCACCGCAATGCCCTCTCCACTAACCACATGGCAAAGGAAGGCGACTGACAATAGCCAAAAATTACACTTAGAGAACTTGGCGTAGAGCTTATTCTTCCTCAGGGTGTGCAACACCATCCACAAGTGATTTGCATGATCCTCTTCGGATTGGGAATATACGAAGATATCATCAATAAAGACGATCACAAAGAGATCCAAGTATTCCCTAAAAGTTTGATGCATCAAGTACATGAATACCGATGGCGCATTAGACTGCCAAAATGGCATTACCATGAACTCATAGTGACCATAGCATGTTCCAAACGTTGTTTTGGTTATGTCACTTTAACAAACTCTCAACTGATAGTAGCCTGACTTCAAATCCAACTTGGAGTATACAGTCGAGCCAACTAACTGGTCAAACAAGTCGTCGATCCGTGGAATTGGATACTTGTTATTTTCTGTTAGTTTTTTCAGTTCTCTATAGTCAATGCATAGACGCAAGCTGCCATCCTTCTTTTTCACAAAGAGAACCGGCGCGCACTAAGGCGATTGGCTTGGGCGTATATAGCCTTGCTCTAGCAATTCTTGCAACTGAACCTTTAGTTCCTCCATCTCCTTTGGCGCTACTCGATAAGGAAAGCGGGCCACAGGTTTCGCACCTAGCACCAGCTCAATAGTGAAGTCGATTTCTCTTTGGGGTGGTAACCCCGGAAGATCTTTTGGAAACACATCAGCGTATTCTGATACAATCGACACCTCACTTACACTGGCCTTCGGCCCCACCGCCTTAATGAGTGTTAAGAATAACTCTGCACCCTTCTGAACTACCTTAACGACTTGGAGAACGGATATCAATACCCTACTCGTCCCTCACATACCACTGAACTTGGCCTCTTGCTCATTATTTTTCACCAGTGTAACCTCTTCTGAGGTGCAATCTACAAGCATGCTGCTCTGAAAGCCAGTCCATACCAATGATTATATCAAACTCTTATATCGGCAATACTAATGTTTCCACCTTGAAATCCCGACTCCCTATCTTGACCTCAACACAACAAGACTTATCCGCACACATGAAACATCCGTTAGGTAGTAACACCTTCAAACTGTCTGTCGCGGACCGTATATGCACCCCGATTCGCAAGATGAAATCTTTCGACAGAAACAAATGTGAAGCACCTGTATCGAACAATACTCGTGTCGGAGAGTCCCGTATAAGGACAAAACCTATAACACCAAGATTAAAACAAGCACAACACACAACATATAGTAAAATTTTAAAAACTGCGCGCACCTGTGATGACATCGGCCTGCTTAATGGCCTCCTGTTGCTTAAGGTTGAAGACCTGGGGCTGCGCGTGCAATGCAAAAGACTCCACCACAGTCTTCCCTTTGACCGCATAAAACGCTCCCGTCTTCTTCTCACCAATTGGAGGGCCAACCCGGCAATCACGTTCAAAGTGTCCTAACTTCCCACACATAAAACAAGCGCGAGATCCATAACCAGAAGATGCTTCCGTCACAGTCGCTGAAGGAGCTTGTCTAGTAGATTTGGACTTCTTATTCCATCTCCTTCAGTAACAAGACTTATCAAAATGCGGCGGCTTAAACTCCAGTTTTGTAACACCCAAGGTCCCCCTTGCTTGTCCTCTTTTCATATCCTTTTCCAAAGACTGAGCCGTACAGACCAATGTATGGAATCACTGATTCACAGAACTCGACAGCAAATACTGCAGCTCATCTCGTAGTCCCCCATAGAACTGACTGGTCTTACGCTCCACTTCGGCGAAGATATTGCCTGCGCAACGTCCAAAACGTGTAAACTCATGAAGATACTCTTCCACATTATGCACCCCTTGAGTTAAACGTTGGAACTCCAACTCCATGGAAATTCTTTGCTGCATCGAGGGATGCTTTGCTAAAAAAAATCAAGAGAACTCTTCCATCGAGACTCCCGTCAAACGTCTGCCCGCCAAGTGATGCAGTTCTACCTCGTCCCACTACAATCGAGCCTCTCCCTCAAGCAGGAAAGTTGTTAGTGTGACTTTCTGTTCCTCCTCTACTCTGATAAATATCAAGAGCCTCTTAATCCTTGAGATCCAATCCTCCGCTTGGGCTGGGGAACCCGCCCCAGTAAATTGAGGAGGATTGAAGCTCATGAACAGCTACAATTGTTGATCTACCGCCCGCGGATCAACTACAGCTTCCACTGGTTCTTGTGTATTCTCAGCATGCATTGGCACCACAGCAGGCCGAGCCTGCCCAGCTTGCTGAGCATTCATAACTGCAAACATTGTCTCCATAATCAAACGGACAGTTTCAGCTGATGGAGGAGGTGTTGGCACTTCAGCCGGTGTCGCACTTTCAACAGAATGCTGAGGTTCCTACTGACCCACAACACTTCTAGTGACCTATATGCGTAGAAACACAATTTAGCGGCTAAACAAACGACAAACATACCAAAATTAACACACAGGTTCACAAAACAAGTGTATTTGCATTTCTATGTGGACATTATAGAGTTCAATATATGCGTTAAAACGACAGCACTGACACGTGTTTGCCACCCCTCAAAAGAATTCGTCCGCGAATTCGGAAGAGACCGACCAACAAGCTGATACCAAATTATAACACCTCTACCCGTCATGTAGGATATAATAGAGGGTCCAGTCGGGGCCCACACCATATTCCAAAAACAGGCGGAGACGTCACGAAATAATACCATGAACCATCACACCCTAACACAGAGCATTCTAGCGCAAGCTTCAGGGTTGAAAACATGATCTCAATAATAACAGAAATGACCACTTCTATTACAAAATAAGAATGTATACACCCATACACAATAGGTACACAGCCTCATGGCTATTACAAGTTTCTCTGAACACAATGTTTGGTTTACAAACATCAGGTCGCAGGCCGACCACACATGAACAAGATAAGCAAAACAAGGCCTTCGAGGGCAGCAACGCAGCTTGGGCTTCAGCCCACTAAGTACAGCTTGGACCAGCACCACTTGCACCTGCAAGAACCATTCCACCAACCGGTGGCAAACAGGGCAACGATCAGCATTCAGATGACCAATTATAACAAACTTGCCCCTAGCACGGGGCAGCGGAATTCCTTCCCTACAAAGCAATTTACATCACACACATATATATTCTGCCACCAAGGCAATACATATCACAAATCCTAGCACGACGGCCCGACATTACGTGCACTTAGGGAACATTCTGGTGTACCGGAAACACCAGATCCCACCACTGTTCAGAGGTCCCAGACATGACGGTCAAACTTGAGCATTCCAAGTCTTTATGGCGCCCAGGCCAAAAACTCTCATTATGCCCTTGACGAAAGCACAATGCCTTGATGCTCTCTTGTACATCTGGCATAATGCAGGTACAGATCAGCCATCCCCCGTTGCTCAAATCGCCTTGCCACAAAGGAAAACCGAAGTTCTCATGGTTAACTTATAGGCACGGGTCGATTTCACCTTTCCTGTTCTGCACTAAGTCCTTTTTGCAGTTGCATCCCTAAGGCTAAAATTCATTCAACATGGCGCTCACGGCCACAAGAGTAAAACCCAACTCTCACAATTTCCTAGACTTCCTTCAGTACTTCCTGCAGCACCAAGCCACAGGCATCACCCATAGATTTCATGCACACTAGCAATAAACACGGAGTCTTCTCCGATGTGCAAACAAGCATCACCAATACAGACCAACATGTCAAGATGGGCTTCATACAATATGCCTAACCGTACTCACACTTCCGGTTCTAATGCACTACAATAAGGGATGAACCACCAATCCCAAAGGAATCTCTTCGTCATCCACCTTTTGGTGGAGGATTCCTATGCAAATGTAGGAAAGAAGGACTTCACTTGTCCAAGAAGGGGATCGTTACCCTTGGAAGGTGCATCAGATCCATGGGGAGAAAAGTAAATGGATGAATGTTCTCGCAGCATCCTTGCCTTCGCAAATCTGAACTCGGCTCGCGATTTGAACCACTATAGCACCACCGACAGCCGGCTTTTAATTCTTCTTCCTCCTCAATCTCTCCTCTCTCTTACTTAAGAAAATGAAAGACACAACTCAAAATGAGCTTTCTCCTTCTAAAGGCCGGCCTTATCACCCCAGGGATGAGCCTAGACCATTGGATCTTGGTTAAAGAAAATGAACGGATCAGATTAGCCCTTAAACTTATTTCCTGGACTAAACACAGGTTGTGACACGCCCGTGTCACAGGCCGGGTTCCTGAAGCGGCTTTAGAACCGACTCACTCAATCCAGAACACGGGCTTAGACACGCCCGTTTAAAACACCTGACATGCCCGTGTCAAAAAGCACACAGCCGTGTGACTAGCCGTGTCACTCTTTCAACACAAGACCAGATCACCTGAGAAGGACACGACTAAGTCACACGCCCGTGTCCTTAGTCGTGTTCCATACACGCCCCTGTGACATGCCTGTGTCACAAACCATTCTCCACACTCAACGCCACTCCACTCAACGCCACTATACGCCACCCGGGTATTCACCCAAGCAGGACACACCCTGGGACACGCCCGTGTCCCAGGCCATGTCACCTCTCGACGATCGTCGACCGTGCCATCTCGAGAACTCGAGTCGACACCTATAGTAAAGGACACTCCCTGGGACACGCCTATATCCCAGGCCTTGTGCACTAGACACGCCCTAGGACACGCCTGAGTCCCAGGCCGTGTCACCTAGATTGACCCATTTTGGGACTTAGGGATTTTTGGGGTGTTACAATCCTCCCCCCCCCCTTAAAATAAATTTCTTCCCGAAATTTGTACGCAGCAAGGGAACAAACAACACAATGTTATTCCACTAACAGTTTTGTTACAAAAGAATGTACACGGTCAACAATTTACACAAAAAGCTCGGGAACCTAAGCTCGCATGGTCTGCTCTCGCTCCAAGGTTAGCTTTTCACGGCCACAATTGTCCCACCGGACTTTGACCATCCCGATCATCTTTTTTCGCAACTATTTTTCGGCTTGATCCTTGATTCGAATAGGCCTAACTTTCGTCGTTAGCCCACTATCAACTGATACTTGATTTGCAACAACCACTTGGATTTGCTCTTTTACCACTTTTCGCAACACCAAGACATGAAACACATCATGTAAACCGCTCAGCTCTTGCTAAAGTGCTAACCGATAGGCAGCTTCACCAATACGCTCAACCACCTCAAACGGTCCCAGATACCTCGGGCTCAAAATTTTCAGACGCCGTATCCTGGACACACCTTTGAATGGTTTGATTTTTAAGTACACCCAATCGCCCACCACAAACTCCACGTTTCGGTGCTTGGCATTATAAGACTTAGCTTGCCTGTCTTGAGCCACCACTAGTATTTCACGTATCAACTGTATAATTGCGTTGGCATCATCTAATTCTTTTCGCCGATACACCTTCGTTTCGCCAGTCTCCGCCCAAGCCAAAGGTGTATGACATTTTCTATCATATAATGCCTCAAAGGGCGCAATCTGGATACTCGCTTGGTAGCTGTTGTCGTAGGCAAACTCAACCACACCGAGTTGATCTTCCCAATTCCTCCTGAAATCAAACACACACATTCAGAGCATATCCTCCAACGTCCCGTCGGTCCTCTCGGTCTGCCCATCCATTTTAGGGTAGAAGGCCGTGGTGAAATGTAATTTTGTACCAAATAGTTCGTGGACTAATCTCCAATCACCCGAAGTGAAACGCCCATCTCGATCACTAACGATGCCACGGGGAACACCGTGCAGTCATACAATAGTATCCACGTACATCTTTGCCAATTTGTCAACTGAATCGTCCTTATGGTTCGGGATGAAGTATGATACCTTGGTTAATAGGTCCACAATCACCCATACCGCATCATTTCCACGTTGCGATCTCGGCCTATGCACGAAATCCATGGAAATAACATCAAATTTCCATACATGGATGGGTAACAGCTTCAGTAAACCACCCAATTTTTGGCATTCCGCCTTTACCAAAGCACACGTTTGACACTTAGCGACATAGTGTGCTATGTCCTTCTTCATTCCAGGCCACCAGAACAGTTTCTTCATATCTTTATACATTTTCGTGCTCCCGGGGTGAACCGAATATTTTTTGAAGTGGCCTTCATACATCACCTCTTCACGAAGCTTACCCCTATTTGGGACACACAGACGACCGTCCTTCCGAAAAAGACCGTCAACAAATGAAAATCAAGAGTCTGCACTTTCTGCTGCATAGCATTGTAGACTTTCATCAAGTTCTGATGCTTGCCGAACTCTGTCCGCCAGGTCACACTATACCTCCATCAAGTTTAAGCACGCATCTGCAGTGGCTTTCCTTTCAACCCAAGAAATATTTAATGCCTCCAGTTCTCGAATTAGGCTTTCATCATGCCTTAAAAGACAACTTGCCCGTGACGGAGTCCGACGACTCAAGGCATCCGCAACTACATTCCCTTTATCGGGAGTATAATGAATCTGGAAGGTGTAGTCACCAAGAAACTCCATTTACCTTCTCTGTCATATTAGATAATGACGCCACAGTTTAAGTGCAAATATTACCGCCGCCAATTCCAAATCATGGACGGGGTAATTCCGTTCATGCACCTTCAACTAGCGTGAGCCATAAGCTATCACTTTTCCAAATTGTAAAAGAACGCACCCTAAGCCGCTCCCTGATGCATCACTATAGACCTCAAAGCCGTCTTGACCACATGGCGATATTAAGATTGGCGCTGCGGTCAAGCGACTCTTTAACTCTTTAAAAGCTCGAGAGCACTGCGGCATCCAAATGAACTTTTGATCCTTTCTCGTTAGTGTGGTGAGAGGCAAAGCTATTCTCGAGAAATTCTATACTAAGCGCCTGTGGTAGCCCGCAAGCCCAAGAAAACTCCTGACTTCTGCTACTAAAGAAAGAACAGGCCACTCCCGTATAGAAACTATCTTGAAATTATCCACCGCAATGACCTCTCCACTAACCACATGGCCAAGGAAAGCCACTGAAGACAGCCAAAACTCACACTTAAATAACTTGGCGTAGAGCTTATTCTTCCACACGGTGTGCAACACCATCCGCAAGTGATTTGTATGATCCTCTTCGGATTGGGAATATACGAGGATATCGTCAATAAAGACGATCAAAAAGAGATCCAAGTATTCCCTAAACGTTTGATGCATCAAGCTCATGAATACCGATGGCGCATTAGACAGCCCAAACGGCATTACCGTGAACTCATAGTGACCATAGCGTGTTCCAAACGCTGTTTTGGGTATGTCACTTTAACGAACTCTCAACTGATAGTAGCATGACTTCAAATCCAACTTGGAGTATACAATCGAGCCAACTAACTTATCAAACAAGTCATCGATCCGTGGAATTGGATACTTGTTCTTTTCTATTAGTTTGTTCAGTTCTCTATCGTCAATGCATAGACGCAAGCTGTCGTCCTTCTTTTTCACAAAGAGAACCGTTGTGCGCAAAGGAGATTGGCTTGGGCATATATAGCCTTGCTATAGCAATTCTTACAACTGAACCTTTAGTTCCACCCTCTCGTTTGGCGCTACTCGATAAGGCGAGCGGGCCACAGGTTTCGCACCTGGCCCCAGCTCCATAGCGAAGTTGATTTCCCTTTGGGGTGGTAACCCCAAAAGATCTTTTGGAAACACATCAGCGTATTCCGATATAATCATCACCTCAATTAAACTGGCATTCGGCCCCACCGCCTCAATGAGTGTGAAGAATAACTCTGCACCCTTCCGAACTGCCTTAACGACTTGGAGAGCGGATATCAATACCCTACTCGTCCCTCGTATACCACTAAACTTGGCCACTTTCTCGGTATTGTTCACCAGTATAACCTCTTTTGAGGTGCAATCTATAAAAGCATGCTGCTCTGAAAGCAAGTCCATACCAATGATTATATCAAACTCTGATATCGGTAATACTAATGTTTCCACCTTGAAATCCTGACTCCCTATCTTGACCTCAACACAATAAGACTTATCCGCACACATCAAACATCTGTTAGATAGTAACACCTTCAAACTGTTTGTCACGGTCCGTATAGGAACCCCGATTCGACAAGATGAAATCTTCCGACAGAAATGAATATGAAGCACCTGTATCGAACAGTACTCGTGCCGGAGAGTCCCGTATAAGGACAAAACCTATAACACCAAGATTAAAACAAGCACAACACACATCATAGAGTCAAATTTTAAAAACTGCGCGCATCTGTGACGACATCGGCCTGCTTAATGGCCTCCTGTTGCCCAAGGTTGAAGACCCGGGGCTGCACATGCGATGCAGAAGAGTCCACCACAGTCTTCCCTTTCTCCGCATAAGACGCTCCCGTCTTCTTCTCACCCTTTAAAGGGCCAACACAGCAATCACGTGCAAAGTGTCCTAACTTCCCACACGTAAAACAAGCGCGAGATCCATAACCAGAAGATGCTTCCGTCACAGTCGCTGAAGGAGCTTGTCCAGTAGATTTGGACTTCTTATTCCATCTCCTTCGGTAGCCAGACTTCTCCGGATGCGATGGCTTAAACTCTTGTTTTGTAACATCCAAGGTCCCCCTTACTTGTCCTCTTTTCATATCCTTTTCTAAAGACCAAGCCGTACAGACCAATGTTTGGAATCCCTGATTCACAGAACTCGAGAGCAAATACTACAGCTCATCTTGTAGTCCCCCATAGAACTGACTGGTCTTACGCTCCACTTCGGCGAAGATATTGCCCGCGTACAGTCCCAAACGTGTCAACTTATGTAGATACTCATCCACACTATTCTCCCCTTGAGTTAAACGTTGGAACTCAAACTCCATGGAAATTCTTTGCTGTATCGGGAGATGCTTTGCTAAAAAAATCTAGAGAACTCTTCCATCGAGACTCCCGTCAAACCTCTGCCCGCCAAGTGATGCAGTTCTACCTCGTCCCACTACAATCGAGCCTCTCCCTCAAGAAGGAAAGCGGTTAGTGTGACTTTTTGTTTCTCCTCTACTCTGATAAATGTCAAGAGCCTCTTAATCCTTGAGAGCCAATCCTCCGCTTGGGCTGTGGAACCCTCCCCAGTAAATTAAGGAGTATTCAAGCTCATGTACAGCTTCAATTGTTTATCTGCCGCCCGCGGATCAACTACAGCTTCCACTGGTTCTTGTCTTATCTCAGCATGCATTGGAACCATTGCAGGTCGTGCCTGCCCAGCTTGCTGAGCATTCATAACTGCAATCACTGTCTCTGTAATCAAACAGACAGTTTTAGCAGATGTTGGAGGTGTGGGCACTTCAGCAAGTGCCGCACTTTCAACAGAATGCCGAGGTTACTACTTACCCGTAACACTTCTAGTCACTTATATGCGTAGAAACACAATTTAGCGACTAAACAAACGACAAACATACAAAAATGAACACACAAGTTCACAAAACAAGTGTATTAGCATTCCTAAGTGGACATTATTGAGTTCAATATATGCATTAAAACGGCAACACTTACACATGCTCGCCACCCCTCAAAAGAATTCGTCCGCGAATTCGGAAGAGATCGACTAACAAGCTGATACCAAATTGTAACACCTCTACCCGTCATGTAGGATATAATAGAGGGCCCGGTCGGGGCCCCACACCATATTCCACAAACAGGCAGAGACGTCACGAAATAATACCATGAACCATCTCACCCTTACACAGAGCATTCTAGCGGAAGCTTCAGGGTTGAAAACATGAACTCAATAATAATATAAATGTCCACTTCTATTACAAAAAAGGAATGTATACACCCATACACAACAGGTATACAGACTTATGGCTTTTACAAGTTTCTCTTAACACAAGGTGTGGTATACAAACATCGGCACGCAGGCCGGCCACACATGAATAAGATAAACAAAACAAGGCCTTCGAGGGCAGCAACGCAGCTTGGGCTTCAGCCCGCTAAGTCCTGCTTGGACCAGCACAACCTGCACCTGCAAGAACCATTCCACCATCCGGTGGAAAATAGGGCAACGATCAGCATTCAGCTGACAAATTATAACGACCCTACCCTTAGCACGGGGGAGCAGAATTCCTTCCCTTCAAAGCAATTTACATCACACACATATATATTCAACCACCAAGGCAATACATATCATAAATGATGGCACGACAGCCCGACATTTCGTTCACTCAGGGCGCATTCTTGTATACTAAAAACACCGGATCCCACCACCGTTCAGAGGTCCCAGACATGATGGTCAAACTTGAGCATTCCTAGTCTTTATGGAGCCCATGCCAAAGACTCTCATTATGCCCCTAACGAAAGCCCAATGCCATGACGCTCTCTTGTACATCTGGAATAACGCAGGTACAGATCAGCCACCCCCCGTTGCTCAAATCGCCTTGCCACAAAGGAATACCAAAGTACTCATGGTCAACGTATAGGCACGGGTCAGTTTCACCTTTCCTGTTCGGCACTAAGTCCTTTTTGCAGTTGCAGCCCTACGGCTCAACTTCATACCTCATGGAGCTCACGACCACAAGAGTTGAACCCAACTCTCACAATTTCCTGGACTTCCTCCATTACTTCCTACGGCACCAAGGCACAGGCATCCATCACAGATTTCATGCACACTATCAATAAATACGGAGTCTTCTCTGATTGGCAAACAAGCATCACCAGTCCAGACCAATATGTCCAGATGGGCTTCATACAACATGCCTAACCGTACTCACACTTCCAATTCTAATGCACTACAACAAGGGATGAACCACCAATCCCAAGGGAATCTCTTTGCCATCCACCTTTTGGTGGAGGATTCCTATGCAAATGTAGGAAAGAAGGACTTCACTTGTCCAAGAAGGGGATCGTTACCCTTGGAAGGCGCTTCAGAGCCATGGGGAGAAAAGTAAACGGATGAACGTTCTCGCAGTAGCCTTGTCTTCGCAAATCCAAACTCGGCTCGTGATTTGAACCACCGTAGCACCACCGGTAGCCGGCTTCCTATTCTTATTCCTCTTCAAGCTCCCCTATCTCTCTTACTTAAGAAAAAGCAAGACACAACTCAAAATGAGCTTTCTCCTTCTCAAGGTCGTCCTTATCAGCCTAGGGATGAGCCTAGACCATTGGATCTTGGTTAAAGAAAACGAACGTATCAGATTAGCCCTTAAATTGATTTCCTGGACTGAACACTAGTTGTGACACGCAAGTGTCACAGGCCGTGTTCCTGATGAGGCTATAGAATTGACTCACTCAGTCTAGAACATGGGCATAGACACGCCCGTTTCAAACACCTGACATGCTAGTGTCAAAAAGCACACGGTCGTGTGACTAGCTGTGTCACTCTTTCAACACAAGACCAGATCACCCGAGAAGGACACGGCTAAGGCACACGCCCGTGTCCTTAGCCATGTGCCAAGCACGCCCCTGTGATATGCTCGTGTCACACGCCGTGCTCCACACTCAATTCTACTCCACTCAACGCCACTCAACGCCACTCGTGTATTCACCCGAGTAGGGCATGGCCTGGGACACGCCTGTATACAACCAAACACATAAGGTACATGGCCTTATGGCCTTATAAGTTTCTCTTAATAAAAGTGTGGTTTACAAACATCGGCGCGTAGGTCGGCCACACATGAACAAGAGTAACCAAAACATTGCCTTCGAGGGCAGCAGCATAACCTGGGCTTCAGCCCGGTATTTCCCGCTTAGGCCAGCTTCACCTGCAAAGAATCAATCCTCCAAGAGGTGGCAAACAGGGGAGCAGTCAACATTCAGTTGACCAATTATAATGACCCCACCCCTTGCACGGGGCAGCGGAATTCCATCCCTGCACAACAGTTTATTCACATAACATATATATGTAACAATCCACCAAGGGCGTGCACAACAGCACATTTCAAAACATATCACAAACGCCGACACGATGGCGAGATTTTCCGTACACTCAGGGCACATTATTGGTGTACCGAAAACCAGGTCCCACCACCGTTAAGAGGTCCCAGACATGACAGTCCATTATGAGCATTTAGTCTTAATGGAGCGCATGCCTAAGACTCTCGCTTTGTGATCCTAACAGGGCCTTAAGCACCCAAGGTTAGACAACCATAACGTGAGTTCAGATTTGTAAGACCCACGGGAATTGCTGTTTTGCGGTGGCACCGACTCACGGGAAGGCCGCCACTACAAAGCGCCAATTCTGCCGGCCCTTTTCGATCATAAAGAAAGAGAAGTTAGTATACAAAAAATGTAAACAAGTCCATAGAAACATGTATAAAATGAAATCACATCCAGTCCATCAGTAGATAATAACAGGAAATAGAGGTACTGCAAAGATACAGTTCAGATGTAATATAGATAAACGGGCTCGAGCCCGGTACATCAGAGTCCTCACTACAAATCGCTCATCGCGGAAGCTATAAAAACACTAGTCACTCACGGAGTTGGTCGCAGGTGCACCGGTACTAGACTGACCCACCTCCATGCGCACCGTACTCCACTGGTGCGGGTCCCTGGACTGCTTGTCCCTGTCTCCCATCCGGAGCTCTTGTAATGTTGTGGTTCGAAAACTATTAGTCATAAAGACTAAGCCCTATCATCCCCTACCCCTTCCCCCCACGGCTCCTAAGCACAAAGTGGAGAGGAGGAAAGGGAAGCTACAAAGGTGGAGAGTAATCAAGCAGATGACAATGGAGCTAATCTAACAACTATCATGGTGTATAAACAACTATCTAGAATAAAGTACATCTAGCAATTCTACGGTAGTAAGTAATAAAGTAGACATGTAGTAAGTAGCAAATATATAAGAAGGCAGATAGAGAACAAATACGTAAACAAGTAAGTAACCTTAACTTATATGAATGCCCATACAAACTTATAAGTTAAGGGGTCTTCTGCAAGGATCCCATCGTCTAAAAAGTCCCATACCGATTTATAAGTTGGGGTATCGGTTGTATGCAAATATGAGTGTAGTGATATGTTATGCCATGATTCATGCAAGTGCAACTCACACACACGACTCTATGCGCACAGACCTTTAGTTCCCCCTGTTCGGGCAGCTAGCTTCACTCCCAGGAACCTCCGTAGTGGCAAACAGAGACAGTGGGTCGGGCTCCCCACTCCTAGGCGGGTATCCACACTACCGGGCCTAGCCCTTCCATACGCCCCTAGAAGAACACAACCTAGAGTATCCGCGTACTAGTGCTGGCTATATCCACAAGACTTTCTTTATCAAAGTGTCCCACACCGCCGAGTCAACATACTAATGTTGGTGTGAACGACAATTAAATACCGAAGACCCACCACCTTTATTCTGTACTAAAACCCTCTAGCCCTCGGCTCCTCGGACTGTCCCGTCCGCGCATCACCTTTAGAGCTACCGTCAGAATGGCAACCAAACCAACTTATTCTACCTTCTTGCTATCGGGGTGTGTGTATGTGCAACCCTAGTTATACTAGTTGCTCTTTTAATTTATTATTCCTACGGCTTACGTTAGCCCAAGACTGCCCCCGATATTCCCCATGAAGGTCTCTCAAAGGGAACTAGGAAATATGATGGTAGCTGAAGCCCACTGTTCCCTTTCGCAAGGCACTTATTGTTATTGTTTAATCTCCCTTTTCCCAATCCCTTTTTAAGTTACTTTAGATCTAGCCCTAGAGTATTAGGACTCTTCCTCTCCTACCCGGGGTGGACGATCTTTCGTCATTCCCGAACTCCACTTGACACTAGCTAGTCTCACACTCTACTTATCTTGATTTCCAACAATGAACATAAACTTAGCTTGCCCTATCCAAACCAGCAACTACTAAAATTCCATCTCCCCAAGTTAATTACCCACTCTAGTTCAGTTTCCGTGGTTTTACTATATGCAGACCATCCTAAGATACATGAGGTATATAAGGGGAGGTACTCCAAATTGTCTTCCGAATCTCCTATAATATTTACTATAGGTCTATCATGACATAATTTAACTAATTCCATGATTTCCAAATTTTTACTTTTTATCGGGCATTTAATTTATTTATTCTAAGCCTCCCAATGGCCTAGTATGAACAAGAAGTGCACTAATGACCCAACAATAATTAATCATAAAATCAGTAAAAATCCTATGAGACATTTAAGCAGTAATTCCAAGTTTTGAGAAATTTCAGAGGTGTTTAGGCATATATTTCCTAATTTACCATTTTAGGCCACTTCTACCATATTATGAAGCAAGTACTATAAATATGTACCCAAAAATCACAAGAAAATTACAGAAGCTTTATGGTGACCTAAAACTATCATAAACCAAGTCCCATGATTTTTCTATAATACTTTGGGCTCTGAATTTATTTTAATGTAAGATACTAATTTTCCAAGCTTAGTGAAGGAGGTACTTTTTTAAATAATTTCAAATTCTAGAGAAAATTACAGGGTGACTATCATGGTTTGAAACACCCACTGACCAAATTTCATAATTTTCGAAATAGTAATTGGCAATTATTTATATTTTTGACTACATATCTCAAATGGTAAGTTAAAGAAGCAAGTACCCAAAATAATCAGATAAAACTTCCAATAAAAATACAGAAGGTATAACAAGCTGTAAAATGCCCTAATCAAAGATTTCATAAAATTCAAGTGAACAGAAATTCCAGAATCATCAAAATAAATATCTAGGGCACAACAAGAGTTGTAAATGAAGTACTGTATAATTTAACCCAAAAATCTCAACAAAATAATATTATGGCCATTTAGATGAGAAAATCACCCTGCCCAAATTTTATTTGATTTTTAGTTCATTTGACAGCATAATAGTTCAAATTAAGATTGGTGCTCTAAACTAGGGTTAGGATTTTAGGTGGCCTAACTGTCTCCAAATCCCCTAAGGTTTTGTTCAGAGAACTATAATGGCCCTATGGTCCTCTCCACCAAATTTGAAGTCAGCCCAAGGTCATTTGACTCCATGACATTCACAACCCTACAAATCCCCATTAAGGGACCTACCCTAGGCTTCTAGGGCTACCCTACACCAAACCACCCCAAACTCCCTTGGAGGGTGTGTCATGCCCTAAAAGTGAGTGACCAAAATATCAGCCTCTGTTGAGGTTGTTTGACCACTCAAATCCCAAAAGAAATGAATTGACCCAATTAACCCTATAAGGGCGAAACTAGGGTTGAGTTAAAACTCAATCAAAACACTTCCAAATGAGGTGGAATTTTTACCACAGTTCTAACCTTCCTCCTAAGACCTCCCACCCAAATTTGGGGGGATTTTGAGGTGTTTAGGACACCTAATTAAATTATACATGAATTATTAAATTCTTACAAAAACTATAGAAAAACATTCTCCAAAATTCTGATTTTTGGATAGGTCCTAAGTATGGCTAATAATAGCCCATACCCCAAATTTCAAGTCATTTGGATGTCTGGATTGATTTGGGCATCCAAATCAATCTAAGGACAACCCTATGTATAGACCTCACCAAACTGTGTGCTGTGGTCTAACTAGGACTCCAAATCGAGTGAAATTAATTTTGAATTTAACTAGACTTCAAGGGCTACATTTTATATGTTGACCACTTTTTATGTTTCAGCCCCTACGGGCTATAACTTTCAGTTTAAACCTAGAGCACAGTAAAGGGGATTACTTTAATAATTATACCATATATAATATAATATAATAAAATATAATAAAATATACTGTTCATCTTCTTCTTTATCCGAACACGAGCAGAACTAGAAAATGAACACTTCCTATAGCTTTTCTAAAACTATTTCCCGGCCACCCAGCCATCTCCCTGGCAGGCCACCACAACCACCACCTCTGTTGAGGTGAGGGCTACCGTCGGGCGGCGGCACGCTGTCGGAGAGGCGGTTTCCGGTGAACCCGACCACCATTTATTTTTGAAAAAACATGGAAAAGCTCACTCAATCTTGCTCCTTTGAGCTCGACATCTCTCCTAAATAATTTCTAAGATCTACCCATAGAAGAAGGAGTAGAGGAGGACCTTATTCGTGGTTTATAGTCGAGCCGATCGTCGTGATGCCATTTGCGCGGTGGTGGCGTCGCCAGAATTCTTCAACAGCAAGGGGAGGCTCAAAAACTTCAGTTAAAGGCCGGGAAAACTTCCTCTTGGGCCTCTGAGGGTGTTAAAAGGCTTGACCAGGGAGGGGGAACAGCCAAAAGCTGGTGGCCATTAATGTCCCATTATAGCTTGGCTCAGCCATGGTGGTGGGGGGCTGAAATGGCTCTGTGATAGCAGGAGGAGGGCTGGAAACTCCTCCTCTCCCTGAGAGGAGTTGAATCCAGCCGTTTCAAGGGTAAGAGGGAAGGCCATGACATCAAATGCCATTGACGGCCATGAAGGCTGGGGCTCGGCCATGGCCGTAACTACTCCTTTTGCAAAACCGACGTTCCATGTGGCACAGCTTCACTTTACCGGTCAACCTTCTTTAAAATAAGACTTAATTGGGTCTTATTAAAATAAAACGGCTCACTCCTAGACCGGCCCGGTTCAGCTAAATCAGCACACAGCCAAAAATACAATGCCAGAAAATTCTAAGTATAATGGCGTTGAGTGAGCTCAGCTCACTCAACGCCATCAAGCTACGACATTGAGTTAGCTCAGCTCACTCAACGCCATCCCAGATTATGGCGTTGAGTGAGCTCAGCTCACTCAACGCCATCCGGATTATGGCGTTGAGTTAGCTCAGCTCACTCAACACCATCCGGATTATGGCGTTGAGTGAGCTCAGGTCACTCAAAGCCATCCGGATTATGGCGTTGAGTGAGCTCTGCTCACTCAACGCCACCCAGAATATGTTATTTTTAAATGATGGCGTTGAGTGAGCATAGCTCACTCAACTCCGTCCAGGTTATGGCGTTGAGTGAGCTCTGCTCACTCAACGCCGTCCAGGTTATGGCGTTGAGTGAGCTCTGCTCACTCAACGCCATCCAGACAACACCAAATGGCGTTGAGTGCAGTCTGTGCACTCAACGTCGTTAAACATATGGCGTTGAGTGCACTCAACGCACTCAACGCCATCCCGCCTGACAGTTTACGGTATTTAGTGTGCCAAGCTCACTCAATGACATCCAGTCTATGGCATTGAGTGAGCTCAGCTCGCACAACGCCACCCAGATGACACCAGATGGCGTTGAGTGCAGTCTGTGCACTCAACGCCGTCTAGATTAAGGCTTTGAGTGAGCTAAGCTCACTCAACGCCATCCAGACTACTACGTTGAGTTAGCTTAGCTCACTCAATGCCATTTCAAGGTCACGGGCGTGACAAAATTATCACGGGCGTGTCAGGCCCATGTTGAAATTTATGAGCTCGATGATCGTCTTCCTGAGGTCGACGATCATCGAAGGGGTCTTGCCCTAGGTCACTGGCGTGACGGGTCGGTCACGGGCGTGACCACCTCTTGACTCGAAATCTTGGTCGATAAATGATGCATGTAGAATACGGCAAGCGCACCGGTCGCACAAGTAATAAAGTTTGGGAATAAATCCCCGAGTGTCGGTCTCTTGAGGAACACAGAAAGGGATGAGTTAATGTCGAGGAGGACTTGAGATTGAAGTCCTCGGGTCGGATCAAAAAGGGGGGTTTTGATTGTTGCGGAAATAGGAAGTAAAATCTACAAGCTACTCCTATGCAATGCCGCTATGCGATGCTTCGCCAGGCGGGATGGAAACTACACGGGCCGCTATGCACCGAATCGCTTGGCGGATGGAAGAGTAGGCTCGCGGATGAGGTGGTTAGAATGGCGGAATGAGGGTCGTAAGCACCTCTTCGCAACGCACGCCACTAGCAATTGCTAGTGCGGCAAGGGTGGATGGATGGTGGAGTAATAAGGCGCACCTCAAGCAATAAATAACGAAAATACAAATCACTTAGACATGATTTAGCACAAGCGTTAATTACAATAAGCGTACTCCATCAATACAAGGAAAATAACTAAGCTAACAACAACAAGAGGAAGAGGTGTGCGAATCGACCGAATCCGAAGCCTTATTGAGGGTTCACGGTTGGAATCCCGGGTTGTCAATCCGAGTCCAAGCTCGGTCCTCAAATGCGTCCGGGGTAGAGGAGGCTGTCACTCACTCCCAATGGACCCGTCTTCTTCGTTGAAATGACCCGGTAGATTGCGGCTCCAGCTCCTCCTAGCTTGATGGAGAAAGCTAGGTCAAAACTCCGCTTGAAGCTTGAGGATGAAGGAGGAGGCTGAGAGGAAGCTCCGGCTATGATTTGGCATTGAAAGCTTGCCCGGAGCACCTCCCTATGGTGGAAGATGAAGGAGGACGGTGGAAACCCTCCTTGGAGACGAAAATGGCGGAAAAACGGTGGATCGGGGCGATCTCCCGAAACTAGGGCGGAACCTGCGTATTTATAGATTGCAGAATAAACAGCGCGCACGATCACAGGCGCACGACCAGTGGTCGTGCGCGATATGGTCCGTGATCGTGCGATATGGAGGCAGCAAAATGGAAAAAGAAGGTGTGACTGCGCATGAGCTGTGATCGTGCGCGGTATGGCTGGTGATCGTGCGATATGCCGTGACAGAACTTTCACAGGAGAGGTCATGACTGCGCACGATCGATGATCGTGCGCCAAAGAGGTCGATGGTCGTGCGTGGGTAAAAACGCACGACCATTGACTCCTTTGCAAAAAATGGTGAAAGTCCTACCCCGGACGCCCACACGATCCCAGAACCTGCAGGAAAACTGGACCGGATGTCGACATGGCAGTCACAGACATAAATATAATGCACAGCAAAAGGTAAATACACACATGCACAGAAATAGGCTAAAAAGGTGCACAAAACGTGGAATGTCATAGCGAACCAAAAGAAGTGCTAATGGCGCTAAACGGTGTGCAAAGACAAGAAAATTAGCCTAGATGAGTCCGAAAATAGGTATATAAAGAGGACTCATCACACCCCCAGACTTAACCGTTTGCGCGTCCCGAGCAAACAAAACCTAAGCGGACGGGGAAAATGAACTAGCTAACAAAGAAATTGCAAAACGGAGTACCATGCGAAGTCCCATGCTCGCGTGCATAAAAATAAAGTAGAGGAAATTTTTAAGTATACAAAATATTTTATATTTTTCACAATGCGTATCAAAAATTTATTTTTACTCAAAAGTATAATCACTGTGAATCATCTGGTCCTACGCGGGAAGAAAGTAGACAGGCCACTAAGGTGAGCATTGCCGAAGACCGGGGCTCAAGATTACCCCCAAAGGAATCCACTAATGTCGGAAACCATAAGCTTGCCCGTTCGCACTCTCTCCACGGCACTAGTCAACTCAAGCGCAAGTCCGTAGGACTTCGGGTAATAATGGGGCTTGGGTTACGGTGAGGAAAACAAGGATAAACATGAAGGGTATGCACCTAACCCAAATGAGCTAACGTACAAAACTAATACCCGCTGCCCACAAAATAAACTCTGGTGCACCACACCCCCAGACTTAACTTTTACTAAATGGGTGTGTGCACCGCCTACTCCAAATCCAAATCATCTCAAATAAAGATTTTCAATCAAACTTTTTCTTTCTCTTTTTCTTTTCTCTTTTTCAAATATTTCCGCAGATATAACTTGAAAGCACTTCCACATTTTCACAAATAATAACACCACATCACAAACCAATATGAAAATATAAAACACTAAGCTCGACTTGGGTGTGCGACTAGGATCGACTATGGGGCTTTGGCGAATATAGTGGAGCTGAATCAAAAGGAAGGGTAGGCACAAAGGGGCTAGCAAGGGCGATGTTAGGAATGGGTACAAAGCTCAACCGGGCCAAAAGGTGGCCTACATCACTCTCACGCTAGACTAACCGTGTACCAATGCTTCAAGAATAGCTTGGGGCAAGTTCTTAGCAACCGAGAAAGATAATCCTTCCTCCCGACTCAAGCAATACGAGTCTAGTGGCGGCTACACACATTCCTACGCTAACGTTTGATTCACATCGGATTCACCAACTTTTGAGTAGAATAAGAAATATGTACGCAAATAGAAAAATATAGAACTATAAGCATACGAAAAAATTAAATCTACACAAATTTCTATACAAAACGAGAGCAGTTGACTAGAAACACAGCAAGGCCAACATTTTACTCCGTCGCACAATCCTAAACTAGCACAGAAATTTTCCAAATCTAACAAAGATACAAGTTCAACTCGTGGCACGCTAACAGCTAAGCGCGCGCTCAAGTGGGTGTAGTGGTGTGCAAGAAATGAACTAAACAAAATAATAACTATAAAAGCTTCTAGTATGCGCAAGAAATGTGCACGTGCAAAAGGTAAACATGCTCTCCCCCAGACTTAGACTAAACAACATTGCATATGATATTGAAATTAAAATCAAAAAAGTGAAAAGGGGAGAAGTTACCCAATGCTCAGCTAGTGAGCATACCAGAAGACGCGTGGAAAGTAGCAGCAGGCCCGCCAAACGAAGAATCACAACCCCGCCAATGTGTAGTATCCATGAATACCTGCAGGGGTGAGCTCCGCAAAAACAAAAGAAAAATATACAAAAAGAAATACTAAACTAAGCTAGACATAAAAAAAAAAGAAAAATGCAGAAAATGAAAGATAAGCACTGGGGTTATTGTCATCCCAGCACGACTTATTAAATTCTAAACAGTTCTAGCTAATGGGCCTATGAAATAGAAAATGCACAGGTAACTGTCCTAATATCCGTGTCGGTAATGGGTACCGATACGGTGATAGAACAGTTACCCCTCTACCTGAGTAATAATACCTGCGACGCACAGGTAGAGGAAATAGGAAGTAAGATGAGGAGGAGCACTAGTCCTCACACAACTTACCACAAAAAATATCCTTGCCTAGCAAGGTATCGTCCACCACAAGTTCGCTAGGGGCGAAGGTGAAGGTTGAGGCTTCAACTGCAAAAGGAGTAGGAAACTCCTCACACAAGCTGAAACACCCGTCGTTAACCTGAGCATAAGGCTCATCGTCACCCAAACTAACCCACGGAGATTCAACCCGCACAGGCTCAGATAGAGAAAGGGGATCAAAAAATAAAGGAGACGAAGAACATAAGGAACTAATCGGGGGAGTGGTCCCGGTCTCACTCCCAGCAGGATCCAAGCATAGATCACTGTCGGTGTCATGTGAGTCATGGGGAGGGGAAGCTGAGACCATGAGGTCCTCGGTGGTGATTTGGACCTCCTCAACCAACAAGGAAGTAGACACCTCCTCACCAGCAAGGATTTCCTCATCACACCTCGGTACGTCACGGTGTTCCAAGACATAGTACTCACCATTGATGAGAATAATGTCCTCGTCACACCATGGCACATCCACATGTTCCCGATTCCCACAGGGCACAACATCATCGACCGACTCACTAGAAAGGGGAGTAGGTAATTCATGCAAAGAAAGAGGAGGAACAACAACATCAGAGAAAGTAGGTGCAGGTTCCTCCGGGGGTGAATCAAAAATAGGGGAAGAAGGCACAAGGAGAGAAGGTGCCGCAATGTCGTCGCACTGACTAGTGGAAGGTCTGATGGGTGTATCCACAGCAGTCCCCCATAGACAAGGTGGTACTGCGGATACATCATCAGAATCAGAAGGAGCGGGCATTTGAGAGGTGGATGAGACGATCCGGATATCCGGTTCATCATCCGCCTCCATCTGGCGCTGAAATTCTGCCAATCTTTCAACACATGGTCGGTGTTATGACAACACAAACACCCTTTTCCATTACCCCTCGGTCCAGAAGGGACCGGGGAGGAATATGAAAAAGGTGGAGGCGGAGACGAGTAGTGACCATAAGACTGTGGTACCGTGTATGGAGTACCGTGAGACAGCGGCGCTGCATACACGGGACCATGAGAATTATACTCAGTACCATCAGTGGGGCACTCATCACTACCATGTCCATAATCCCCGCACCAATGGCACTTGATATACCAATTTGAATACATGGTGCAATAGAAAAGAATTCACCACAAGAAATTTTCTAAGCAGAAATTAAATACCCGCAAGCAAATAAAGAGTGGAACAGCCTGCTATAGCAAAAAAAAACAAAACTTGAAAGGGAATAAATAAAAAATAAAAAAAAACAACAACAAAAAAAAAAACCAAAACAAAAATAATACATGAAATATACGAACGGAAAGGGCAACTATCTCAAATCTTCCTCTCCAAAAACTCAAACGACTGTGTTCCCTGGCAACGACACCAAAAACTTGATGCGTGTAGAATATGGCAAGCGCACCGGTCGCACAAGTAATAAAGTTTGGGAATAAATCCCCGAGTGTCGGTCTCTTGAGGAACACAGTAAGGGATGAGTTAATGTCGAGGAGGACTTGAGATTGAAGTCCTCGGGTCGGATCAAAAAGGGGGGTTTTGATTGTTGCGGAAACAGGAAGTAAAATCTACAAGCTACTCCTATGCAACGCCGCTATGCGATGCTTTGCCAGGCGGGATGGAAACTACACGGGCCGCTATGTACCGAATCGCTTGGCGGATGGAAGAGTAGGCTCGCGGATGAGGTGGTTAGAATGGCGGAATGAGGGTCGTAAGAACCTCTTCGCAACGCACGCCACTAGTAATTGTTAGTGCGGCAAGGGTGGATGGATGGTGGAGTAATAAGGCGCACCTCAAGCAATAAATAATGAAAATACAAATCACTTAGACATGATTTAGCACAAGCGTTAATTACAATAAGCGTACTTCATCAATACAAGGAAAATAACTAAGCTAACAACAACAAGAGGAAGAGGTGTGCGAATCGACCGAATCTGAAGCCTTATTGAGGGTTCACGGTTGGAATCCCGGGTTGTCAATCCGAGTCCAAGCTCGGTCCTCAACTGCGTCCGGGGTAGAGGAGGCTGTCACTCACTCCCAATGGACCCGTCTTCTTCGTTGAAATGACCCGGTAGATTGTGACTCCAGCTCCTCCTAGCTTGATGGAGAAAGCTAGGTCAAAACTCCGCTTGAAGCTTGAGGATGAAGGAGGAGGCCGAGAGGAAGCTCCGGCTATGATTTGGCGTTGAAAGCTTGCCCGGAGCACCTCCCTATGGTGGAAGATGAAGGAGGACGGTGGAAACCCTCCTTGGAGACGAAAATGGCGGAAAAACGGTGGATCGGGGTGATCTTCCGAAACTAGGGCGGAACCTGCGTATTTATAGATTGCAGAATAAACAGCGCGCACGATCACAGGCGCACGACCAGTGGTCGTGCGCGATATGGTCCGTGATCGTGCGATATGGAGGCAGCAAAATGGAAAAAGAAGGTGTGACTGCGCACAACCCGCAGCGCACGAGCAGTGATCGTGCGCGGTATGGCTGGTGATCGTGCGATATGCCGGGACAGAAATTTCACAGGAGAGGTCATGACTGCGCACGATCGATGAGCGTGCGCCAAAGAGGTCGATGGTCGTGCGTGGGTAAAAACGCACGACCATTGACTCCTTTGCAAAAAATGGTGAAAGTCCTACCCCGGACGCCCACACGATCCCAGAACCTGCAGGAAAACTGGACGGGATGTCGACATGGCAGTCACAGACATAAATATAATGCACAACAAAAGGGAAATACACACACGCACAGAAATAGGCTAAAAAGGTGCACAAAACGTGGAATGTCATAGCGAACCAAAAGAAGTGCTAATGGCGCTAAACGGTGTGCAAAGACAAGAAAATAAGCCTAGATGAGTCCGAAAATAGGTATATAAAGAGGACTCATCAATAAACTTCAATTCCTGGGCTTCCCAGGGTTCTGTAAAGACAAAACCATTCCCAGGGGTCTAGTCGGAAATGGGATGTTACAAATCCCAATAAACAAAACAAAGATTTTATCCCCGAAATCAAGGTTAAGCCTACGGGGGCTCCAATCCGGAGAAAAAGGCTTGTAACATCCCATTATAGTTGAAAGATTTACGTTTCTACGTTGCGTTTTCTATGTGCGGTTTCAAATCTAAGACCAATTCATCCGAAAGACAAGGTATATACCCCAATAAACAAAAAATTAGCCCCTATCCTTGAAATTTCAGTCCTATTGGTTTAAAACAGGAATGCAAATTGATTGTCCAGAGGGGTTGTGAGGTATACCTGACCGAAAAGTTCCGGGTATTTTTGCCGCATCATGTCCTGTGGCTCCCATGTATGCTTCTCCTGCCCATGGTTGTTCCATCGAACCTTGACTAACGGAACCTTCTTCCGTCACAAGTCCCACACTGCCGTGTCATCGATCCTGATAGGCTCTAAGTTGACTGACTGATCCGAGGCCACCGGGCCATTTGCCGAGGAAATCAGCTATTCAGGGCATAGCAGAGCCCTCCATAGTGAGGAGACGTGGAAGACGTCATGCAATCCCGCTAACTCCGGCGGTAGCTCAAGTCTATAGGCTAAGGGGCTGAACCGCTCCAGGATCCTGTAAGGCCCAATATATCTCAGACTGAGCTTCTTCTGCCTGCGAACCCACGATAATCCGTGCATCGGCCGTATCTTCAAGAAAACCCGTCTCCTACCTGGAACTCCACTTGACGATGCCTCGCATCGTAATATTTGGCCTGCCTGCTTTGGGCTTCCAACATCCTGTCCCGGATCAATCTAATCTTAACATTTGTATCGCCCACAAACTCTGAGCCTAGTACCTGCAGATCCTCATCCTGAACCCATGATAGTGGGGTCTTGCACCTCATTCCATACAACGCCTCGTATAGAGCCATGCCTATGCTGGACTGATGGGCGTTGTTGTAATAAAACTCGAATGGGTGCAACAATCTCTCCGAAGGCTCGCCGCGGTGAAAAATACACAGGCAAAAAAGATCTTCAAGTGTACGGTTGGTGCGCTCCGTCTGCCCGTCGGTCTGAGGGTGAAAAGCTGTGTTGAATGTCAACCGAGAACCCAGATGGTCCTGGACTGACCTCCACTCCCTGGATGTAAACCGCCCATCCCGATCCGAAACGATAGTCTTGGGCACCCCATGATAACGCACAAACTACTCAATGAACCTCCGTACTAATATACTAACCGGTGCGTCCTTCGCCACTGGAATGAATCGGGCTTCCTTTGTTAGCCTGTCCACTATCACCTAGATCGAGTCATTCCCCGCATGGGATCGAGGTAGCCCATGTATGAAGTCCATGTCTATATCTTCAAATTTCCACTCCGCCACCAGAAGTGGCTGAAGCAAGCCTGCCGGGTTCCTACATTCTGGCTTCACGAGTTGGCAGGCCTCGCAATGCGTCATGAAGTACATAATGTCTTTCTTCATACACGGCCAATACATCGTCCTCTTCAAATCTTTTACCATCTTGGTGATCCCCGGGTGTACCGATTATCGGCTGCAGTGAGCTTTCGTCATGATGTCCTCCCGGATCTGGCCTCCTGCTGGTATGTAGACTCTGCCTCGGGAACACAGGATACCATCCCTCAAAGAGTATTCTCCTGTCGTTCCTTCCTCCAAGGCTCGGAATATCGGCTCAGCTCTCTCATCCAGCACTTGCCCATCTCTGATGAGGTCTCAAATATCATCAGTAGTAACCATCGACCCCAGGTACTCCATGTATAACTCTGGGTCATCCTCCGACACTAGTGAAATCTGTATCTCCTTGAATGCTTTAACCAACTCCAAGGCCATCAGATAAGGGCCTACTCATGTCGTACTCGCTCTCCGGCTCAGAGCATCCGCGACCACGTTCGCCTTCCCCGGATGGTAGTGCATGGTATACTGGTAGTCCGACAGAAACTCTACCCAGCGTCTCTGCCTGATATTTAACTCCTTCTGGGTGTCGACATACTTCAGATTCATGTGGTCAGAAAAGATATCGCAATGTACTCCGTAGAGATAGTGTCGCCAGATCTTAATAGCAAAAATAACTGCCCCTATCTCCAAATCATGCACGGGATAGTTCTGCTCGTGTTGCTTCAAATGGTGGGATGCATAGGCTATTTCATGCCTGTTCTGCATCAGAACGACACCCATCCCCTGATAGGAAGCATCTGTGTACACCTGGAATCCTTCCTTCCCTGATGGAAGAGCAAGGATGGGAGCCGAGGTAAGACGATCCTTCAGCTCCTGGAAAGCAGACTCGCATCGTGGCGTCCAAATAAAAAGGGACTCCTTCTTTGTCAGAGACGTAAGAGGGAGAGAAATCTAAGAGAACCCCTTTACAAACTTCCGGTAATAACCGGCAAGTCCCAAGAAACTTCGAACATCCGAGGCCGACTTTAGTGGTGGCCAATCCCGTACTGCCTGGACCTTCGCCAGATCCACTGCCAGACCTGCTCCGCTGATGACATGGCCTAGAAAGGCCACCTCCTTTAGCCAGAACTGGCACTTGCTGTACTTGGCATACATCTTGAGCTCCTGCAGCTTATCCAAGGTCAAGGCCAGATGTCTCGCGTGCTCCACCTCCGTCCTTGAATAGATAAGGATGTCGTCGATGAATATGATAACGAAGACGTCCAGATACTCTTCGAACACCCGATTCATCAAGTTCATGAATGCGGAGGGTGCATTCGTGAGCCCGAACGGCATCACGCTAAACTCGTACAAACCATATCTGCTGCTGAAGGCCGTCTTCGGGATGTCCTCCTGAATGCGAAGCTGGTAGTACTCTGACCTCAGATCCAGCTTTGAGAACCAATGGGCTCGCTCCAGCTGGTCAAATAGCTCGTCTATCCTTGGTAAGGGATAAGTATTCCGTACCGTCAAACTGTTTAGGGCCCGGTAATCTATGTACAGTCAAAGAGTCCGGTCCTTATTCTTAATGAATAACACCAGAGCTCCCCATGGTGAAGAGCTAGGCCGAACGAACCCAGCCTCAACTAACTCCTAAAGCTGGTTTCAAAATTCCACCAACTCCTTTGGGTCCATTCAATAAGGAGCTCTGGATACCGGCTTAGCCCCCAGTACGAGCTGAATCTGAAAGTCCTTCTCTCGGTGCGGGGGTAGCCCTGGTAGCTTCTCCGGAAACATGTCGGCAGATTCCCACACTACTAGAATATCTGATATGGAGTCCTTGGCCACGACCGCCTAAAAAAGGACCTGATAAACTTCTTCCCCCTGCAGGTGGGCCTTAACGGCCTGTAAAGACGATAATAAGGTACGGGGTGCTGGTATAATACCTTCGATGATAATGAAGGAGTTGTCGTGCCTCACGGTGATCCTCTTCGCCACGCAGTCAATCTGGGCATGTTTCCAGCACAGCCAAGTCATGCCCAGGATCAGATCGTAATCTGGCATCTTCAGAATTGTCGCTGGTGCCTCAAACGCCTTCCCGCCGATCCTCGCTTCCATATTGCAATGAGCATAGGTCATTATCTCTGATCCATCGGGTAGGCGCACCCTCATCATCTTCCCGGTGAATGGCTCCATACCTGCTAGTCCTTTCACCAAATCCTCCGACACGAACGAGTGCGAAGCACTAGTGTCGAAGAGAGTGTGAGCGGGCTTGCCTCTAACGAAGACTATGCCTGGGGTAATTAAGTGTCTTAGTATTCTTGTTGCAGTTGTCTTCTCTTAATTTCTAAGTAGGTTATGTCTAAAACACTAGTTAATACGAAGAAAACTTAAAAGTACTGGCATACCTACGATAACCTGCTCCAGGTTTCGGGGCTGTGTCAGGTTTAGAGCATACACCTGCTCCCTCTCTGGCCTGCGGCCTTGATCATGAAATCCTCGTCCTCGGTCCTGTCCTCGTCCGCCAAACTATCGGGTTGGTGGAGCGCCCTGAAGTGCTGGTGGGGGTGCTCGCCTCATAGGGCAGTTCCTCTTGATTTACTTCTGCTTATTGCACTGAATGCATACTGGTGTCTGCTCGCTGTCCTTGGCATCTCCAGCATCTGTAAAGGCTGGGGAGCCAGTACACCCTGACTTCTCTGCTCCTGTCCAAACTCCTGATGAGGCTGATCCCTGTTCCTTCTCTCCCCAATAACCTGGCCTTGAGGACGGTCTCTACGACCTCCAATAACTGTATCATCAACTGGTCTTTTCCGGCTCTTCACTATAAGCTGATCCGCTTCTCTCTTCTTAGCCATCTCTAGAATCCTTGCCAGACTCCCCTCTGAGACGAAAAGGAGGGCCTGTCTCATGTCGTCTTGTAGCCCCTTATAAAAACTCTGGGCATAGCAAGCATCGTCTAACTGGTAAGCATCTGCATAACGGGCCAGGTGAGTGAACTCCTGATAGTACTCCACCACAGTTTTGTTCCCCTGCCTCAACCGCAGGAACCTATCCTCTTGGTCGTCCCTCGCCGACTGAGGTACAAAATGTTCCAAGAGCGCTGCTCTGAACTCCTCCCAAGTAATATCAGCGCAATCCATCCCCGCAAAGGTGGTGTCCAGCTTAGATTTCCACCACCTCTTTTCGTGTTACTCAAGATAGGAGACCGCCAAAGCAACTGCCTCCTCAGTGGGGCATCGAATCCCCGCTAGCATCTCGTAAATGGTATCCAACCATTCCTCTGTACGTATTGAGGACTCCGTCCCCAGGTAGGATGGAGGGGAAAGTCCTCGGAAGACAGTCATCCAATTGGCCCCGGGGTTTAGCTGTGGGGTCGGGGCTTGCTGAGCTCTGAAGGCCTCCAGAATGGCCGTCAGTGTTTGCCCCATCTCCGTCTCCTGGAACGGAGCTGGAGACGGCAAAGGTGGGAACACATTCGGAGCCTAAGGTGTCCCCTGCTATGGTGTAGGGTTCGTCGCAGGCTACAAGGAAAAATTCCATTTGTTAGAGGATGTATGAATGGAATATAAGAAAGGGCAGGATGGACTTTAACATGTGATTTCCCATATGGGCACACCACTGCTTCCGCTGCTAGTTTGTCCGCAAACTAAGCTCGCACGGGGGTGGCCCAAGGTTTTGTGGACTACTTCTCTTCCGATCGAGGTCTCCTCTGATACCGCTTGTAAGACCCCTTTTTTTTCTTTTCGAAAACCGGGGTCTTAGCCCAGAATTGCTGCTTTGCGGTGGCACCCACTCACGGGAAGGCAGCCACTACAAAACGCCAATTCTGCCGGCCCTTTTCGATCACAAAGAAAGAGAAGTAAGTATACGAAAAATATAAACAAGTCCACAGATACATATATAAAATGAAATCACATCCAGTCCATCAGTAGATAATAACAGGAAATAGAGGTACTGCAAAGATACAGTTCAGATGAAATATAGATAAACGGGCTCGAGCCCGGTACATCAGAGTCCTCACTACAAATCACTGATCGCGGAAGCTATAAAAACACTAGTCACTCACAGTGCTGGTCGCAGGTGCACTGGTACTAGACTTACCCACCTCCATGTGCACCCTACTCCGCTGGTGCTGGTCCCTGGACTGTTGGTCCCTGTCTCCCATCCGGAGCTCATGAAATGTTGTGGTTCGAAAACCATTAGTCATAGAGACTAAGCCCTATCATCCCCTACCCCTCCCACCACGGCTCCTAAGAACCGAGCGGAGAAGAGAAAAGGGAAGCTACAAAGGTGGAGAGTAATCAAGCAGATGACAATGGAGCTAATCTAACAACTATCATGGTGTATAAACAACTATCTAGAATAAAGTTCATCTAGAAATTCTACGGTAGTAAGTAATAAAGTAGACATGTAGTAAGTAGCAAATATATAAGAAGGCAGATAGAGAACAAATACGTAAACAAGTAAGTAACCTTAACTTATATGAATGCCCATACAGACTTATAAGTTAAGGGGTCTTCTACAAGGCTCCAATCGTATAGAAAGTCCCATACCAAGTTATACGTTGGGGTATCAGTTGTTTGCAAATATGAGTGTAGTGATATGCTATGCCATGATTCATCCATGTGCAACTCATGCACACGACTCTATGCGCACAGACCTTTAGTTCCCCCTGTTCGGGGAGCAAGCTTCATCCCAGGAAGCTCTGTAGTGTCAAACAGAGATAGTGGGTCGGGCCCCCACTCCTAGGCAGGTATCCACACTACCGGGCCTAGCTCTTCCGTACGCCCCTAGAAGAACACAACCTAGAGTATCCGCGTACTAGTGCTGGCTATATCCACCAGACTTTCTTTGGCTTAGTGTCCCACACCGCCGAGTCAACGTACCGATGTTGGTGTGAACGACAATCAAATACCGAAGACCCACCACCTTGATTCTGTACTCAAATCCTCGAGCCCTCGGCTCCCCGGACTGTCCCGTCCGTGCATCTACCTTCAGAGCTACCGTCTGAATGGAAACAAAACCAACTTATTCTACCTTCCTAGCTATCGGGGTGTGTGTATGTGCAACCCTAGTTATACTAGTTTCTCTTTTAATTTATTAATCCTACGGCTTACGTTAGCCCAGGACTACCGCCGGTATTCCCCGTGAAGGGCTCTTATAGGGCACTAGGAACTATGATGGTAGTTGAAGCCCACCGTTCCCTTTCGCAAGGCACTTATTGTTATTTGTTAATATCCCTTTTCCCGATCCCTTTTTAAGTTACTTTAGATCTAGCCCTAGAGTATTAAAACTCTTCCTCTCCTTCCCGGGGTGGACGATCTTTCATCGTTCCCGAACGCCACTTGACACTAGCCAATCTCACACTCTACTTATCCTGATTTACAACAATGAACATAAACATAGCTTGCCCTATCCAAACCAGCAACTACCAAAATTCCATCTCCCCAAGTTCATTACCCACTCTAGTTCAGTTTCCATGGTTTTACTATATGCAGACAATCCTAAGATACATGAGGTATATAAGGGAAGGTACTCCAAATTGTCTTCCGAATCTCCTATTATATTTACTGGAGGTCTATCATGACATAATTTAACTAAGTCCAAGATTTCCAAATTTTTCCTTTTTATCGGGCATTTAATTTATTTATTCTAAGCCTCCCAATGCCCTAGTATGAACATGAAGTGCACTAATGAGCCAACAATAATTAATCATAAAATCTGTAAAAATCTTATGAGACATTTAAGCAGTAATTCCAAGTTTTGAAAAATTTCAGAGGTGTTTAGTCTTATATTTCCTAATTTATCATTTTAGGCCACTTCTACCATATTATGAAGCAAGTACTGAAAATGTGTACCCAAAAATCACAAGAAAATTACAGAAGCTTTATGGTGACCTAAAACTATCAGAAACCAAGTCCCATGATTGTTTTCTAATAGTTTGGGCTCTGAATTTATTTTAATGTAAGATACTAATTTGCTTAGCTTAGTGAAGGAGATACTATTTTTAATCATCCAAAATTCCATAGAAAATTACAGGGTAACTATCATGGTTTGAAAAACCCACCGAACAAATTTCATAATTTTCCAAATAGTAATTGGGCATTATTTGTATTTTTGACTACATATCTCAAATGGTAAGTTAAAGAAGCAAGTACCAAAAATAATAAGATAAAACTCAAAAAAAAAACAGAAGGTATAACATGCTATAAGATGCTTAAATCCAAGATTTCATAACATTCTAGTGAACAGAAATTCCAGAATCATCAAAATAAATATCTAGGGCACAACCAGAGTTGTAAATTAAGTACTGTATAAATTAATCCAAAAATCTCAAAAAAATTATATTATGGCAACTTAGACCAGAAAATCACCCTGCCAAAATTTTATTTGTTTGTTAGTTAATTTGACAGCATAATAGTTCAAATTAAGATTGGTGCCCTAAACTAGGGTTAGGAATTTAGGTGGCCTAACTGTCTCCAAATCCCCTAAGATTTTGTCCAGAGAACTATAATGGCCCTATGGTCCTCTCCACCAAATTTCAAGTCAGCCCAAGGTCATTTGACCCCATGACCTTCACAACCCTACAAATCCCCATTAAGGGACCTACCCTAGGGTTCTAGGGCGACCCTAAACCAAACCGCCCCAAACTCCCTTGGAGGGTGTGTCATTCCCTAAAAGTCAGTGACCAAAATATCAGCCTCTGTTGAGGTTGTTTGACCACTGAAATCCCAAAAGGAATGAATTGACCCAATTAACCCTATAAGGGCCAAACTAGGGTCGAGTTAAAACTCAATCAAAACACTTCCAAATGAGGTGGAATTTTTACCAGAGTTCTAACCTTCCCCCTAAGACCTCCCACCTAAATTTGGGTGGATTTTGAGGTGTTTAGGACACCTAATTAATTATACATTAATTATTAAATTTTTACAAAAACTATAGAAAAACATTCTCCAAAATTTTTTTTTTCCGATAAGTCTTAGGTATGGCTAATAATAGCCCATACCCCAAATTTCAAGTCATTTGGATGTCTGGATTGATGTGGGCATCCAAATCAATCTAAGGATAACTGTAACGCCCCGTTTTTTTGTTCAGCGATTATTTTTATTCTCGGTTGGCGTTACGATGACGCGTTTCCGTGGCTTATGCCATGTGTGGAGTATGGTTTAGCTCCTTAGAACTGAGTGCCCTGTTTGGTAGCCTGTTGGCAAGATCTCCCTAGCAAACCGAGTCGTTTTGGTGACCGGTGAGGCCTCTCGGGGGATGTTTGTGTTTGGCTTCGTTTGGGTGTAACTCGAGTTCTGTTTGTCGAAATTTAATTTCGACTTCGCCATTGTGTTCGTAGCGTGGATATTTAGCTACGGTGCGAATTTCGTCGAATTCCGAGGTGAATCGGTTTTCGAGTCGATTTGGTGCTTTATGTAATTTTGTAATTAATAATATAATTATATAATTATATATATATATATAGTATTAGAATGATAGGAGCCGATCTTCATCTTCTTCACGATAGAAAACCGCCGGCCTTGTACGAGATAAACGAGTAACCGCCGAGCCTTCCCTTCGGACGCCGATTCCCGGAGCGTTTGTGGACGGAATTCGATTCCGAGAGTGGATACAGATTGCTCTCGTCGAGACCTTCATTCCTGCGGTAAGAAATTCGATTTTCGTGGAGTTTTGGAAGGATTGGAATTTTCGGTTTTGGAAGTTTTCCGCCATTAATGGCCAAATCTTTGTTCTAGGTGTTGCGGCCATTTTGATCCGTGCGAAGAGGAGGAAAGCAGTCCAAAGCTTCGCTGAGATTTGAGGCAAGTGGTATTCTTGCCCTTGCCAAGTGTTTTCTTTGAATTTATTTGCTGAAATTGAAATCCCGGTTAGCCCAGGTTAGAGGCCTTGTTGTTCTCATTTTCTTGCTAACTATAGGGCTTAGTTCTTCCTACTGAAACCCCCCCTATGTTGTGATGTTTGGAATCCAAATTGTCGGCATGGAGCCGTTGTTTTCCTTTATTTTTGAATGTTGCTCTGGTTCGGGTATAGCTGAGAGGGAAAGTTAGGAGGGGGTGTGGTTGCCAATTTCCTTCGTTAAGATATTATTCGAATGGTTAGGCATAGTTTGAATTATAGTAGCGTGCGGCGTTGAGAGTTGTCTACTGCTACTGCAGTGACGTGAGTCGTGTGCGCGTTCCGGTGTCGTTCGGGAAATTCCAAACGGTGCAGGTTGACCGCGCACGGTCATCAACCTTTAGGGCGCACGACCACTGGTCGTGTGCCTCTGTTCGTGCGCGTATAAACTTCAGTTTCCAAAGTTCTGTCTCGGGCAATCGCACGAGCGCTGACATCAGTGCGCACGACCACTGATCGTGCGACACTGATCGTGCGCAGTTGCTAGGTTTTCTGTCAGGTTTTCCAGGTTCGTTTCGCACGATCATCAGCCGATGAGTGCGCACGACCACTGATCGTGCGACACTGATCGTGCGCTTTGTATATTTTCTGTTGATAAGCGAATTTAGATGGTTTCGAGTGCGGGAGTTTAGATACTCAAGTGGCAAGCAACTACTCGAGTTTTGGATCTTCTGCCTTAGTCGTTCGACTGTCGTCGAGCTCCGCATTATTTAGTGGGCTTGTGGGTAGTGGTATAATTTTGGCGGTGAGTGAGGCTAGCTCACTCAACGCCAAAGTTTAGGTTGGCGCTGAGTGCGTTTCACTCAACGCCTAGTCGTGTTGGTTTATTTCAACACTCTTCCTTTACCTTGTATTTCGTTTCCGAGTGGATTTTCCAGTTGTATTTCTGGGTTTTCCTTGTCGGCCGTTTTCTTTATTTTTCCTAAAGGCCGAATCGTGGGTCGTGAATAGTAGTGGTGGTTATAGCTCTTTATGGGGGTGGAGTTGTGTGATATAGCCAAGGCCACCCATGGATTTCTTGCTCCAGGTACGGGCTGGGCATGTCGGGTGGAAGGTCCCTTGTGTTTTCACGTGTTGACCCTCGAGCTTTTGACTTGGACATGGTGGATTGGGGGACTGCGTTTGCCTTCGATCCGGTTCCTCATTGTTGTTTTTGCTACAATCACTTCCCGCAGATTAGGGTGTTAGAAGTTTCTTCTTTGGTAGTTTGCAGCATTCTGGCTCTTGGTAGCCTAGTAGGCCCTGCAGGATGTGGTTCCTGGGCTGGATCGTTGCTGTTTCTTTGCACGTTGTGCATTTCTTGTGGTCCTGTTTGGACAGTTGTGACTCTTTCTACTGCATGTTTTCTGTTATTTTGTCCTTTGGTTGACTCTTTCATGCAGTTTTACCTTGATTTTTGCTTGCTGAGGTATTCTGTTTTCTTTTGGAATACCCCAGGTTCTGAGCTGTAGCCAGTCTGGTGGCTAGTTAGAAGTGGTGTTGTTGGTGGACTTCCGGACCTTTGGAGTTCTGTTTACCTTGTTTGTGAGGTTGTTTTCAGTACTTTTTTACAGACATATATGTGTGCTGGTGGGTTCGTGTCAGGATGTTGGCGCCCACTAGTAGTTTTTACCTTGTACTAGATATATACTATTGCTGCTACCATTTATTTTCTGGAGATAGTCTACTTGCTTTGAGAAGGTTTTATGCTAGGTTGCTAGTTATTTTTAAACTATAATTACTATTATAAATGAAGCTCATGATCAGCATGTTTTGTAAACTTAATCACTACTTTCCAAATCACGTACGAAAACCGTTTTCTTATATATATTATATAAACTAAGTGTAGTGTCTTGCATAGTATGAGTGGTTCTCTTGGGACCCTTATGCGCTCTTTAGGGTGTAAAACCTAATCAAAGTATTTTTCCGCAGCGTTTAAATATAGTTTTCTTTTGTGGACTAGATGATCCACTGAGCCGAGGGATACGGACTCTAAACATAACTGATTTTTCTATTCATTAAGCATATGATTTCCTTGCATAAAGATTGTAGTTGGATTTGCCTGAGCGTCAGCAGTTATCCCCTGCTTGACGTGGCATCATGACGCGTGTTTTCTCTTACTCTGATAATTCTTAATTCGGAGAAAATGCGGGTTGTGACAGTTGGTATCAGAGGGTGATGATAGCCGCCTATCAGCTTAAAGGTTTGGCTAAGAGTTGGTGGCTGAGAGAGAAGGAGAGCCTGCTAGCCGGATGCTCTTGGGAAGTGTTCAAGGAGATGCTGTTGAGGAAGTTCTTACCCTCGGTCGAGCGTGACCGCCTCATGAATGATTTCCTCTATCTGAAGCAAAGGCAACTCACGGTGGGTGAGTATGAGATAGAGTTTAGTAAGTTGAGCCATTTTGCCCCTGGATTGGTCAGCGTTGAGGCTGATCGAGTTAAGCGATTCCTCGGTGGTTTGAGGAGTGAGGTGCAGCAGTTGGCCAGTGCTTATGGGACAGTGACTTATGCTGGAGTTGTAGAGTCTGCTCTTAAGGTTGAGGCCATTGAGACGGCGAAGAGCAGAGGCCAGCAGTTGAGGAAGGATAAGAGGAAGTTGGTAGAGGAGAAGAAACCCCTGGTACCCGATGCTGTTCCGGGAAAGAGGAGCAGGGTGGTGTGCAGTTTTTGTGGCCGGTCAGGCCATCCTGTTGAGAGGTGTTTCAAGAAGGCGGCAGCTCAGAAGAAGGAGCAGGTTCATGCTATTCAGGGTGCTCCTGGGAGAGATGTCTCCTGTTCAGTTTGCAAGCGATCCGGGCATGATGCAGCCCAGTGTTGGTCCAGGGATAGAGTCTGCTATCAGTGTGGGCAGAAGGGTCACGTTAAGTCGAGGTGTCCTCAGGTCCAGTCAGCTCTTCCTGCAGTTCCATTGCAGGCATTACCTCCACCTCAGCGTGTGGACAAGGGAAAAGGGAAGCTGAAAGTGATTTCTTCCGAGGAGGCTCAGACTTCGGCCCAGGTGATCTCAGGTTAGTAGTTTGTTGTTTTCTTTCTAGCCTGGTAGTTTAGTTGCTAGTTTATTTGCGGTACTGTTGTGCTAGTTCCTTAGCTTTGTGCGTTCCTATAGGGAAATTTAAGGTGAAGAACCGCTGGGCGCGTGTTCTGTTTGACTCCAGCGCTACCCACTCGTTCGTGGCTAGAGCCTTTGTGGAGCGTCATCGGTTGTCTCTAAATCGTGTTCGGGATTCCTTTCGTGTCAAGTTTCCCTCTGGTGAATCTGTGTTGTCAGATTTGGGTATTTTGGATTGCCTGGTTTTGTTGGGGGATTTTCTTGCGAAGGCGGATCTGAAGATGATTGATCTAGAGGACTTCGATGTCATTTTGGGCATGGACTGGCTCTCTCGGTATGATGCGGTCATTCAGTGCAAAGGAAAGCGCTTGGACTTCATCAGGGACGACGGTCAGCCCGGCAGCGTGTATGCTGATCCGTGTCAGGATTCTCCTGTTCTCTCTGCGGTATGTGTTCAGAAATTGTTTCTTTCTGATTGTTGTGTTTGTTTAGTCTCGGCGGTTGGAACCGTTGATAGCGTGCCACGCTTGGAGGAGATTCCTATTGTTCGTGGTTTTGCCGATGTTTTTCCTGATGATCTTCCTGGTATCCCTCCTGAGCGGGATGTGGAGTTTGTTATTGATTTGGAGCCGGGTACGCGTCCTATTGCCAAGGCGCCGTACCGGATGGCCCCTCGTGAGTTAGAGGAGTTGCAAATTCAGTTAGATGAGTTGTTGGCTAAAGGTTTTATCAGGCAGAGTTCGTCGCCTTGGGGTGCTCCTGTTTTGTTCGTAAAGAAGAAAGATGGGTCGATGCGGCTTTGCATCGACTATAGAGAGTTGAACAAGGTCACTATCAAGAACAGGTACCCTCTGCCGAGGATCGATGATTTATTTGACCAGTTGCGTGGTAGCACGGTGTTCTCCAAGATCGATCTTCGTTCGGGCTATCATCAGCTCAGGATCCGTGAGGCAGATATTCCACGGACTGCGTTTAGGTCGAGGCATGGGCACTTTGAGTTTTTGGTGATGTCGTTTGGTCTGACCAACGCACCATCAGCCTTCATGGATATGATGAACAGGGTGTTCAAGGATTTCCTAGACAAGTTCATTGTGGTCTTCATTGATGACGTGTTGGTTTATTCTCGCAGTGCTGAGGAGCACGAGCAGCATTTGCGTTTGGTCCTATCAGAGTTGAGGAGCCACAAGTTATTCGCCAAGTTGAGCAAGTGCTAATTTTGGTTGCCTCAGGTTTCTTTTCTAGGCCACGTGGTGAACAAGGATGGGATCTCGGTTGACCCAGAAAAGATTGCAGCAGTGACGGATTGGAGTAGGCCGAATACTCCTAAGGAGATCAGAAGTTTCTTAGGGTTGGCTGGCTATTATAGGAGATTCGTGGAGGGTTTCTCTTCTCTAGCCGCACCGTTGACCAAGCTGACTCAGAAGAATGTGGCATTTGTTTGGAGCGAGAAGTGCGAAGAAGCTTTTCAGGAGTTAAAGAGGAGATTGTGTACTGCTCCCGTTCTGACCCTTCCTACTGAGGGCGAGGATTATGATGTGTATGTGGATGCTTCGCATATAGGACTGGGATGCGTATTAATGCAGGATGGAAAAGTAATTGCTTATGGGTCAAGGCAGTTGAAAACTCATGAGCGGAATTATCCTACGCATGACCTTGAGTTTGCAGCGGTTATCTATGCGTTGAAGTTGTGGAGGCACTTACTTTATGGGGCTCAGTGCAAGATTTTTACTGACCATAAGAGCCTGAAGTACGTGTTCACGCAGAAGGAGTTGAATCTGCGTCAGCGGCGGTGGCTTGAGTATGTGGCGGATTATGATGTGGAAATCCAGTATCATCCGGGCAAGGCCAATGTGGTGGCCGACGCCCTGAGCCGAAAGACGGGAAAGATCTTTAACCTCTCCGCCGATCGATTAGTTGAGGAGTTCCTCCTTATGGATATTTCAGTGGGATGCTGTAGTTTGCAGAGTAGCTTATCAGTGGAAGAGCCATCCTGGATTTCTTTGACTAGACTGCATCAGAAGGACGATCCGGATCTGTTGCACCTTTTTACCAGGACAGAGAAGGGAGAGTTGCCAGATTTTTCTATTGATGATGCGGGTACTTTGAAGTACCGCGGCAGGTTTTGCGTTCCCGCTGTTGGGGACATTAAGAGTATGATTTGCAGTGAGGCTCATGGTTCCAGCATTGCCTACCATCCAGGATCTACGAAGATGTACCGTGACTTAAGGCAAATTGCTTGGTGGAATGGTATGAAAGGAGATATAGCCTGATATGTTGCTAAGTGTCACACTTGCAAGCGTGTGAAGGCCGATCATGGAAGGCCCGGTGGTAAGTTGACTCCGCTAGATATCCCGACTTGGAAGTGGGAGAGTATATCAATGGACTTCATTACGGGTTTGCCAAAATCCCCGAGAGGATTTGATTCTGTTTGGGTTATAGTGGATAGATTGACGAAGTGTGCTCACTTCGTGCCTTATAAGATTGATTACCCGATGAAGAAGATAGCGGAGTTGTACTTGAATGAAGTCATCCGACTCCACGGTGTGCCGGTTAGCATCATTTCTGATCGAGACTCCCGGTTTACTTCTCGTTTTTGGCAGAGTCTGCAGGAGGGTTTGGGTACGGATCTGAGGTATTCTACTGCGTACCACCTCAGACCAATGGGCAGACGGAGCGGGTCAATCAGATTGTTGAGGATATGATCCGGTGCTATATTTTAGACCACGGTGGAGCGTGGGATGAGCATCTGCGACTCATGGAATTTGCTTATAATAACAGTTATCAGGAAAGCTTGCAGATGGCTCCGTTTGAAGCTTTGTATGGGAGGCGCTGTAGGACTCCGTTGTTTTGGGCTGAGGCTGGTGAGAAGCCTTTGTTGGGTCCTGATGCTCTGGAAGAGATGGAAGTCGCCGTGAAGCTTATTCGGGAGAAGCTTCGTTTAGCCCAGGAGAGGTATGAAAAGAACGCCAATCGGCGTAGGTCTGCCTTGGAGTTTTTAGTAGGGGATCATGTATACATCAAGGTTTCTCCAATGGTTGGTGTAAAGAGATTTGGTAAAAACCGGAAATTGGACCCAAGGTATGTGGGCCCGTTTGAGGTTTTGGAGCGGATTGGTGTGTCTGCTTATAGACTGGATTTGCCAGCGAACTTCCCTGGTGTTCATAATGTTTTTCACGTTAGCCAATTGCGGAAGTGTGTGCGCAGCAGTGGGCAACTCTTGGATGTTGTGCCCCAGTTAGAGCCCAACCTCTCTTTCGTTGAGGTGCCAGTTCGTATTTTGGATACTCAGGAGCGTGTGCAGCGAAAGAAGTCCATACCGATGGTGAAAATTCTATGGAAGAATCAGGATTTGGAGAGCGCGACTTGGGAGCTAGAGTCGGCCATGAGAAGGGCGTACCCTCACCTGTTTCTCTGATTTGATCGGTATGTTTCCCTTTGTAACTTCTGTTTGTTACTTGTCCTTCTTTTGTAGGAGGATTGTGCGTAAAGTTTCGGGACGAAACTTTCTTTTAGGGGGAGTGACTGTAACGCCCCGTTTTTTTGTTCAGCGATTATTTTTATTCTCGGTTGGCGTTACGATGACGCGTTTCCGTGGCTTGTGCCATGTGTGGAATATGGTTTAGCTCCTTAGAACTGAGTGCCCTGTTTGGTAGCCTGTTGGCAAGATCTCCCTAGCAAACCGAGTCGTTTTGGTGACCGGTGAGGCCTCTCGGGGGGATGTTTGTGTTTGGCTTCGTTTGGGTGTAACTCGAGTTCTGTTCGTCGAAAGTTAATTTCGACTTCGCCGTTGTGTTCGTAGCATGGATATTTAGCTACAGTGCGAATTTCGTCGAATTCCGAGGTGAATCGGTTTTCTAGTCGATTTGGTGCTTTATGTAATTTTGTAATTAATAATATAATTATATAATTATATATATATATATATAGTATTAGAATGATAGGAGCCGATCTTCATCTTCTTCACGATAGAAAACCGCCGGCCTTGTACGAGAGAAACGAGTAACCGCCGAGCCTTCCCTTCGGACGCCGATTCCCGGAGCGTTTGTGGACGGAATTCGATTCCGAGAGTGGATACGGATTGCTCTCGTCGAGACCTTCATTCCTGCGGTAAGAAATTCGATTTTCGTGGAGTTTTGGAAGAATTGGAATTTTCGGTTTTGGAAGTTTTCCGCCATTAATGGCCAAATCTTTGTTCTAGGTGTTGCGGCCATTTTGATCCGTGCGAAGAGGAGGAAAGCAGTCCAAAGCTTCGCTGAGATTTGAGGCAAGTGGTATTCTTGCCCTTGCCAAGTGTTTTCTTTGAATTTATTTGCTGAAATTGAAATCCCGGTTAGCCCAGGTTAGAGGCCTTGTTGTTCTCATTTTCTTGCTAACTATAGGGCTTAGTTCTTCCTACTGAAACCCCCCCTTTGTTGTGATTTTTGGAATCCAAATTGTCGGCGTGGAGCCGTTGTTTTCCTTTATTTTTGAATGTTGCTCTGGTTCGGGTATAGCCGAGAGGGAAAGTTAGGAGGGGGGGGGGGTGTGGTTGCCAATTTCCTTCGTTAAGATATTATTCGAATGGTTAGGCATAGTTTGAATGGTAGTAGCGTGCGGCGTTGAGAGTTGTCTACTGCTACTGCAGTGGCGTGAGTCGTGTGCGCGTTCCGGTGTCATTCGGGAAATTCCAAACGGTGCAGGTTGACCGCGCACGGTCATCAACCTTTAGGGCGCACGACCACTGGTCGTGTGCCTCTGTTCGTGCGCGTATAAACTTCAGTTTCCAAAGTTCTGTCTCGGGCAATCGCACGAGCGCTGACATCAGTGCGCACGACCACTGATCGTGCGACACTGATCGTGCGCAGTTGCTAGGTTTTCTGTCAGGTTTTCCAGGTTCGTTTCGCACGATCATCAGCCGATGAGTGCGCACGACCACTGATCGTGCGACACTGATCGTGCGCTTTGTATATTTTCTGTTGATAAGCGAATTTAGATGGTTTCGAGTGCGGGAGTTTAGATACTCAAGTGGCAAGCAACTACTCGAGTTCTGGATCTTCTGCCTTGGTCGTTCGACTGTCGTCGAGCTCCGCATTCTTTAGTGGGCTTGTGGGTAGTGGTATAATTTTGGCGATGAGTGAGGCTAGCTCACTCAACGCCAAAGTTTAGGTTGGCGCTGAGTGCGTTTCACTCAACGCCTAGTCGTGTTGGTTTATTTCAACACTCTTCCTTTACCTTGTATTTCGTTTCCGAGTGGATTTTCCAGTTGTATTTCTAGGTTTTCCTTGTCGGCCGTTTTCTTTATTTTTCCTAAAGGCCGAATCGTGGGTCGTGAATAGTAGTGGTGGTTATAGCTCTTTATGGGGGTGGAGTTGTGTGATATAGCCAAGGCCACCCATGGATTTCTTGCTCCAGGTACGGGCTGGGCATGTCGGGTGGAAGTTCCCTTGTGTTTTCACGTGTTGACCCTCGAGCTTTTGACTTGGACATGGTGGATTGGGGGACTGCGTTTGCCTTCGATCCGGTTCCTCGTTGTTGTTTTTGCTACAATCACTTCCCGCAGATTAGGGTGTTAGAAGTTTCTTCTTTGGTAGTTTGCAGCATTCTGGCTCTTGGTAGCCTAGTAGGCCCTGCAGGATGTGGTTCCTGGGCTGGATCGTTGCTGTTTCTTTGCACGTTGTGCATTTCTTGTGGTCCTGTTTGGACAGTTGTGACTCTTTCTACTGCATGTTTTCTGTTATTTTGTCCTTTGGTTGACTCTTTCATGCAGTTTTACCTTGATTTTTGCTTGCTGAGGTATTCTGTTTTCTTTTGGAATACCCCAGGTTCTGAGCTGTAGCCAGTCTGGTGGCTAGTTGAGTTCTGTTTACCTTGTTTGTGAGGTTGTTTTCAGTACTTTCTTACAGACATATATGTGTGCTGGTGGGTTCGTGTCAGGTTGTTGGCGCCCACTAGTAGTTTTTACCTTGTACTAGATATATACTATTGCTGCTACCATTTATTTTCTGGAGATAGTCTACTTGCTTTGAGAAGGTTTTATGCTAGGTTGCTAGTTATTTTTAAACTATAATTACTATTATAAATGAAGCTCATGATCAGCATGTTTTGTAAACTTAATCACTACTTTCCAAATCACGTACGAAAACCATTTTCTTATATATATTATATAAACTAAGTGTAGTGTCTTGCATAGTATGAGTGGTTCTCTTGGGACCCTTATGCGCTCTTTAGGGTGTAAAACCTAATCAAAGTATTTTTCCGCAGCGTTTAAATATAGTTTTCTTTTGTGGACTAGATGATCCACTGAGCCGAGGGATACGGACTCTAAACATAACTGATTTTTCTATTCATTAAGCACATGATTTCCTTGCATAAAGATTGTAGTTGGATTTGCCTGAGCGTCAGCAGTTATCCCCTGCTTGACGTGGCATCATGACGCGTGTTTTCTCTTACTCTGATAATTCTTAATTCGGAGAAAATGCGGGTTGTGACAATAACCCTATGGATATACCTCACCAAAATGTGTGATGTGGTCTAACAAGGACTCCAAATCGAGTGAAATCAATTTTGAATTAAACTAGACTTCCAGGGCTACATTTTTTATGTTGACCACTTTTTATGTTTCAGCCCCTATGGGCTATAATTTTCAGTTTAAACCTAGAGCACGGTAAAGGGGATTACTTTAAAAATTATACCATATATAATATAATATAATATAATAAAATATACTGTTCATCTTCTTCTTTACCCGAAACCGAGCAGAACCAGAAAATAAACACTTCCTGTAGCTTTTCTAAAACTATTTCCCGGGCACCCAGCCATCTCCCTGGCCGGCCACCACCACCACCACCTCTGTTGAGGTGAGGGCTACCGTCGGGCGGCGGCACGGCTGCCATAGAGGCTGTTTCCGGCGAACCCAACCACCATTTATTTTTGAAAAACCATGGAAAAGCTCACTCAATCTTGCTCCTTTGAGCTCAATATCTCTCCTAAATAATTTCTAAGATCTACCCATAGAAGGAGTAGAGGATGATCTTGTTCGTGGTTTGTATTCGAGCCGATCATCATGATGCCATTTGCGCGGTGGTGGCGTCGCCGGAATTCTTCAACAGCAAGGGGAGGCTCGAAAACTTCAGGTAAAGGCCGGGAAAACTTCCTCTTGGACCTCTGAGGGTGTTAAAAGGCTTGTCAAGGGAGGGAGAACGGCCAAAAGCTGGTGGCCATTAATGACCCATTATAGCTTGGCTCGGCCAAGGTGGTGGGGGGCTGAAACGGCTCTGTGACAGCTGGAGGATGGCTGGAAACTCCTCCTCTCCCTGAGAGGAGTTTAATCCAGTCGTTTCAAGGGGAAGAGGGAAGGCCAAGGCATCAAATGCCATTGACGGCCATGAAGGCTGGGGCTCGGCCATGGCCGTAACTGCTCCTTTTGAAAAACCGACGGTTTACGTGGCACAGCTTCACTTGACTGGTCAACCTTCTTTAAAATAAGACTTAATTGGGTCTTATTAAAAGAAAATGGCTCACTCTTAGACCGGCCCGGTTCAGCTAAACAAGCACACAACAAGAAATACAATGCCAGAAAATTCAAAGTACAATGGCATTGAGTGAGCTATGCTCACTCAACGCCATCAAGCTACGGCGTTGAGTGAGCTCTGCTCACTCAACACCATCCCAGACTATGGCATTGAGTGAGCTCAGCTCACTCAACACCATCCGGATTGTGGCATTTAGTGAGCTCTGCTAACTCAACGCCACCCAGAATATGTTCTTTTTAAACGATGGCGTTGAGTGAGCTCTGCTCACTCAACGCCATCCAGAAAACACCAAATAACGTTGAGTGCAGTCAGTGCACTCAACGTCGTTCAACTTATGGCGTTGAGTGCACTTAACGCACTCAACGCCATCCCGCCTGACAGTTTACGGCGTTGAGTGTGCTAAGCTCACTCAACGCCATCCAGTCTACGGCATTGAGTGAGCTCAGCTCACTCAACACCACCCAAATGAGACCAGATGGCATTGAGTGCAGTCTGTGCACTCAACGCCGTCTAGCTTATGGCTTTGAGTGAGCTTAGCTCACTCAACACCATCCAGACCACGGCGTTGAGTGAGCTAAGCTCACTCAACGCCATCCAGACCACGGTGTTGAGTGAGCTTAGCTCACTCAACGCCATTTCAAGGTCACGGCCATGACAGATTGGTCACGGGCGTGTCAGGCCCATGTTGAAATTTTTGAGCTTGACGATCGTCTTCCTGAGGTCGACGATCGTCGAAGGGGTCACGCACTAGGTCACGGGCGTGACGGGTCGATCACGGGCGTGACCACCTCTTGACTCGAAATCTTTGTCGATAAACTTCATTTCCTAGGCTTCCAAGGGTTCTGTTAAGAAAAATCCAATCCCAGGGGTCTAGTAGGAAATGGTATATTACAAGATCCATCTTTCACGTTGCTCAAATTTGTCAGACTCAAGACTAGACTGACGCGGGTACAGCTTCACCTTTCCCGTTCATCACCAAGAATTCCACAGTTGCAGCCCAACGGCTCAACTTCACACAAAATGGCACTCACAACAACAAGAGTTGAACACCAAGTACCAACTCTCACCATGCCATAGGTACCCACCAAGGAATCCATACAGACAATCAATTTACTCGAAGTTTTCTCCGATTTGCAAACAAAGAATCACCAATCCAGACCAACTCGTCCGGATGGGATTCATATATCATGCATAACCGTACTACTTACTTCCGGTTCTAATTCAATATAATAAGGGATGAAACACCGATCCCAAGGGAATCACTTTGCCATCCACCCTTTGGTGAAGGATTCATATGCAAATGCTGGAAAGAAGAACTTCACTTGTCCAAGAAGGAAATCGTTACCCTTGGAAGACGTTTTGGCGCCATGGAGAAAACTACACGGTTGGAAAGCTACGCAATGCTCTAGCCTCCGCAGATCCGAACTCGGCTCAAAATTTGGATCACCGTAGCACCACCGGCAGCCGAATTTCTCCTCCTATTCCTTCTCTTGCTCTCCTCTCTTTCTTCTTCTAAGAAATAGAATGGTGATGATAGAATGAGAATTAACTCATCAATACCCGCATATATCCCTTCAGGAAAACTCCAGGGCCATTAGATCTTCACAAAAGGAAATTAATGGCTCAAATTTGCTCTGAAAAGCATCTTCCCTGGGCTGACATGGCTTGTGACACGCCCGAGTCACAGGCCGTGTACCTTAAGCGGCAAACAACCGACTCAAACCAGACCAGAAAACGAGCTTAGACACACCCGTATCAAACACCTGACACACCCTTGTCACCAAGTACACGCCCGTATTGAGGCGCATGTCCCTCAATTGACAAAGGACTAACAAAACCCAAAAAGGACACGGGTCCCCAACACGGCCGTATCAAATTTGACACGCCCGTGTCGACCAGTACCCGCCCATACTCCAGACCGTGTACTTCAGTCGGCACCGCCGGCACAACCCAAGAATGATACGGGTATTTGACACGCTCGTATCACCAACCGACACACCTATATTAGTACTATTCATACCCGTTTTTCTAGCCGTCTACCACATTCGACACATCCAGGCTAACACAGAGCAAGACACGACCCTAGACACGCCCGTGTCCCAGGTCATGTGACCTTAATTTGTGTTTTGGGGAATTACAGGGCGCCTCTACCGGCGGTGTCGAACAGGTATCGAAACTTCTCTTGAATACTGAAATAAAATGTTTGCAAGAATGACATTCCAAAAGCGTCCTGACAAGAACACCTGGATTGCAGCAACTGAAATCATTCCCAAGCCTCACAAAGAGACTCTCCAGGGATCTGCATGAATATTATAAAATCTAAATTCACATGCGTCAACTGCACACGCGATCAATACTTTCTGAGGAATTGAACTTCAATGCACTTCCTCGCTCTGGATGATATCACTATACCATAGTCTAGCTTTTCTAGCAAGAGAAAACTCGAAAAGCCCAATCATATCCTTGTCCTGCACCACCCATGCATAGCAAAAGAAGCCACAAATCTCAAGGAAGTTATCAAATTGAACTTTGGCATTCTCTCCATGGAGCCCATGAAACAAACAATGTTGGGAGATGAACTTAATAAGCTCCGCAGATAGCTCAAAGTTTTCCTCATTGTGGTTGGAGGCTAGCTGAGGTTCCTTCATTTTGAATTAGCCGTGGACAAAATTGAACGAAAAAGAAACGATCAAAGTACCAAAAATGCTTGTAACAACTTTTCCAATAGAAAAATACACACAACGGTTGCACTCCCCGGCAATGGCGCAAAAAACTTGATGATCACTTTCGGTAAGTGTTACGATTGTAGTCAAGTAATAAAGTTGTGGAGTTGAATCCCTAGATATCGATCTCTCGAAGAGTGCAGGTAGGGAGTGTGACTTTGCTATTGAAAGAGGGATTACAAGTGTCAACGAAATAAGGGGTTTTGATTTTTAGTTTCCTATTTTTAACAGTAATAAAACTATTGCGGGTCACCTTCACCGTGTCGCTTAGGTGGATTACTCAAGTGAGTAATAAGGAGGATGGACAAACTATTGAGGGTCGCAGTCACCTCTTCGCCATGCACGCTCCTAACAATTGTTAGGACAACACTTTCGCGTCAAGAGCACCAAAGATGGAAGTTCACCAGCACAAACTAGAACTAAAATAAGTCAACACATAGACATACTGAAATAATTAAGCAAATCAAGTTCTTACTCATCAATCCAACAACCATGAAACCAAGAGCAAAGTTACTATAAGAAAAGAGGGAGAGATACAACCAAACGCAGGAAGACATTCCGAGATTCACGGTCAGAGTCAAGGGTTGTCGGGCCTTGTCCGTTCTCGGTCTACAAATGACATCCGAGGTTGAGAAGGACTGTCACTTCCTTTTAATAGCCCGTCTTCATCGTGAATTGCCCTTGGGTTAAACCTGACCGGAGAACTCCACGTATGCAGCACCAAAGAGCTTGAAATGGAGCTTTGAGGTTGGAGAAGATGATGGTGGCTGAAGATGAATCTATTGAGAGCTTTCGGAGGGAGAATAGAGGCCAAACGAGCTCCCCAAGGAGGAGAGAGGAAAAAACGGCTGCTGGAAAATTTTCCCACTCAAAGGAGCAGAAATGGTGGAGTGGATCCTTGGGCCAGTGAAATCAGCGGCTTAAATAGAAAAGTCAGAAATAATGGTCACGCATGATTTGGCATACGACCGTGTGTCATCCGTGCGATATTAAATATCAGAACAAGCTTGAGGAAGAAGATACGCTAACCCGTCTGTTTCCTCACGCACGAACGCTTCCGCCCGTGTGTGAAGAAAAACACACGGGTAACTGATAATACGTTTTGTAGCCTAAACTATTATTGTATTTTTCTAGTTTATAATGTACAAATCATGTCTATTATTAGTTTATTTTTTATCATTTTTATGTAAATATTATTTCTACTAACATTTTCTTGACCTTTTGTAGGTTTTCAGAAAATTGGCCAAAGATGACCTGACACGACCCCTGTCACGCCCTCCCTGGGCGTGACCTAGGGTGTGTCACCCGATCCCGAGGACTCCTGCTGGAAGGGACAGAAAAACAAACAAAACCGCTATCACGCCCCCCTGACACGCCCTACATGGGCGTGTCACCAGGCGTGTCGCCCTCTGCCGCAAAGCCTACCGCCGCATTAAATGCCGTTCCGCCACAGCACGCAACAGTACTGTCACGCCCCCCATCACGGGCGTGACCTGGGGCGTGATATCAACTTTTCCGACGACTGACAGATTTTCGACCAATGATTTGGACATGACGTGCCTGTCACGTCTATACGGGCGTGTCCTAGGGCGTGACCACCGACGTACAGAGGCAATGATCCTTCCCGCCAGAGTCCAGAGCCCTAGGTCAACATAGTACTGTCACGCCCCATGACACTCCCCCCTAGGGCGTGTCGGAGGGCGTGACCAACCCGAGATGTTTTTATATAAATTGAGACCCCCCCTCTTCATTTCAGGAAGTTTTGGCTGAGAGGGGGAGGTGCTGCCCCTTTGGTTCTTGGGTCCTTCTCTAGTTTTTTATGCTTTTATCTCTCTCTCTCTCTCTCTCTCTCTTTGTAATTTTTGTTTAACCCTAGTTTAATCTTACTTTGTTTTAGCTTTCCTTGTAATCTTTAGTGTTGCTTAGTGTTAATTGTAGGGCTAGAATAGGTTTCAATTTCATGCACTTGTAATTTCAATTTCATTAGTGTAACTTTCTCCTTTTAATTTCATTACTCTCCACCTTTGCTTTCATTCTGGGCTAGCCGAGAGGCCGATAGAATGAAGTGAGCATTCAAGAGTAAAGGGAGTTGTACGCACCCCTCGAGAGAGGCAGACATCCAAATCTCCCGGATTGGAGTAAAATCCAATAGTGGGGTTCACCGCGTAAAGCGAGTTTTAGGCCTCCGATTTAGATAAGAGTCGGTCGGACCTTCCTAAACTCAGTTGGGCACGACTTCGAGAGAACCGTGTTCAAGCTTTAGGAACCTCCACGGTCAAGGACCTTTATCCTATTAAGTTTAGATTTTTATCGCATTTTCTTAATCGTCTTTAGCCGAGGTGATTCTTGAACGAGTGCATTTCCATTTCATATTTTCAATATTTCGTTGTAATCTCCTATCTTGTGCTCTTTAATTAACTGCAGTAGTTTCCTTTCTAGCATAGTTCTTTACTTAATAGCACTTTACTTAATTGCGGTAGTTCTCTTTCTAATATAGCTTTACTTCCTTCCTTGCAATTAGTTTTTCTTAAACCCTAGTTTTTCCATCGATAAGATAATAGCGTTCGTGTGAGTAAGCATAGCCAACAGTTCCCGGATTTCAATACGATACTTGTGTCCCCTAGCTACAATTCGATAGGTATACTTGCCTCATTGGGTTGCTAGTTCGGTTGCGTTTATTTTCTTCGAACCCTAGCGCGCAACAAGTTTTTGGCGTCGTTGCCGGGGAACCAATTTCCGTTGATATATTGAAAACACGAACCTATTAATTTTATCTTTTCTCTTTCTCATCCTCTTTCTTTAAAGTTTTAAAAATAATAAAAAAAATTTATCACCGCACTTAATAGTAACCAACTTCACAATTTTTCTACGCCACCTAATTCTCTCGAAAAGGGCAAAGGGCTTTAAGCGCCACTACCTTGTCTAGTACCTTGCGAACCCTTCACGGGGTAGTCCTTGGGAAGTTCGAGAGTTAATCTATAAAAAAAAATCTATTCCAAAAAGAAACAAAAATTTCTAATCTAGTTTTTTTTTCTAGTTTATCCTTTTTCTCTTTCTTTTCTTCTTTTCTGTTCTTTTAGTGCATGACCCGCGGGAGTCCGTCGGTTATTTTGGACTTGGACCACGAAATTGAGCGTACTCTTCGGAGAAGATCGCGATTTCAAGGTCCTACTATCCAAGTGCCGGTTGAGGACTCTGAGTCATTTGCTACTTTAAGAATGGAAGAACCCAACGTAGATGAGGCCGTGCAAAGGACTATGTCCTATTATGCACGACCAAATCTCGAGGGAACAGAATCTAGTATAGTCTGCCCTGCTATAGCAAATAATAACTTCGAATTAAAGCCTAGCATAATTCAAATGGTTCAGCAATATGTGCAATTTGACGGACTTCAAGATGAAGATCCAAATGCACATATAGTTAGCTTTCTTGAAATTTGCGACACCTTCAAGATAAATGGTGTCACAAATGATGCGATCAGGCTAAGACTCTTCCCCTTCTCTTTAAGAACTAAAGCTAAGAAGTTGCTTAACACTCTACCTAAAAATTGCATAACCACTTGGAATGAATTAACTGAAAAATTTTTGGCGAAGTATTTTCCGCCAGCTAAAACTGCAAAACTTAGGAACGACATCTCTGCCTTCAGACAAATAGACTCTGAAACCCTATACGAAACCTGGGAGAGATTTAAAGAATTATTAAGATGATGCCCACATCACGCGCTGCCTGTATGGTTACAAGTGCAGACGTTTTATAACGGGCTAAATCAAAGCACGAAGCAAATGATAGACGCAGCTTCTGGCGGTACTTTAAATCATAAGATCACGGAAGCCGCTCTTGAGCTTTTTGAGGACATGGCCATGAACACTTATCAGTGGAATGTGCCTAGGTCCCGCCCGAACAAGCCTGCAGGTATCTATGAAGTGGACAACGTCTCCCAGCTCACTCTGCAAGTAGAAATCCTAAGCAAAAAAATCACGGAGATGACTGCTGCCTCCGCCCTACAGGTATGGGAATCTGCAACCCCTACTCCGGAACATTTAGATTATGTTAATAATATGCCTAGAACTGCTTTTAATAATTTTTCTGCTGCGAATTTTCATCCGCCTGGTTTTAATTTTCCGAATAGTTATAATCCTGCTTTAAGAAATCATCCGAACTTTTCATGGAGTAATCCATCGAATGCGCCCACCACCGCAAAATGATTTTTCTGTACCACCACCACCACCTCTTCAAAATTACCCAAAACCTCCAAGCTTGGAGGAATTACTTTCTAAATATATCACCACAAATGACGCTACAATAAGAACTTTAACCGGAAGCGTAAAATGTCTAGAAAATCAGGTAGGACAGCTCGCGAAAATAATTTCTGAGCGACCCGCAGGGTCTCTTCCTTCCAATACCGAACCCAACTTGAGAGAGCTAGCGAAAGCTATAACTCTTCGGAGTGGGAAGCAAGTCTCCGGTATGGTAAGTGAAGAGCCCGAGGCAAGCTCCGCTCCTGCCTCTAAAAATCAAAGCTCCGCTCCCGTTTTAAAAATTCCACCCTCTGTTGAAGAAGTTATCACCCCCGCTTTATAAAAAAATCTCACTCCACCACCCATCTTCAAAAATAATTCAACTCCTCCATACCCCTCCGAACTTAATAGACAACGTCAAGATGATCAGTACTCCCGCTTCTTAGAGATCTTCAAGCAAATCCACATTAATCTTCCCTTCCACGAGGCTATTTCGCAGATGCCGAAATACACCAAGTATCTTAAAGACCTCCTCACCAACAAGAAGAAGTTAGAGAATCTTTCGCACTTCACGCTAAATGCCGAGTGCTCTGCTGTTTTAACAAACGGTTTGTCGAAGAAAATAAGTGACCCGGGTAGTTTCTCTATCCCGTGTGTCTTCGGTGATCTTTTTGTTAAACACGCATTAGCCGACTTAGGCACGAGTATAAACCTGATGCCCTTTTCGTTGTTTAAAAAGTTAGGGATTAGTAGCCTTAACCCCACGCGTATGAGTATCCAGCTAGCCAATAGATCCGTCAAGTACCCGTTCGGAATAGTGGAGGACGTTCTAGTGAAAGTCGACAAGTTCATCTTCCCGGTGGACTTTGTCATTTTGTACATCGAAGAAGACATCGAGGTTCCCCTGATCCTTGGCCGACCCTTCCTTGCCACCTCCCGAGCCATCATTGACGTAAGCTATGGTAAGCTCTTTCTTCGAGTAGGCGACGACGAAGTGACATTTTCTATCACCCCTTCGATGAAGAACACCTTAGCAAACAATGACTCCTGCTTTTTTGTAGACGCCGTGAAAGATGATTCTTCCTACTGCCTTTCCGACTTTGAAAAAGAATTTTCTGCTTTTTGCTCCTCTTCTCTTACAATTGAATCGCTACAAGGAAGTGATGAATCTTCTGATTGTCTTTCTGAGTTTGAAAAAGAATTTTCTGATTTTTGTTCTTCCTCTTTTCTTCCCACTGAATCGCTACAAGAAGCCGTCTTGGCGGCTAGCCCCACCCCTTATTACGTTCCTTATAAAAAAGTTTATGAAGATATTATTTCTGAAAAAGAAAGAATCTCTAAATCCTCTTATGAAGAACCCCCCTACCCTAGAACTTAAAGACCTTCCTGAACACCTTAAGTATGCTTTCTTAGAAAAAGATTCCAAGTTACCAGTTATCGTTTCGGCCTACCTCACGGATATGCAAAACGATAAACTTCTTCTAGTTCTACGTAAGCATCGCCAGGCTATTGCTTGGCAAATTTCATATATCAAGGGCATAAGCCCATCTTTCTGTACCCATAAAATTTTAATGGAAGATAATTCGCGTAACTCTATCCAACCTCAGCGCCGTATAAACCTGAATATGAAAGAAGTAGTTAAGGGCGAGGTTATGAAATTATTAGACGCAGGAATTATCTACCCTATATCAGACAGTAAGTGGGTTAGCCCCGTTCAGGTAGTTCCAAAGAAGGGAGGGATAACCGTAGTTAGTAAGGAGAATAATGAATTAATCCCGACACGGACGGTGACGGGTTGGCGTATGTGTATAGATTATCGTAAGTTGAATGACGCCACCCGCAAGAACCATTTTCCTTTGCCGTTTATCGAACAGATTTTAGAACGTCTCTCCGTCCATAGCTTTTATTATTTTCTCGATGGCCTCTCGGGGTTCTTTCAAATACCCATCTCTCCCGAGGACCAAGAGAAAACTATGTTTACTTGTCCCTTCGGCACCTTCGCTTACCGAAGAATGTCGTTTGGATTGTGCATTGCGCCAGCTACATTCCAGCGATGTATGCTCGCAATATTTGACAAGTACGTAGAAAGCATTATGGAGGTATTCATGGACGATTTCTCCGTGTTCGGCGATTCCTTCAATAGATGTTTAAAAAACCTCGAAAAAGTCTTAGAACGTTGCGAAGAAACTAACCTTGCCCTAAATTGGGAAAAATGTCATTTTATGGTGAGGGAAGGGTTTGTTTTGGGTCATAAAATTTCAGCTAAAGGTATTGAGGTAGACGTTGCCAAGATAGAAGTTATTGAGAAGTTGCCGCCGCCTACAAACATAAAATCTATAAGAAGTTTCCTAGCCCACGCTGGCTTTTATCGTCGTTTTATAAAGGACTTCTCCAAGATCACTAAGCCCCTCACCCATCTCTTAGAAAAAGACGCTCCATTCATTTTTGATGACTCTTGCCTTTCTGCCTTCGAATTAATTAATGAAAAGTTAATTAACGCACCGATTACTATAGCTCCGGTCTGGTACCTTCCTTTCGAGATTATGTGCGATGCAAGTAGTTTTGCGGTGGGAGCCGTATTAGGTCAACGCATATCTAAAAACTTCCACCCCATCTATTACACTAGTAAAACCCACACATCTGTACAAGAAAATTACACCACAACCGAGAAGGAGCTCTTAGCTGTAGTATTCGCATTTGTTAAATTCCGCCCTTACATTACACTTTCAAAAATCATTGTTTTTACGGACCACTCAGCCATCAAGTACCTTCTTGCAAAAACGGATGCAAAGCCTCGCTTGATTCACTTGGTCTTACTCCTCCAGGAGTTTGACTTAGAGATCCGTGATAAGCTGAGCCGAGAACTTGGCCGTCGACAATCTATCTAGATTAGATAACCCCTTTATAGAAAAATTAAATGAAAAATATTTTAATGAATATTTTCCTGATGAGAAGCTGCTTTTAGTTAACACATCTACTTCTCCTTGGTTCGCCAACATCGCCAACTATCTAGTGGCCCAGGTGCTCCCAAAAGAGTTCTCCTCTCTGCAAAACAAGGAATTCTTTTCTGAGCAGAAGAACTGCTTTTGGGAAGACCCCATCTTTTCAGAATTTGTGGATCAAGTGATAAGGAGATGTGTTTCTTATGATGAAGGAATTGATATTCTAAAACATCTGCATAAAGGTCCGACAGGTGGGCACTATCAAGCTGCTCGCACCGCTCGCAAGGTGCTTTGCGCGGGTTTTTACTTGCCTAGCCTTTTTAAAGATGCGCAAGCCTTTGTGAGCAGGTTTGATAGTTGCCAACGGCCGGGCAACATTTCTAATAAAAATGAAATGCCGCAAAATTATTTCTTAGAGTGCGAAATTTTCGACCTCTGGGGAATTGAATTTGTTGGCCCACTTCCTTCTAGCTTCAGAAACAAATATATTTTAGTTGTTGTTGATTATGTTTCACGATGGGCTGAGGCCCAAGCTGTTCCTACGAACGACTCCCGAGTTGTAGTCACGTTTCTAAAAAAATTATTTTCTAGATTCGGTACGCCACGCGCGATCGTTAGCGTTAGGGGTTCCCATTTCTGTAACGCACAATTTTAAAAAATTCTTACCAAATACGGCGTTACGCGTAAGCTTTCCACTGCCTACCACCCCCAAACTAACGGACAAGTCAAAGTAGTTAATAGAGAAATAAAAAGAATATTAGAAAAGACTGTTTCAACTTTTAGGAAAGACTGGTCAGCCAAACTTGACGATGCTCTATGGGCCTACCGAACATCATACAAAACCGCCCTCGGATATACGCCATATCGACTGGTCTATGGAAAATCGTGCCATCTGCCCGTAGAGTTTGAACACTGTGCCTTTTGGGCCTTAAAATTTTTAAACTTCGATCCCCACTCAGTCGGTGACCTTCGAAAATTTCAACTAAATGAACTCGATGAGTGGCGCTCTTATGCTTATGAAAATAATAAACTTTATAAAGAGCGGACGAAGCATTTACACGATTATCACTTAAGGCACCCTAAAAACTTTAAGCCGGGCGACCAAGTCCTTTTATACAATTCTCGTTTACGTTTATTTCCGGGCAAATTAAAATCTCGCTGGTCTGGCCCGTTTTCTGTTTTAGAAGTATTTCCTTATTGAACTGTTTTAATTTCTCACCCTGATATGGGTAATTTCAAAGTGAATGGTCAGCGTCTTAAACTCTATTTGTCTGGTGATGATGATGTCATTCCAAACATTATTAAGTTTCTTCTTCATGAACTCTAACTTTGAACTCTTAATTTTTGTTAAAAACAATTTTATTTCTGGACAATAATATTTTTGGACAATATTATTTTTTTGATGCGTCGAGCTCAACGATGCTTTAAACAAAGGGCGCTCTTGGGAGGCAACCCAAGTTATCTTTTTCTGTTTTCTTTATTTTACTATTTTTTCCTCAAACGGCTCCGACAAGCTAAAGCTTCTGCGATCGTCTGCTCCAACATTATTGAATCCATCATGAAGTCCAAAGAAGACATTCGGAGGAGCGGCATCACTCAGCTTTCGCAGCAAATAAATCCGGGGAAGTACCTGTCTTTCAATCATGTCTTTCAATTCTGTCTTTCAATTCTGTACTTTATTTTTCTCTCCTTCTCCAATCCCCTTCTTTAGCCATTGAGGACAATGTCTATTTTAAGCTTGGGGGAGGACTTCCTCCTTCATTTTTGCTTAGTGTACAATTTTTTCTCTTTGTATATATTTTAAATATTTCCAAAAAAAAAGAAATGAATATCTTAAAATTCCAAAAAAAGAGAATATTTCACAAAATTAAAAAAAAATGTGTTTTTGAATAGTTTAGACATTTGGGTATTTCAATAGTACCCCTAGTTTTTGTTTTTGTTTTACTCAAAATTTTCTATAAACAACGTAGTTAATTATAATATTTCTAATCGTCCTTTTTAATTATGTTTCACAAGTAAAATGTTGGCCATGCTATGTTTCTAATTCACGGTAGCATGTTAAGGTGAAATATTTTTCAAAAACTCGCATTTCTATTATGGTTTTATGTTTTTTATTTCCTTTACTTTCTCAAAAATTCATCATCCGCTATTTCTTTTTCGTTTTTGAATAATTTTTGTAAAGTCAACTTTTGAATAACGTAGTAGATGTGAACGATCCAAGTCACCTATTATTTCTATTTTCAAGTTAATTTCATCAATCTTCTTTTATTATCTAGGACTCGCTTTTTGAAATTTTTCAAACCTTTGTTTTAAATAAATTCAAAAGCATGAAAATGATTTATGCCGTTTTTGTTTTCGTTTGAGCTTTCCTGCCAACCTAAAAACTTTTGCCACTAGTTTGCCGTTTTTGAGCCTTTTTCCGATTTCATTTGATAGCTCCTCCCTTCATTTCAGCTTCACCAAAGACAAAGTTTCCAACCTATCAAATCACACTAGCCTTTTTGAGTTTCATAAATTATTTTGACGATTTTGATAGGATATTTTGTGATTTTTGTGGGAGAAAGATTTTTAAAAAAAGTATGCTCAAAAGTGATGTTTATTTTTGTTTGGCCAATTCAAAAGGAAAATAAAAATATTTATGGCCTATGTTTTGAAAAAAAAAGAAAAAAATGGAAATAAGAAGAAAAAGAAAAAATAAATCTATATATATTTTTATGAAAGTTTTTGAAACTCTTTGCTTTGGTTTAGTGTGATTTTAAAACCTTCACGTTTATCTTTGAATTCCACTCCTAATCATATTCCTAAACCAAACGTTTCTGTCCTATTTAAGTCCTTTTGATTCACGCTTTTTGATTTTTATTTAACTACTAAGAAAAAAAGTAAATCAGTTTTAGTTTTGGATTTAAACCTAGATTTTTGTTAATTAAATTGATATAATTATAATGCGTTGCTTGGATCTAGTAATAACTCAATGCGTGTTTTTCATTTTCGTTGCTTTGCTTAAGTCTATTTAAAGAATTTCGTTAAAATTTTTGATGATTTGTTTTTATTGAGTAAATTTTATAAAAGTTCTACCATACCTAAATAATTATTTTAGACTAACATTTCACCTTTTTCCTACTTAGAATTTCGCATAGTACTTGTGTAGGCATAATTAAAACTTTTTGATTAGTCCTTTTTATAAATATCTAGTGTTTATATTTTTGCTTGGGGACAAGCAAAGCTTAAGCTTGGGGGAATTTGATAAAACGTTTTGTAGCCTAAACTATTATGGTATTTTTCTAGTTTATAATGTATAAATCATGTCTATTATTAGTTTATTTTTTATCATTTTTATGTAAATATTATTTCCACTAATATTTTCTTGAACTTTTGCAGGTTTTCAGAAAATTGGCCAAAGATGACCTGAGACGCCCCCTGTCACGCCCTCCCTGGACGTGACCTAGGGCGTGTCACCCGATCCCGAGGACTCCTGCTAGAAGGGACAGAAAAACAAACAAAACCGCTGTCACGCCCACCTGACACGCCCTACCTTGGCGTGTCACCAGGCGTGACCAAGGGCGTGTCACCCTCTGCCACAAAGCATGCCGCCGCATTAAATGCCGTTCCGCCACAGCACGCAACAGTACTGTCACGCCCCCCGTCACGGGCGTGACCTGGGGCGTGACATCAACTTTTCTGACGACTGACGGATTTCCGACCAATGATTTGGACATGACGTGCCTGTCACGCCACCCCTACACGGGCATGCCCTAGGGCGTGACCACCGACGTACAGAGGCAATGATCTTTCCCGCCAGAGTCCAGAGCCTGAGGTCAACATAGTACTGTCACGCCCCATGACACGCCCCCCCCCCCTGGGCGTGTCGGAGGGCGTGACCAACCCGAGATTTTTTTCTATAAATTGAGACCTCCCCTCTTTATTTCAGGAAGTTTTGGCTGAGAGGGGGAGGTACTGCCCCTTTGGTTCTTGGGTCCTTTTCTAGTTTTTTATGCTTCTCTCTCTCTCTCTCTCTCTCCCTCTCTTTGTAATTTTTGTTTAACCCTAGTTTAATCTTAGTTTGTTTTAGCTTTCCTTGTAATCTTTAGTGTTGCTTAGTGTTAATTGTAGGGCTTGAATAGGTTTCAATTTCATGCACTTGTAATTTCAATTTCATTAGTGTAACTTGCTCCTTTTAATTAATATAAGTGCTCTTCCTTTACTAGTGTTCCTTTTTATATGCTTTACTACTCATCCCCCCTCCTCCACTCCATGATGATTAACTAATCCTCCTTGTACTCGATCTTGATGATCCGAGGTTAGAGCGATTAAGTTATGATGTTTTGATTAATCTTTTCTTTTTAGGTTAGGGCCTTGAATTACTCTTGATTTATCATGGGTTGGAGGTATATTATCGATATATACTCTCCACCTTTGCTTTCATTCTGGGCTAGCCGAGAGGCCGATAGAATGAAGTGAGCATTAAAGAGTAAAGGGAGTTGTATGCACCCCTCGAGAGAGGCAGACATCCAAATGTCCCGGATTGGAGTAAAATCAAATAGTGGGGTTCACCGCATAAAGCGAGTTTTAGGCCTCTGATTTAGACGAGAGTCGGTCGGACCTTCCGAAACTCAGTTGGGCACGACTTCGAGAGAAGTGTGTTCAAGCTTTAGGAACCTCCATGGTCAAGGACCTTTATCCAATTAAGTTTAGATTTTTATCGCATTTTCTTAATCGTCTTTAGCCGAGGTGATTCTTGATCGAGTGCATTTCCATTTCATATTTTCAATCTTTCGTAGTAATCTCCTATCTTGTGCTCTTTAATTAACTGCAGTAGTTTCCTTTCTAGCATAGTTCTTTACTTAATAGCACTTTACTTAATTGCGGTAGTTCTCTTTCTAGTATAGCTTTACTTCCTTCCTTGCAATTAGTTTTTCTTAAACCCTAGTTTTTCCGTCGATAAGATAATAGCGTTCGTGTGAGTAAGCATAGCCAACAGTTCCCGGATTTCAATACGACACATGTGTCCCCTAGCTACAATTCGATAGGTATACTTGCCTCATTGGGTTGCTAGTTCGGTTGCGTTTATTTTCTTTGAACCCTAGCGCGCAACAGTAACGACAGAGAGCAGAAATTTTTGGCAAGCAGGTGGAACTGTACATTTTACTCGCGCATGGGCACTTTTGCCCGTGCGTGAGCAAATCGCATGATTTACCACAGAGCACAATAAAACAAAGTAGCTAAAGGAAAACTGTGTGTTTCCTTCATTCACGGTTTTGAAGAAACCGTGCATTAACCATGCATGAAGATCGTCGAGCTCAACTCGACGATATTCGTCGAGCTCCATTCGACTCTTTTAAAGCTCAACAAAATTAGTGATCGGGCACAAACGTGCACTAAGGAAATGCATGATTGTGCATTTTCCTTAAATCAGAATTTCCTGCCTTGGGGAAAATGCACCACCTACATAGCAAAAACCAAAACTGGAGCACAAGCTCCAAGCACCAAAACACAACAAAAAATAACTAGATAGAGCCATGGGGAGCACCATGTGCATACCCCCGATAACAGAATGCGCAATTGCACACCCTTGGGCCAAAGCTGTGCACAGTGTTGTCATTAACCGATTGAAGCAAATATAACCCATTGCCGGTCAAAATGTAGTGCACGAGTGAGAAAACAGTCCCAGATGAGTCCGAAAACCCTTTAAATGTCGTACTCTTCATGGTGGAGGGCGCATTGCATTTGAGGGATTACTCCCAAAAAAGTTCGGGTGGTTCCGTAAAGCGGGATTATAACTATTCGGAAAAACGAAACCCGGAGAAGGAAAATTAGCAGCAAAAAATTAAGAAAAGCATTTCTAGGTATATTATTGACATAATCCAATTGTTCGGGAGCATGAGTTGCAGATTTCCATACCTGAGGGGAAGAAGTAGCAGTCATCTCCGTTATCTTTATACTTAATACTTCCACTTGCCGAGCTAGTTGGGAGATGTTATCTACTTCAAAGATAAATGCAGGTTTGTTCAGGCGGGACCTCGGCACATTCCACTAATATGTGTTCATGGTCATGTCCTTGAAAAGTTTAAGAGCTGCTTCCGGGGTTTTATGGTTTAAGGTACCACCATAAGCTATATCTATCATTTGCTTTACGCTTTGATTTAGCCCATTATAAAATGTCTTAACCTGCAATCATACAGGAAATGCGGGATGGGGGCATCATATTAAGAGTTCTTTTAACCTTTCCCAGGTTTCATACAAGGTTTTAGAATCTATTTGTCCAAAGACACAAATATCATTCCTAAATTTTGCAGTTTTAGCTGGAAGAAAATACTTCGCCAGAAATTTTTCAGTTAGTTGATCCTAGGTGGTGATGCATGATGAATTTTTTCTCCAAGCTAACGCATGTTTCCAATCGATGAGGCAAGTATACCTATTGTTCGGAGTATAGAATCAAGATTCATATTTTGACTCAGGGCTTATCGAGTACTTGTACTCACAAGAAATATATCTTATTGGATGAAAAGTTGGTTTTTGTTTATAACAGAAATAGAAGCATTACACTAAGAACGAGAAAATCGATGTTGGGGAAGCTAGCACTTGATCTAGAATCCCCTTGGATATAAATAAACCTTCTTGAAAATTAAAGTAATGCGAGCTCTTAAATTTGCTCACTCGATCGTGGAGGTTCCTAAAATACAAAAAAATCTCTCTCGTGCTCTTTTTTTTGACTAACCTTTGGTTGATCGATTAAGACCTCTCGGCCAGTCGATACCCCTAAGCTTGCTTTAGGCAGTGAACACCACTATCATATTTTACTCCAATCTAGAGGATTTATGTCATTTTGGATACAGATCTTAGATCGAAGAACATATCCACGAAATATGAATTCTGCAAAAAATAATTCAAAGATAAATCGTAAGAGGGCAAGATTAAGAACAAGAAATTTTTGATAAAATTGAAAAACTTATTTTATTCCAAGGTTCATCATGATCAATGCTAAAAGAAATTTAGCTACTCATAATGATTAGGGAATTAAAAAATTGGGTATTGAAAGAGATGCTTGAAATAAAAACAACTAGAATTAAAGCTAACACAACATTAATCAAGACTAGGAAATGGAAAATACAACAAATAAAACAACAAACTACAAGACTTCAACTCCCCAAAATACGACCCCTGGGCATCTGAAGCTGTTTTGAATTTATAGAAAAAAGTGCTTGTTAAACACGACTAATGTCACACCTGTGACCTAGGGCGTGTTAGGCTTGTAACCATCGTCCTGAAACCCCGGGAACGTTGGAGGAGAAATTGCCAAAAATATGTTTAATTCCGAGTCACGCCCCCAAGTCACGCCAGTTACCAAGTGCTTGTCGGGTCTGTTACTGAAAAGTGCGGGAAGCTGGAAATGGTGGGAGTTATTCTGCAGTTGATGGAGGGGTCATACCCCTAGTCACGCCCATGTCCAGGGTCGTGTCCGGCTAGAACGAAAATCGAGCAGCAAACGGTAGGACCGATAGAGTGATTGGCTGGAAACGCTCCCCGTCACGCCCTGAGTCATGCCTGTGACGAGGGCGTGTCATTTTAATCCGACATGGCAAGCCCTCCTGTTGGTGACAGCTGGCTGACACGGGCGGTGACAAAGGTCACGCTATGGTGTCACGCCCATGTTAGGATGGACACGGACGTGTCTGGGCCTAAAAGTTGGGAAATTTCTTTTTCGCTCCAAAAATTCTACAGATCAGCCCTACGAGATTGAAAATATTAATGTTAGCCTAAATAAATATAAAATACAAAAATAAGTTAATTATTAGCTTAATATTATAATAAAGATATATAATAGCTAACTATTAAAAAGAAATTAATAAATGAAAAATAAAAATAATTAGAGTTATCAAATACCCCCATACTTATCTGTTTGCTAGTCCTGAGCAAAAAACTTAATATAGATAGTAGAAAAATTTTAAATGCTATAAAAGAAAATTGAAACTAAGGAGTAAAATGCGAAGTCTTATGCCTATATTTGTAGATATTTTGGTAAAAAGACTCACTCAACATACAATTTAGTTTTTCACTTTTCTTAGAATGTCTTTCCACTATTATTTTTACTTTTAAATAAAAAATCCGGTAAATCTTCAAATTATATTTTTGGAGAAAGTAGTGTGCGTACAAAGATAACATTGCACAAATCGAAAATTGAGATACCCTCCAAAGAAATCCATCAATGTCGATGGCCATAGGCTTTCCCTTTCACACTGTCGCCACGACACTAGTTTAACTTATAACAAAAATCAAAAGGACTAAACTAGGTTGAAACATAGGCTTAGGTTTTCGGTGAGCAAAATCTATGATAAAAACGATGGCTAGACACACTCAAACCTAAAGAGAGCTTGCACACACACAAAAATTATCATGGCTTAAAGAACGGAGCCAATTCCTAAATTCCTTTGTTTCTTGAATTTCTCATCATGTTGAAGATTTTTCTACTTCCTCTTTTTTTCATGTTCTTTTATTTAGTATATTTTTTTGAGAGTAGGAGAAATAAATCAACTCTTTTTTTTCCATTAACCACCAAAATAAAGTGGCTCCAAATCACTCATAAACCGTTTCTGTATTTGATTTTTTTTTCAAGCTCGGTCTTAGGGGTGTAATTAGGATGCTTTTTTTGCTTTGGTAAAGTGCTTGGAGGAGATAAAACAAAAGATAAGGTAATAGGCTCAATTTGGCTGAGCAAAGATAAAACGTTATGTACGGGTGCAAAGGCTCAAACTTGCCAAAAGAAGTGCCTAAATCATATTTATGCTAATGAGTTTAACATATACAAAGTCTTGAGAATAGCTAGAGGGCAAGTTCTAGACATCGAGAAAGAATACCTCTTTCTTGATCCGAGAAATATCGCTCTAGTAAACTTCTACACACTCTCCTAAATTATTTCTAGATTTTACTAGTTTCAAAATGAAAGTAAAATAAAACATTTCCACGCATTTCAAAAAATGAAAATTTAATTTTATGCTGAATATTAAAATCTACATAAAATTCTACTTACACGTGCATTTAACTAGAAACACAGCATGCCCACCAGCATCAAATATATCTAAACAATATGTAAAAGTTAAATTACTAGGAATTTTGGATGTGAATAAATATAGAAATAACGACTTCTCTAACTAAAAATTAAACCTAATTTTTTTGTTTCTTCTTAGAATTCCCGAGGTATACCCTTTGAAGGGCTCTCACAAGTACTAGGAGGTAAGATGGGGTGATATCCCAAACTTCCCATCCTTAAAAATTTAATTTTCAATTTTCTAATTTTTTTGTAATTTTTTTGAAAGTTTTCGAACAAAAGAAAGAACATATTTTTTTGAAATTGATGATATTTTCTATTTTTCAAATTATTTTTTAAAACAAAAAAAGGAATAAATAATACTAGAGAAAAATATTTTGATATGTTTTACTTGACAAATATCCCCCCATACGTAAGCAATACATTGTCCCCAATGTAAAAAAAATAAGTAAAGAAAAAAAAAGACTGCCCTAAAGAGGTCAAAGCAGCACCGAAGTGTATCTGTAAGACATGACTGAAGCAAAACATAAATTTATAGATAGTTGCAATGGAAAAAAAATACATAGAAAGTGCAGAAAAGAAAAGATACAAGAACATTCGACCCACTACAACTCCAAAGAAATGAACTACTCCTTGTCGCTAGTATACCCCTACGTCTGATAAGAAGATTGCAGATCTGCAAACTCACGTGAAATATGCTCTATGAAAGAAGCGTGACTCCGCTCCAGTGTGACAAAGCGCATATTAATAAGAGTGAAACGTCCGTCAAAATTAGTCTGCATCTTATCTAGGAGAGTGTGAATCAATCTCAATTGATGATCCCAAAAATTTGTAGGACCAACCGCTGGGGTAGAGTGCTGCGGTGGTTGCGTAATCTAGGGAGAGTGATGAGGACCACTGGGACCGGCACCGAGATCAAGATCAAGATCCCCTCCACCGACTGTTACGGTAATAGCCTCAAACTCACCATCACATCGTCGCGCTAGGCTGAGGGCCTGAAGGGTAGTGAACTAGAGGGCTTGCGGCGTTTGCATGCTGGTTAGTCGCGGAAGGGAACCCAAAGGTCGGTATGCTTGGAGAGATGAGTGATGAGGTTCCTGTCGTGCACCGCTCCCAACCTCATATTTTCGGGCTGGTGTCGAAAGAAAATTGCGAGCATATAACCAAGGTTGAGTGGGACCAGGTAAAATATACTATATAAGTATAGTAAATCAGCCTGAGACACCTCGCCATGGCTGTCGCCACGACCGGTAAGAGTAAAGGTGAGGAGGTTATGGAGAATGCGTAAAGCGGGGGAAATGAGGTGGTTGACTTTCATTTTCTTTGCGGTATATGGGGCGGTGTCATTACTGATTTCCGACCAAATTGTGAGAAGGTTGAAATCGGAAGGAAAATAAGCATGGAGATCGAGATAGACAGGAGAATGGGAAAATGCCTCCGAGCAAAACCCCATGACGATATTGAGTTTGAGGATTGTGAGCTGATGCATCATCCCACCGAGGAGAAAGACAATGAAATCGTCATTCACTGCCCAACAGAACTCAAAGAAGCCAAGAACACAAAAGTGAGCTCAAGGTAAGCCAGATGAGAAATAGAGAAGATAGGAGTCCATCCTGGGGCGGATAAAAATTCCCTAACTAACTCTGTCGCTCTGAAGGTTGCGAGGATCGCTCGGTTCAAGATCCAAAAAATGCCAAAGGGTTTGGCTCGCAATTGTTCGCTTCGGTCCCGCTGGGTTGAGTTTTCAAAGAGGAGCATAGCTTCCATCGAGGCGGGATCCACGCGGTGCTCAGATGAAGAGGTCGTAGAATGATGGTGGTCGCAAGGCATATCAGAAGTAAATGAAGGGTTTTAGGTTTGATAAGGGAAGGAGTAGAGTTGGTTAGTGTGGAGAAATAAAGGGGGAAAAACCTATAAATAGAAAAAAAATTGTGTAGTCACGCCCCATGTCACGCCCGTGACATGGGGGCGTGTCACCTACACGGGAATGGGGAAACCCGAGAAATGTAGAAAATTAAATTTTTTGCAGGTCACGCACCTTAGTCATGTCCGTGACTATGGTGCATGTATCCTAAACTAATGGGAGATCAGGGAATTTGAGGCACTGACCAGGTCATTGCCTCGGATTCGCTGGACATGTCCTAGAGTCACGCCCTTGACTTTGGGGCGTGTAATTGAGAACGATGAAAAAAAAATTCTTAATTTAATAATTATTTTGTTTTACGCGAGGTAAGTCACGGCCATGAATTTCCTATATCACGGGCATAACATAGGATGGCACGGGCGTGACTTACTAGATGGATTTTTTTGTTATTTCTTTTTCGGACGGAATGTTCTGTGTATGTCACGCTCGTGACATGCACGGAAGACGGACACTAAAAAAAACTCCCCCTCAGATCCAACGTCGGGTTCCCTATTCCGGGAAGTATATGCCCATTAGGCATGCCCGTGACTATATGGTCACGCCCGTGACTGAGGCATGTAACAGAAAAAATTGCAGGAAAAATTTATAATATTTTTTTTCACTTTTTGTTATATTGTTGTGACAAAAATAAAATAAACTATATATAAATTACCGACATGAAGAAATCTCATGAACTTGAGGTGCGAACCCGACCGCTCATCATGTTACAATGAACCCTCAATCCTGCAAAAACTTAAATATAAAATTAAAATAAAATGAAGGGAGAACCATAGGGTGCGTCCCACGAGCGCTTTGTTTATGGTCGTTGATCTCGGCCATAGTGGCTTACTGTTTGACAACATTATATTGTCCAATTATTCGTTAATATTATCACCGGAAAAAAATAATTTCAGCCGGTGCCCATTTACTTTAAATTTGCCTCTTTCCGGGTGCGAAATATGTACCATCCCGTAGGGCCAAACCTCCTTTACGACAAAGGGGCCAGACCAACAGGACTTAAGTTTACCCAAAAATATGTGCAAGCGTGAGTTATATAGATGGACTTTGTCTATCGGTTGGAAGTCCTTTGGGTGCTTACTTTTTTTATAATGATAAAATTTGGTGCAATCCTTATAGAGTTAATTATTCTCATAAGCGAGGGAGCGCCACTCATCGAGCTCATTAATTTGGATTTTATGGAGCTCGGAGGAATAATTTTCATCATGATTCAAAAATTTAAGTGCCCAAAAGGGACGATGTTCAAGATCACCGGAAAATGACATGTTTTCCCATAGACTAATCGATACGGCATACAACCGATTGTGGTTTTATACGCGGTCCGATAAGCCCATAGAGCATCATCAAGCTTGACCAACCTCTCCTTTGTACAAGTAGAAACCAGTTTTTCTAATATACGTTTTATTTCACTGTTAACAACTTCTACCTAACCACTTGTTTGAGGGTGATAGGGGGTGGCTAACCTATGTTTAACGCTATATTTAGATAAAATTTTAGTGAATTGTGCGTTACAAATGTGGGTGCCCCTATCACTAACTATTGCCCGCAGTGCTCCAAATTGTGTTTTTTTTTAAGAAAATAGGTCACTACTCGGGCGTCATTAGTGGGAAGGGCTTGCGCTTCCGCCCACCATGACATGTAGTCGACCGCTACCAAAATATATTTATTTCCATAGGACAATGGTAGCGGTCTAACAAAGTCGATCCCTCATGAATCAAAAAATTCAATTTTTAAAAATGAATTTAATGGCCTTTCATCACGGAGGGAAATATTACCTGAGCGTTGGCATTCTTCAGAACGACTAACATTGGCCAATAGAAGCCTTTTTCAAGTACTTTCTGAGCTGTCTTATTAGTTTTATAGTGCCCACTGGCAGGTCCCTCGTGGCAATGTTTTAGAATTTGGGGGCCTTTCTCATGAGAAACACACCTCCGCACTACTTATTCCGCGCAAACACGAAAAAGAAAGGGATCCTCCAAAAAATAATTTTTCAAATCGAAAAATTATTTCTTATTTTCTTGATAAGAAAAACCATTTGGGAGAAATCACGCAACAAGATAGTTTGCGAAAACAGCGAAACAAGGAGTGGCGAGAGTAATTACCTTATGAATAGCGAGAAGGCGCTCCTCAAGAAAAGTGTCATCAATGTCCTCTTCTATGAGCTCCTCTGAATTGGGATTCTTCAACCGAGATAGATGATCATCCGCCAAGTTCTCCGCTCCTCTCTTGTCGCGAATCTCCAAGTCAAATTCTTGGAGAAGTAAGATCCACCTAATTAATTGCGGCTTTGCATTTGTTTTTGCTAGTAAATATCTCAAAGTCGAATGATTGATAAAAACAATAATCTTTGACAATGTAAGATATGAGCGGAATTTATCAAATGCGAAAATTACGGCTAATAATTCTTTTTCGGTGGTCATATAATTTTCCTATTCTGCGGTTAGTGTTTTACTCGCATAATATATAGTATGAAAATTATAATTTATGCATTGTCCTAAGACCGCACCTACGACAAAACTACTACCGTCACACGTGATCTCAAAAGGAAGTTCCCAATAGGCAGCAATCATGATAGGAGAATTAATCAATTTTTCTTTAATAAGATAAAAAGCATGCAAACAATTTTCATCAAAAAGAAATGGCACATCTTTTTCTAATAAGTGAGTAAGAGGCTTAGTTATTTTAGAAAAATCTTTAATAAACCGGCGATAGAAACTGGCATGCACCAAAAAACTACGAACGGCCTTGACATTCGAATGGGGAGATAGCTTTTCTATAGTTTCATTTTTAGCTATAACTACCTCTATGCCCTTACTTGAAATTTTATGGCCTAAAACCAAACCTTCCTATACCATAAAATGTCACTTCTCCCAGTTTAAAACTAGGTTTGTGTCCTCACATCTTTAGAGTACACGGGAAAGGTTTTCCAAACATAAATCAAACGAATCTCCAAAAATGGAGAAATCGTCCATGAAGACCTCCATGATATCCTCCGCTAGTTCATCAACGATTGCTAGCATACACTTTTGGAAGGTTGCCAACGCATTGCATAAACCAAAAGGCATTCTTCGATAGGCGAAGGTGCCAAATGGACAAGTGAAGGTTGTTTTCTCTTGGTCCTCAGGTGCGATTGGGATTTGGAAATATCCCGAAAGACCGTCAAGAAAACAATAAAATGAGTGTCCGGATAACTGTTCAAGGATTTAGTCAATGAACGGCAAAGGAAAATGATCCTTATGGGTTGAATCATTTAATTTATGGTAGTCGATGCACACACGCCATCGGTAATGGTTCGAGTAGGGATTAATTCATTCTTATTGTTAGGGACTACCATTAACCCTCCTTTCTTGGGCAGCACTTGGACCGGACATACCCAAGTGCTATCTGAAATCAGATAGATTATGCCCGCATCTAATAATTTTATTACCTCCGCCTTAACTACCTCCTTCATGTTAGGAGTTAGCTGGCGTTGAGGTTGAATGTTTTTATGAGCGTGTTATTCTAATAAAACTTTTTGGGTGCAAAAGGAGCGATTAATCCCACTTAAATCCGTGATCTTCCATGCAATTGCGCTGCGATGAAGTTTTAAAATATTAGGTAATTACATTTTTTCTTCATCGGTCAAGTAGGCCGACACAATAATAGGAACTTTTGAATCCTCTGCTAAAAATAAATACTCTAATTGATCGGGCAATTGATTTTATTCTAGCATGAGAGGTTCATCATAAGAAGTTTTCAAACGATAGACCAACTTCCAAAATTTTGAAAATAGGCACCGAGTGATCGAAACATTATCACTATTTTCATGAGCAATTAATCTAAATTTTCAAAATCGGCGCCATGATCAATAGATGATAAAGAATGTTCAGAAAAATGAAAGAAGTCTTCTTCGGGAGAAGTCTCTAAATAGTAACATGAGTCGTCATTTGAGAGCGAATTTTTTATAGAAGAGTCAATAGTAACGGTAACTTCTTCATCTCCGACTCTAAGGAGAAGTTTACCATTACTAACGTCTATAACTACGCGCGAGGTGGCAAATAAGGGCGACTGAGAATGAGTGGTACCTCAGTGTCCTCTTCTATGTCAAAGATGACGAAATCTACCGAAAAGATAAATTTGTCAACTTTGACAAACATATCCTCAATAATCCCCAAGGGAGTTTGATAGACCGATCTGCCAATTGAATGCACATTCTTATGGGTTTAGGCTCTCCTAATCCAAATTTCTTAACTAAAGAATAACGCATTAAATAAATTGAGGTGCCTAGATCAACTAACACACGTTTTACTAATAAATCCCCAAATAAACACGGAATTGAAAAACTACCCTGATCTGGTAATTTCTTAGGCAATTTATTAAGTAAAACTGCCGAACATTCCGCATTCAACTGAACCATGGAGACATTCTCAAGTTTCTTTTTATTGGATAAAAGATACTTGAGGTACCTGGCATACTTCGGCATTTGTGCTATCACTTCGCAAAACGGTAAATTTATTTGAATTTGTTTAAATATATCTAAAAATTTTCCGTGATGCTCATACACCCGGTCTTTTTGCATTCTAGATAGATAGGGAAGAGGTGGTTGATAAGCTTTTATTTTATTAGAATTAGAAGGAGAAAGTGGAGGAGAAGATGAAGAAATTGTTACCTTCGTATCAACCAGAATTAGAGAAGTGGATACCTCCTTCCCTCTTCGTAGAGTGATGGATTTGTCTTGGGCTCCGTATTGCCTGGTAACGCTCCATGTTGGCGATCAGAGAGCATTTTAGCGATTTGCCCAATTTGGTTCTCCAAATTACGGAGAGATCCGGTGAGATTCCAGATATTGACATCATTTGCAGTCGTATATTTGGTGATCAACTCCTCGAGATTGGGAGCTTTTAGAGCCTTTGGTGGAAAATAACCGGGTGGAATTGTGTTTGATGGGTGTGCCGCATTTCCCGGATTACTCCCAGAGAAGTTTGGGTGATTCCTTATACCCCGGGTGAGAAGTATTAACATAATTATTTACCGAATTAAAAGGTGGCCGATTCGGATTACCCATGTAATCCACATGATCGGCAATAGTGGAAGGTTCCAAATATTGGGGGTTCACAGGTAGGTGTAGACGAGGAAGCAGACATCTCGTTCATTTGTTTTTGTAGTTTCTCAACCTGGAGAGATAAACTAGAAACCGTATCTATTTCGTACATCCTGGCCGGTTTAGGGGGAGGAGACCGGGGTGTACTCCACTAATATGTATTCATGGCCATACCTTCTATAAGTTCTTGGGCGGCTGTCGGTGTCTTCTTATTTATTGTTCCACCGGCGGCGGCATCAATATGTTGCCTCGTTTGTTGATTGAGGTAATTATAGAAGGTTTGCACTTGTAACCAATCTGGGATTAATGTTGCGGACAACGGCGAAGCAATTCCTTAAATCTCACCCAAGTATAATATTATGTTTCCACATCAACTTGGGAGAAATATGTAATATAATTGCATAACTTGGTCGTCTTAGCGAGCGGAAAATATTTCGTGAGAATGTTTTCTATCATCTCAGCCTAAGTAGTGATGGAGCCTCTTGGTAGAGAACCCAACCACTACTTTGCCTTGGTGCATAAAGAAAAAGTGTTAGCTGAATGGTATCATCCGAAACCCTGTTAAATTTAAAAGTATCGCATATTTCTAAAAAAATAGAAATATGCGCATTTGGGTTCTCATCTTGAAGCCCATCAAATTGTACTGATTGTTGTACCATTTGAATGATGCTTGGCTTCAATTCAAATTATTGTTCGCAATAACGGGTCGAACAATACTTGATTTCACCTCTTCTAAATTCAGCCAGGCATAATAGGACATAGTCCATTCTTCTGCCATATTTGGATTTTGTTTACCCAAAATAAAAGAAAATTGAGAAGAAGGGGAAGTAGAAGAAGAAGAGGAAGAAGAAATTTCACCTACGGATTCCTCAACCAAATTTGGAGAATTGAGATCGCGGAGTCTTAGGCGTCGACGTAAGCTTTGCTCAATCTCCGGATCAAAATCAAGTAGATTTGACGGATTCTCTCGGGTCATACACCAAAAAAAATTAAAAGGTAAATGTTTTAAGATTAAAAATTTATAAAATAAAATTTCCCGGACTTTCCAAGCACTACCCAATGAGAGGTTCGCAAGGTACTTGGCGGTATTGCGTGATGAAAACCCGGCACGGCCCTTTCCCAAGAAACTTAAATTGTTAAAAATTAAAGTTAAAACTTTTAAAGAAAACAAACAAAATAAAATAAAATGATAAAATTAATAGATTCTTGCTTTCAAAATATAAACAAAGAGCCCCCGACAATAGCTCCAAAAACTTGATGAAAATTTTCTCCACTCTAATGCTTTTTTCCAATCGATGAGGGAAGTATACCTATAATCCGGAGTATAGAATCAAGTCTCGTATTTCGGCTCGGGGCTTGTCGAGTACTTGTACTCACAAGAAAGAGCTCTCGGCCAGTCGAGGTTCCTAAAGTACAAAAGCGTCTCTCTAAATCTATTGCTTTTGACTAACCTTTGGTTGATTGATTAAGACCTCTCGGCCAGTCGAAACCCCTAAGCTTGCTTTAGGCAGTGAACCCCACAATTGGATTTGACTCCAATCCGGAGGATTTATGTCGTCCTCTCTCGAGGAATACATGCCACTCCTTTTATCCCTAAGTGATCTCCTCATATCCGCAACCTCTCGATCATTTCGGATACAGATATTTGATTGAAGAACATATCCGTGAAATCTAAATTCGACCAAAAATAAATCAAAAATAAATCATAAGTGAGCAAGATTAAGAACGAGACATTTTTGATAAAATTGAAAAGTTTATTTTATTCCAAGGTTCATCATGATCAAGTGCTAAATGAATTTAGCTACTCATCATGATTAGCGAATTACAAAATAGGGTAGGGAAAGACATGCTTAAAATAAAAACAACTAGAATTAAAGCAAACACAATGTTAATCTTGACTAGGAAATGGAAAATACATCAAATAAAACATCAAACTACAAGACTTCAACTCTCAAAAATTAAACCCCTGGGCATCTGAAGCTGTCTGGTCTTTATAGAAAAAAGTGTTTGTTAGAAACTCCTGATGTCAATCTCGATACCTAGGGAGTGTCAGGCTTAGAACCGTCTTCTTGAAACCCTGGGAACATTAGATGAGAAACCGCCAAAGTCTTCTTAATTTCGAGTCACGCCCCAAGGTCACGACGTGTCGGGTCTGTTACTGAAAACAGCGGGAAGCTGAAAATTGCAGGAGTTTTTATGCACTTGGTGGAGGGGTCACTCCCCTAGTCACGCCCGTGTCTAGGGGTGTGTCCGGCTAGAAAGACAATCTGGCGGCAAACGACAGAGTGATTGGCTATAAACGGTCCTAGTCACACCCTGAGTCATGCCTGTGACGACGGCATATCATTTTAAACTAACATGATATTCCCTCCCATTGGGGACAGGTGGGTGAAAAGGTCCATGACAAGGGTCATGCCATGGTGTTATGCCCGTGTATGGATGGACACGGGCGTGTCTTGGCCGAGAAGTTTGGAAATTTCTTCTTCCCACCAAAAAATCTACTGATCAGCCCTCAAGATTGAAAATATTAATGCAGCCCAAATAAATATAAAATAAAAAAAGAAGTTAATTATTAGCTTAATATTATAATAAAGATATATAATAGCTAACAATTAAATAGAAATTAATTAATGAAAAATAGAAATAATTAGAGTTATCAATGCTATTTTTTGGTAGAGTATTCAGACATTGCTTAGCCTTGGTTCTTAGGGAGAAAGGGATGAGTCTTAGCCTAATAGCATCATTTGTAACACCATTGATCTTGAAGGTGTCACAAACTCAAGAAATCTAGCTATATGCACATTCGGATATTCATCTTGAAGTCCATCATTTTGCACATGCTGCTGTAAAATTTGAATTATGTTAGGCTTAAGATAAAAATTATTGTTTGCTATAGCAGGGCGAACTATGCTTGATTATGTACCTTCTAGATTTGTCCGTGCATAATAAGACATAGGCCTATGCAGGGCTTCCTCTACGACGGGCTCTTCCATTCTTGTAGTAGAAATAGACTCAGAATCCTCAATCAGTATTTGGAGAGTAGGGCCTTGAAATAATTATCTTCTACGAAGAGTACACTCTATTTCATAGTCCAAGTCCAAAATAACATACGATTTTTGTGGGTCATGCACTAGAAGAAGAGAAGATAAAGAAAGAGACAAAAAACTAGAAAAAGAGTTACTTTTTTTTGGAATAGATTTTTCTTTTTGCTTTAACTCTCGAACTTCCCAAGGACTACCCGATAAAGGATTCGCAAGGTACTCTACAAGATAGTTGTCATTAAGCCACATTGCCCTTTTTGAGAGAGTTAGGTGGTGTAGAAAAATTGTGATGTGGGTTTCTACTAAGAGCGTTAATATGTTTTTTGAATTTTTAAATTTTATGACAGAGGGAGAGAAAGAAAAATCATAAGAGTAATAAGTTCGTGATTTCAAATTATCAACAAAAGTTGTTCCCCGGCAACGGCGTGAAAAACTTGGTGTCTACTAATCGTGAAGAGAATAAAATCAAACTAGCAATCAAACTAGACAAGTATACCAATTGAACTGTTGCTTGGGGACACAAGTGTCGTATTTAAATCCGGGAACCGTTGAGTAATCTTACTCACACGAAGACTATTATATTATCGAAGAAACTTTTAGGGTTGTTTACTAAAGTAAAGAATAGACTACTTGCATAAAGAAAAGCACTTGCACTTAATCAGAGATGCCATAACTAGCGATTAAAACGAGGGGTTAAAAAATGATAAAGAAAAGCACTCGATCGAGAACCACCTTGGCCATAGTTGATCAAAAATGCAATAATAAACTCTAACTTAATAAAGCAAAGGACCTTGACCGTGGAGGTTCCTAAAGCATGAACATGTATCTCTCGAAGACGTGCCCATCTGAGTTTAGGAAGGTCCGACCGAACTGTCGTTAAAATTGGAGACCTAATGCTCGCTTTACAATGTCAACCCAACTATTGGATTTCACTCTAATCCGGGAGATTTAACGTCTACCTCTCTCGAAGGGTGCGTTTTCACTCCAAACTACGAGCCTCTTGGCTAGCTAAGAGTGGAAACAAAGATGGAAAATATATATCTATGATATATCTCCAAACACGATTATTCAATATTAAATCAAGGCCTAAACCTTACAAAGGAAAAGTAAACTAGAGCATTATAGCTTAATAAACTCGAACCTCAGATCATCAAGACCGAGTACAAACTCCTATTAGTTACTCTTGGTGAAGTGGAGGAAGAGAGATGAGTAGGAGTGCATAGAAACAAAATAGAGACAACTAAAAGTAAATAGACTTTATATTAATTCAAACAGAGAGCTTACAACTTTAAATATAAAAACTATTACACTTGTAGGAAAATGAGAAACTAAGCTAGCACTAAAAGTAAACTACAAAAGAAATTTCATGAACTATTACAGAAGCAGTAATACTAAAACTAAACTAAGAGAAACTGAAATGAGAAAAGGAGAGAGGAAGAATAATAAGGAAGAACTGAAAATGGCAGCATTTCCCCTCCCCAAAATTCGTTTTTCTTCAAACACAAGGGGTGGGGCTCTATTTATATATTCTTAAAAGAGCAGGACATGCCCACGCCTCCTGTCATGCATGGGGGTTGACTTTTGTATGAAATCTTGAGGATAAAGATGATTTCCTCGGTACGAATGACGTGCATTTATGGAAACAGTAGGCTTTTATGGAAAAACGGGACTTGTCTCTAGCAGCGGGGAAAGCTCGACAAAATAAGGAGAGGGGGCTCGACAGTCATAACCCGCATTTTCACCGCTTTTAAAGAGATATCAGAGTAAGGGAAAAAATGTGCGTCATGATACCACGTCAGTAGGGGATAACTTTGGACGCTCAAGCAAAACTTATACTTGACACATAAAGGAAGATATTAATTTATTTAGAGAAAATTCCAATTTAAGTAAACAGTCAGCCATATCCCTCGGCTTAGTGGCTCATCTAGTCCACGATGAAAATAGTTATATGCTTGGGAAAAATACTTCTTTTATGGGATTAAACATCCTACATGAGTGTCAACATCCCCAATGGACAACTCACGTTATGCAAGACCCTAGATTTATAATAAGTATAGATAAAAGTTTTTACACTAACCAGAAAGTAATGACTCAATTTTGAAAGAGATGACTTGTATGATATACTAATAATAGGGATTTATAAGTTAAAAATATCTAACCTGCAGTCCAAGCATAAAACATCCTAGAGATCAAGTAATCCAATCCATTACAAAGAAAACAACTAGCAGCTAGTAAGGTATCCAAAATCAACTATCCTTTGGGCGTCAATAATCTGACACGAACCCACATAAAATAGAAGTATGTCTCCAAAGCTTCAGCGCATAGATTACAACAACAAACTCCAAATTATGCGTAGGATAGTTTCATTCATGAATCTTTAATTTCTGGATTCGTAAATGATCATCTTTCCTTCTTTCATCAAAACACAACCAAGTCAAATTTGTGATGCATCCATATACACAGCGTACTCGACTCCTTCAGTAGGTAAAGTTAAAAATGGAGCAGTGCACAATCTCTTCTTCAACTCTTGGAAGGTTTCTTCACACTTATCGCTCCAAATGAACGCGGTGTTCTTCTGTGTAAGTCTAGTTAGAGGAGCAGACAACACAGAGAACCCTTCCATGAATCTTCTATAATAACCGGCCAGACCTAAGAACCTCCTAATCTATTTAGGAGTAGAATGTCTCTTCCATTCCATCACAACAAAAATCTTGGTCGGGTCTACGGAAATACTGTCCTTGCGCACAACGTGGATCAGAAAGGATACATAAGGTAACCAGAATTCACACTTACTCAATTTTTCATAGAGTTTGTACTACCTCAGGGTTAACAAAACTAAGCGCAAGGGTTGAGAATGCTCCTCAACACTGCGGGAATACACGAGAACGTCATCTATGAATACAATCACAAAATGATCCAAGAAATCTTTGAACACTCTATTCATTAAGTCAATAAAAGCAGAGGGGGCATTTGTCAAACCAAAGGACATCACAAATAACTCAAAATGCCCGTGGCGGGTAGAAAACGTCGTTCGTGGTATATCAGCCTCACAGACCCTCAACTAGTGGTTGCCTGAACGATGATCAATCTTCAAAAACACAGTGCATCCCAAGAACTAATCAAATAAATCATCAATCGAAGGCAACAGATATCTGTTCATACTGGTTGCCTTGTTTAACTCCCGATAATCTATGCAAAGTCTCAAGGAACCATCTTTCTTCTTTATGAACAAAATCGGGGCACCCCACGGAGAAGAACTCGGCCAAAAAAAACCACACTACAACAACTCATCCTGCTGAGTGCGCAACTCTTCTAACTCACGCGGAGCCATACGGTACGGTGCCTTAGCAATAGGGCAAGTACCTGGTTTGAGGTCTATCACAAACTCCACCTCTCTCTCAGGAGGAAGTTATGGAAGGCTATTAGGAAAGACATCTTGAAACTCTCGCACCACCGAGATATCCTCAAGACATGGTGTAATAAAAGCTATTTTGAAAGCAGAAATAGACACAAGATACGCCTCGCAAACAGACTCTAGAGCTCGAAAAGTACGTACCGAATAAATAATGAGGGAACCCTTGTCATGAAATCCATAGACCCTAATGGGTTGGCCATTGTCCATCTTGAAGTATAGCCATTTTGCCTTGCACTTGATTAACGCATCATACTTGGACAACCAGTCCATGCCCAAAATCATGTCGAAATTTGCCAGATCCAACACCATCAGATCCGCAAAAGTTAGGAAATCTCCTAGACAAATAGGGCTCCTTTGAATTCTTTGATTGGATATCTCTTTAAAGGCGGTGAAAATGCGGGTTGTGACATCGACGAAATCAGAGGAGATGGAGGGAGAGCTTGACGAACGGAGAAAAGAGAAGGTGGGACGGAGGTCGACGAACGGAGGAAAACATCGAACGCAGAAGGTGGACAGGAGGTCGACGAATGGAGGAAAATGTCGAACACAGAAAGTGGAATGTGGGATCGAAGAACTTTGAATAGAAGGTGAGGTCGATGAAATTGGAGATGTTCGTCGAACGCAGAATGAAGGCGTAGCTCAACGAAATTGGCGGAGCTCGACGAATTTGGTGGAGCTTGACGAAAAGGTGGAGATTGACGAAAAGACGGAGCTTGACAAAAAGGCGGAGCTCTTCAAGAGTAAAGAGAGTTACACGCACCCCTCGAGAGAGGCAGACGTTAAATTTCCCGGATTGGAGTGAAATCCAATAGTGGGGTTCACCACTTAAGGCGAACTTTAGGCCTCCAAATACGTACGAGAGTTCGGTCGAACCTTTCTAAACTAAGATGGGCACAGCTTCGAGAGAATCGCGTTAATGCTTTGGGAACCTCTAAGGTTAAGGAACTTTACCTTATTAAGATTAGGTTTGTTATCGTATCTTTGATTAACTCATGCCGAGGCTATTCACGGTCGAGTGCTACTTCCTTTTTACCATTTCAAACTTTCTTTTAATAGTAAGTAGTTGTCATTATTACAGCAAGTAATCTTCTTTTCATAATTGCAAGTAGTTTCCTTTCTTTCTAAAGCAGTTAACAAACCCTTAAAGATTTTCCAATAAGATTATAGTTTTTCGTGTGAATAAAATTACTCAATAGTTCCTGGATTTTAATACGACACTTGTGTCCCCTCGCTACAATTTGATAGGCATACATGCCTTCATTGGATTGCTAGTTCAGCTTTATTTTCATAACAATCAGTAGACACCAGCATCATGACGCACATTTTCCCTTACTCTTATATATTGTTAAATGCAAAGAAAATGTGTGTTGTGATAGTTGGTATTAGAGGGATAGGTTGTTTCACAATTGGTCGAACATCTATCTCAGGTTTGTGTTTGTTGTCTAGCTTCATTTCATACACACACCGATGTGTCATCAATATATTTTGGCACAAGGCATTGAATGAGGCGTGCTCACTCAACGCTCTCATTGCCAAGCATGCAGAAAAGGATGAAGAATAAGCAAAGGCAAAAAGCGTTGAGTGAGGTTGACTCACTCAATGATGTCAATGCCTAGATAGATGTAATTCTGTCTATGTGCTTTGGCGTTGAGTGAAGCTCATTAACTCAACGCATATTCTACTAATGCTTAATTTTGGATAAGTCCACAGGCTCTTACATCTGCAAGTCAACAAGTCAACATTATTCAATATGATAGCAGGAAAGCTATAGTACATGATAAAAAGTGCCACATAGCTACTATATGACAATTAGCGGCAATGCAAGGTTGTAGCTGACCATTAATGGTGTGGGGCTTACTACTAAAAGAGCCGTTGGGTTGCAATCAATAAAAGGAGAAGCCTTTTTACAGAAAAGGAAGCTATTGTTGCTGTGACTGAAGAACTGGAAGCTCATGACGGCAAGTCTGAAAAAACAAGGTAGCTTATTGTCATCTCCATCGACATCAGCAAGATCATAGTAAATCTCTGAAGGAAGAAAGAAGGATAGCTAGTGCCATTTTCAATATGCACCAGCAAGTTCTTCGTAGATCCAGCTGTACAACTCTGAAGAATATTTACTGGAGGCTGTGAAGAAGAAGTTAAGGCTGAATCACCTCAACCCATGAAAGAATGAAGAAGAAGAACAATTGTCTGGAAGCTGCTTCCAGCACAAGCCAAAGCAAGATCTATATCCTTGTTGTTATGAAGAAGTTGGGCTGGGATTATCTCAGCTCAAGTAATAACAAGTTTTGTTGCAGTACTTCTCAGTCCCAGCAAGAAAATCCCTGGTCCTGATTAGAAGAAGCTTGGACTGAGTATATCTTAGTTCAGGTAAAAGAATACTCAGGAAATATTTTCCTGGAGTCATAGTAGGACTGAGTTTAACTCTATCCTGAACCTTTGCACAGAGAAACATCTCTTGTGTCAAGATCAAACACACAACCCACTTCCATATCGTAGGATCCTTTTGGATCTGAGTTATAGGAGCAAATCTACTGTGAGGAAGGATTATGTTGAGAATCTGAGCTGTAGGACTTGGTTTCAAGTCTTAGGTAGGTGAGTTATTCTCACTGAGCTGTAGGGCACTTGTGCCTGAGGTAGGATCTGGCTATAGATCAGAGGTATGGCCTTTGTTCCTGAGATTGTAGGAGAGTCATTCTATCTAAGGTAGGATCCCTATTGGATCTGAGGTAGAGTTGTCCACCCATCCTGAGTGTAGGGCCATTAGCATGAGGTTGGTGATCAGCTAATCACTTAGTTGTAGGACCTTGTGGCCGAGTTGTAAGTCTTGGAGGAGACTGAGAGATCGTGAAGGATCTGAGGGGTAAGTTATTTGGATCAGAGTTTTGGAGAAGTGCCTAGTCTAACGAGATAGTTGGATCGGTGGGAGGGAAAGTGGATGTACCCTTGTTAGGGGAACCACTATAAACCTTGTGTGTGCTTTGTGTGTTTGTTGTGTTGTAGGTTACAATTCTTGAAAGAAAAGTCCAACTAACTAATAAAGAACCTAAAGTAAAGAAAATATAAGATAGGTCACTAATGACTAAGAAACCTTTTCACCCCCCCCCCCCTTAGATGATTTAGCAATCCTTGGAAATTGAGACTTTCAAGTAGAACTACTAGTATAAATTGTTGTTATTACTTCGGATATATTGATGATTACTCTGATATAGTTTAGCACTTTGCCACTTGTTATGTACTACTGCTTACATATATATATATATATATATATATATATATATATATATATATATATATATATATATATATATATATATATTGTACCATTTTCCTTTCTCCGACCAATGCACAAGAGTCGCCGGGGGAGGGGATGTGATAGACATTTAGTCCTTATGACTAACGGTTGCTATGTCTTAATTTTTAGAAGGAAACCCAACAATAGGTTTTGTAAGATGGCAACTGTAACGCCCTCAATTTTTCAATGATTTTTATTTGATTTGGTATCGTCATATTTATGACGTAATGGAATTATTTTTAACGTCGAGTTGACGACGCAATGCAGTTAAGGCATTTTCGCGTCCGTTCGGTCGAGTCGGCCGAATTCTTGAATTCATGTTGTAATTGGAAAATTATGCATTTGGAAATTAAGTTAAATAATTTTGGACTTGCTCATCAAGTTTCATCCCGATCCGAGCGATATTTGGGCCTCAGAGATTTTCCAAAGTTTTGTAGAATTTATGTTCGCTGTAAACTTTGAAAATTAATATCTTGGGAATGGCTTCTCGGATTTTGTTTTTGACTTCATCGTTGGGTTCGTAACGTCAATGTTCGCCTACGAAGTGAGTTTCGTTTAATTTGGCGCGCGTTTGGCATCCGTTTTGAAGTCGTGTTTCCTTGTTCAAAAAATATAAATATTATTTTTTTAATATTAAAACACTATTCAAAAATGTATTTTACTATTCATCTCTATAGTTTTATTTTGGATATATTTATAAAAAGGACTATTAATGAGGACAAAAAAAACATAGTTCCTGCTTTTTCTTCTGCCTAGTTCTCGAGTGAATTCTCTTCCTTCTCGAGTACTCCCTGTTTCTTTCTCGAGTACTCCCTGTGTCTTTCTCTAGTACTCCCTGTGTCTTTCTCGAGTAATCCCTGTGTCCCTCTCGAGTACTGCTTCCTTGTTCTCAAGTACTGCTTCCATGTTCTCGAGTACTGAATTTTCGTACTCGAGTAGCCTGTTTTTTACTTCTCGAGTACCTGTAATCTTGTTCTCAAGTACTGTAGATTCATCCCGAGAAACTCGTTCTAGTATGCGTTCGTGCGCCATTTTGAGAGTGAAAATGGTGTCGTATATAAAAAAAAGTTAACATGATGTTTGTTCATCTCGACGAGATCTACAACTTTCATGCTGGGCACTTTTCGATTTGAAGCCATTCTAAACCTCTATTTTTGTTTTCCGCGCACCCGCTCATAAATAGCCCGTTTTTTCCTATTTAGCCAAAACTTTTTATAAATACATATATATATTTTGATACTTAAGATAATTAGAAAGGAAACTTCATCTTCTTCCTCACGATTTAGACTGAACCGAAACCACCAGTCTGGTGACTCCCTCTCGTTTGTGAATCTTCTTGTGGCTGCGACGGTGCTCCGGTGCTCGAAATCTTCAACCGATTATAGATCCGGAAAACTCTCGTCTAGAGTTACGCCATCGTGGTAAAATTTTCCCCATTTCTTAAGTTTTCTTGTTAGGTTTTTTCGGCCCTAACCTCTATATTAGCCATTTTTGTTCATATTTCGACTCCTCCTGTCTTCTTTTGCCTCGATCTGCAATGTGGAGTGATTCAGAGGATTTTTTCCGGTAAAACCAAGGCAAGTGGTGGTTTACCCTCATTTCTCCATGTCCAGTGTGATGGTAACTGTTAAGTTTTTTATGATCCTTAAAACTTTCTATGTTTGGTCTTTTCAAAGTTATTTCTACGATTAATCCTCTTTGATGATCACTGGATGTTGTAAGATCTTGTCATGGTAAACTCAAATCTGAGGTTTAATCGTTCTTGAAGTATTTTATTGATGGCTTTAATCGTCATACCTATCGTGGTTAGACGTATTAGAGTTTATCTAGGTTTGTAAATCCTTCTTAAAGGTTGATCAACTGCGTCTTGAATCTAGACATGTCTAGAAGAATCCGATGTGCCAAGTCTAGAGATATATATGTTTATTTTTGTGGGTTTTCTTGATTGCTGGAGTTAGTGGGCGCAACCACCTCCGCAATGTCTGTTTCCTTTATTAGTACCTCGTGGAAGTCTAACAGGTTTTTGGGCATCTGCGATGTATGGTGGAGTGTATGAGTCTCCCCCACAGTTAGATGGATATTATATTTGTGAGGGTGTGTCCAGTTGAGTGACCACCTCGCCCTTTTTTTTGGGTAGAGTCAACCACAGGTGCCTAATAAAGGTTATGAAATTTCTTCCTTAAGATTTACTCATGTATGTCACCTTATAGCCTTGTGCTTATGTTGTATTGTTGATGTACGTGACGATTCACGTAAGTGTTCTTTTCTTGTTTGATGCTTTACTTTTGTACTTTACTTCAGTAGATTTGGTCTTAGGTTGGTACCCCTTTTGACCTTTGTTTATGTTGGCTTATTTTTTCTACCACCGTTTGTACATTCTTGGTGAGGTGTTCTGTCTTTAAAATACCCCAAGTTCAGAGTAGTAGCTGATAGTGGAGCAGGCTTTGGAGTTTCTGGGCAGTAGTGTTGGCTGTGGTTTTCACCTCGCCGTAGTGAGGATGTTTGTTGTTTTAGTTGGCTTTAGTTCAGACATACTTCTGTTTTATGTGGGTTCGTGTCAGATTGTTGACGCCCTCAGGATAAACGGTTTTGGATACCTTGCTAGCTGCTATTTGTTTTCTTTGTGATAGATTACTTGCACTCTGGGAATATTTATGCTAGGAATGCATGTTAGGTATTTTCAAGTATAAAATCAACTATTATTACTTCATACATTGAATAATTTAAAACTCTAACTTGTTATATTTAGCGACCGTAAAATCTATCTTTACTACTATTATAAATCGAGGGTCTTGCATAGCATGAGTTGTCTTTTGGAGATATTTACACTCATGTAGGTAAATGAAGTATTTTTTCCGCAGCGTATAAACTTTTTTTTTTCGTGGACTTGATGAGCCACCAAGCCGAGGGATACGGTTAAATGCCTTAAATTGGATTTTTGCTAAATCACTTAAAGATCTCTCTTTTTGAGTCTAGTAGGTGTTTTTCCTGAGCGTTCGCAGTTATCCCCTGCTAATGTGGCAAAATGATGCACATTTTCCCTTACTCTGATAAGCTATTAAATGCCGTGAAAATGCAGGTTGTGACAGTATGTATCAGAGGGTGGTTGCTTGACAATTGGTCGGGAACCCTTCCATTGGAAGTATTAGTGTCTTAGTGAAATTTTATACACACACCTATGTGTCATCAGTACGTCTTAGCCGAATCATAGTCCCAACACTCATAGCATGATAAGAAGTATATGGGGCATATTATGTTGAATGGGATGCATAATATGTGTTTGTATATTGGTCCACCATAGGTGGCAATGTGTGACGATTATGTAGTATGGGATGCATAACCACCATCACATGGGTGCCCATTAGCACGTTTTCTTTTCTCGTTGCAAGCAATGTTTTGTAGTATGGGATGCATAACATTTCATGTGTATGCCACTCATAACATGCATTAAGGCCTTTTTTTAGGATGCATAACTTGCATACATAACATATCACTGCATAAACACGCGTGCTAAGTTAAGGTTTACATGATGACACATATACACAAATGATTTTAAATAAGAGTAAAGAATCCATCATTCATATTATAGGCACAAGAGTCAATAGGATGAGAGGATATTATCCTAATAGGACATATCATCATTATAAAATCCAAGAGCAAGTTGTACCATAAGCAATTTTTTTTAAGTTTGGTCTGAACTAGTTGTGTGGCCTAGTTGTAATCTAGCATTTTGATGAGTTGTTCTTTTACTTTTTTACAAATGCCGCCAAAGCGTATTGCAACCATGTTGATTCCCTAGTTGGAGGGTGTGTCGTCAGGTGCGGAAAGTGATGTGTTGATCGAGAGTCTGCGTCAAAGCAATGAGGCTGTGTCGAGGCAAGTAGTTGCGATGCAATCGCAAATTCAGTCCTTGTTGCCTATTGCTCCCGCGCAGCAATCCTTAGTGCAAGTGCATGCCTTGGGCCAAACCATACCCGATACTCCTGCTCCTCTGGTGCCCTAGATACGCTACCACCGGAGATGAATTTTATCTCGTATTCCCAGCAGTTAGGACCTCCCACCTACGACGGAAGTGTCGACTTTATGCTTTTGGATGATTGAATCATCGCTATTAAGGAGATGTTTTCATATTCGGGGATTCTAGAAGCCCAGAAGGTAATGATTGCAACCTATCAGCTAAAATTCCTGGCAAAGAGTTGGTGGATTCGGGAAAAGTAGAGCCTAAATGAAGGCTGCTCGTGGGAATCTTTTAAGAAGATGCTGCTGAAAAAGTTTCAACCCTTGGTCAAGTAGGATCGCCTGATGAATATCTTCTTGCATCTGAAGCAGAGACAACTCTCAGTGAGCGAGTATGAGATTCAGTTTATTAAACTGAGTAGGTTTGCTCCTGAATTGGTAGCTTCAGAGTAGGGTAGAGTGAAACGTTTCCTGGGAGGACTAAGAAGCGATGTCTAGCAGTGGTAATGTGCTTATAGAGCTGATAGTTATGTTGTGGCAGTGGAAGCCGCACTAAAAGTTTAGGAGATTGAAAATGCCAAGAATCGAGGTTCTGCGCTGAGGAAAGAGAAGAGGAAGGTTGTTGAGGATGGAAGCTCAAGGGCATCTGGCCCTTCTTCGAAAAAGAAAGGTGGTGAAATTTGTTGCTTTTGTGGTCGATCCGGTCATCCTTATGAAAGGTGTTTCAAGAGGACCGCAACTATAAAGCAGAAGCATGTGCTCGCCATCCAAGGCACACCCAAGAGAGATCTGGTGTGCACGTTCTGTTCAAGGAAGGGTCATGACGTGAGTCGTTACTAGTTGAAGGAAAAGACTTGCTTCTAGTGCAGGCAAAAGGGACACCTGAGGACTTCGCGTCCCTAGGCTGAGTCCCCACTACAGCCTGCCCCGCTTCGAGCTCTGCTGCCACCACCATACCAGGACAAAGGAAAAGGAAAGCTAAATGTGGTGACCAGAGAGGAATCTCAGACCTCTACTAAAGTGATATCAGGTTAGACTCTAGTTTAACTTTTTATTTCCATTGTTGGTTGTAGCTTTCGTTCGTTTAGTTATGTGTGCTACGATTTTAGGGGAGTTTAAGGTGCAGAATAGGTGGGCGCGCGTCCTTTTCGATTCGGGTGCCACCCATTTATTTGTGGTGTGGAGTTTTGTAGATAAGCATCGTTTGAGCGTGGATCAATTAGGAGTTTTCTTCAACATCAAGCTTCCCTCCGGAGATCTGGTGATATCAAGTCAAGGAATTTAGAGGTGCCCTACTTTCCTAGACGATTTCCTGGCCTTTGCGGATCTGATGGTGTTAAATTTGGTGGATTTCAAAGTGATTCTGCACATGGACTAGTTATCCAAGTATGATACAGTCTTCCAGTGCAAGGCAAAGTGATTGTACTTCAAGATGGACAACGGATAACCTATGAGTGTTTATGGTCTTCAGGGCAAGGGTTCCCTCCATATTTCTGCGGTACGTGCTTGTCGAGTTATAGAGTCTTGTTGCGAGGTGTATCTTGTTTCTATGTGGGCTTTGGAAATAGCTTTTGTTACACCACATCTTGAGGATGTCTCGGTGGTGCGAAAGTTTCCAGATGTCTTCCGTGATAGTCTTCCAGGACATCCTCCTTAAAGAGGGGTGGATTTTGTGATAGACCTCGAGCAAGGTACTTGCCCTATTGCTAAGGCACCATACCGTATGGCTCCGCGTGATTTAGAAGTGTTGCGCACTCAGCTGGATGAGTTGTTGCAGTGTGATTTTATTAGGCCGAGTTCTTCTTCGTGGGGTTCTCCTGTTTTGTTCGTAAAGAATAAACACGGTTCCATGAGACTCGACATAGATTATCGGGAGTTAAATAAGGTAACCATCAAAAACCGATATCCGTTGCCGCGGATTGATGATTTATTTGTTCAGTTGTGGGGATGCGCTGTGTTTTCTAAGATTGACCTTCGTTCAGGCTACCACCAGTTGAGAGTCCATGAGGCTGATGTACCACAGACAGTTTTTCATTCCCGGCACGGGCATTTTGAGTTCTTAGTGATGTCCTTTGGTCTGGCAAATGTACCCTCTGTCTTCATGGACTTAATGAATAGAGTGTTCAAGTATTTCTTGAACCATTTTGTAAATGTGTTCATAGAAGACGTTCTCGTGTAATCTCGCAGTGTTGAGGAGCATACTCAACACTTGCGTTTAGTTTTGTCAACCATGAGGGAGAAAAAACTCTATGCCAAGTTGAGTAAGTGTGAATTCTGGTTACCCCATGTGTCCTTTCAAGGCCATGTTGTGAGTAAGGATGATATTTCCGTAGACCCGACCAAGATTTCTGCTGTGATGGAATGGAAGAGACCTTCTACTCCTAAGGAGATTAGGAGCTTATTAGGTCAGGTGGGATATTTTAGAAGGTTCGTGGAAAGGATTGATGTGTTGTCTGCTCCTCTAACTAGACTTACATAGAAGAACACTGCGTTCATTTGGAGTGATAAGTGTGAAGAAGCCTTCCAAGAGCTGAAGAAGAGATTGTGTACTTCTCCAGTTTTAACTTTACCTACTGAAGGATTTGAGTACATTTTATATGTGGATGCATCAAACATTGGACTTGGTTGTGTTTTAATGCAAGAAGGAAAGATGATTGCATACGGATCAAGTCAATTAAAAATTCATGAAAGAAACTATCCTACGCATGATTTGGAATTTGATGTTGTAATCTATGCGCTGAAGATTTGGATACATTTACTACATGGCGCGTTGTGCAAGATCAACACAGACCATAAGAGTTTGAAGTAAATCTTCACTCAGAAGGAGCAAAATCTGCGCCAGTGTAGGTGGTTGGAGTATGTGGCCGATGATGAAGTGGAGATCCATTATCACCTGGGAAAGGCTAACGTAGTAGCCGATGCTTTGAGTAGGAAAGACGCCAAGATCTTCAATCTATCTGTGCATTCCCTGGTGGAAGAATTCTTGTTGATGGACATTGAAGTTAGGAGTAGTACTATGCCTGCTAGTTTGGAAACAGAAGATGTTAACCCCAGAATCCGAAACATGTTCAGCAGGAAAGATCCTCCTCCCCTTTCGGCGGACTCCGCTTAGGCATTCCGCTCAGGTCATCAAGTTCATTAATCCAGGGATCCCCCAGCGGCAGACTTCAGTTCTCAGTCTGCCTAGGTCGCCCGGCCTCTAGTGATCATGTTCTAGATTGTTCGTTAGCTCTTCAGGCAGACTCAAGCGCCAGCACGCACAGGACGCGGCCCTTCAGCGAGGATTGCGCCCCGCGGCAAGATAGAAGCTCCAGCTCGCGAGCCCAGTCTGCCCCTCTTGCCCGGACTGCTGGTCTTTTCCTTTTTGTTCCCCGTAACCGTTGCCTGGTTCTCCTGTACCCCAGTCAGCCGGTTATTTTAGCACTGCCCGTTTGGGCAGGCCACTGAACCTATAAATTGGGGGAAGCAGTGTACCTAAGGCACGTTGACTCGAGCCCAGGAGCCTACTTATTAAAGGCTACAGACTCGAATCTCGGGCTTCGCCATCTCCAGCTTGCTCTTCATTCAGCTTTCTTTCCTCTACCAATAATTCGTTTTCTACAATCAAAGGAAAGCTCGTTGCAAGAGAGGCATTCAGGCCATGACGGGCGAAGTCTGTTGTTGTCGTGCCTCACGACTCTGCTTTCTCTAGTCCGCTAGTAGATAACTGCTTGCAGTCTTTTCTTTTCCCTTCCTTTACCCCATGTTCGAGCTGTTAAACGGTGGTATCCATTTTCATGCTTCAACAGTTAACACACGACCTTCATATCTAAGTAGTTTTTCAAAGACAGCAAACTACCATGTCAGACCGCCGAGATCGCCGATTAGACCGCTCCTGTTCATCAGAGGATCCGCTTTGGAATACGATCGAGCAGTCTCGTTGGGAGGTTGAACGACCTCAAAGAGAGACAAATCACTGTCAATATGTAAGACACCCCTCTCGGAACACAGAATACGGCACGAGAGGGGTCTTATGCCCATAACAGCCGCCTTGCGGTAGCACTAACACTCAAGCTAGTCTGTACCACAAGATGCCTATTCTGCCGGCTACAACCAATATCATTCATTGTCAATAAAACCAGAATATAGAATAAAAGTCAAATCTACACCAAGCATATAGTCCATAATATAACAACATTAGAGAAGCTACTACAAGCTTATAATATTAGAGTACGTAAATAGTTTTCCCAAAAAGGGTACAACAAAAACCTCTCACACTCACATTAGTAACGGACGGTAACGACGATACCGTCCCCACAGGCCCTGTCATCCTGGCATGGCTGTCCGGCTCCATATCATGCTGCTCCACCTGCGGGGTTTCCTCCTAAAAAGGAAGACGTAGCAACCGTTAATCATAAAGACTAAGTGGCTTCACATCCGCTCCCCGACACTCCTCGGCATCGGGCGGAGAAAGGAACAGGGTACAATATATATAAACATAGGTACAAGCTGGTGGTTTATCACTATGTAGATAAACCAGTATAATAAATGAGCAACAACTTATTCTAGCAATTTTATCATCTATAGCAGCATGAGAGTATAATATTATAACAGAATGTAACTCAACTTATATGAATGCCCATACAATCATATAAGTTGAGGATCGTTCAGAAGTAAGTAACTCATCGTATAGGAGTGCCCATACAAACTTATACGATGAGGATCTTGTGTATGCAATGGAGTGTAATGACATGTATTCAATTCAATGACTCACCCATGATCACACACATGCACTCGCTATGTCGACATAGACTTGCAGTTCCCACTTTTCGAGCAGGTAGCTAACCTCTCAGGCATCATCCGTCGTGTCCAGACGCTGATAGTGGAGCGGTCATCTCCACTACTAGGCTACTCTCCACACTACCTTGCCTAGGCCTTTGTATGCCTCAATGCTAAGAACACAACAGCGGAGCTCACATGCGTACTACGGCTCAGCTGGTGTCTCGGGTAGATGTGCACTGATATCCTAGCCCCGAACTGACCTAATGTGTGATACGGAAGGAGCCTAAGAAATGAGCACGAGGAACAAGCCCAACCGTTCACTTGGCACGGAAAGAGCCTCGGGACGTGAACACTTAGGAGCAAGCCCAACCGCCCAATGTCTAACTGTAAACTCCCATCGGTGTGACGATTGGCGAGCCCGTAGACCTGTCACTCTATCCTTAACCCGGGATTACGACACCGCATGTCGACTCACACCACATGCATTATATCCACATCGTGACACATAAGGAGCCTCAGAAACGAGCGTGAGTACCTAGCCCAACCATTCACTTGGCACGGAAGGAGCCTCGGGACATGAACACTGAGGACCAAGCCCAACCGTCCAATTCAAGACTCTTCTCACGACACCAACAACATTTATTCTACCAACCTAATCACTTGTGAGCATATGAGTTACTCATATGATAATCAACACACAAGTTCATATCAATCAACACTGAGCAATTACCCAAGCTCTAGTAATCATTGTTATTAAATGACTAAATAGCATTCGTTCACTAATCCCCACCAAGTTGTTTCGCTCAACCGCATATCATTCACCCTTTGTTTATGTGGGGTCTATTCCAATACTATCATCATGCATTGAATTATGACAGTGTAAATATAATGATTCGCCAACAGCTAAATGTCGGATTATTAAAAGACCTCCTCCAAGTCCCAATTCATTTATATAACTAACCCAGGAAGTTAGGTGCAGAATCCTGCTGGACAACAACTTTAACCGAAGGTTCAAGTGGACACTTGAATCCGGTGAATGCGTGTAACACCATGATGGAAAGGTATTTCCATGGGCTACAACGTTCATGTTCAGTCCGCAACCCAGATCGGACTGTATCCCACATGAAATTGGCTCCAAAGCCTGCTGCGTACAGAATGCAATTTCTGCACGCATAGTCTGACAGCCCTCTATTTCGATCAGACATTCCTGTCGCTACAGACTTCACCCGAAGGCGTGTAACAACTCGTCATAAAGGTAATTCCAAGGGCTACGACTCTCGTGTTTAGTCAAAAGCCCAGATGTGACCATATATTACCCGAAGATAGCCAAGAAAGTTGCTGCGTGCAGAGCATATATTTCTGCACGCATCTTGAGGCGAAATGAATGACATCGGTTCATCTTCCTCCTCAAGCAAATCCACCCAAATCACAACCAGAAGTTCCTCCACCCTTATTTACCCTCTTAAGGTCATTCCTCTTCACGAATCCACCCCCATCATCACTTTTGAAGAAGGGGAGGTTGAAAATGACTAAACATTAGAAGATAAGTTCTAGAAAGGACCTCCTAGAAACCTTCACCTCACACATCAAGACTCATTTGAGTCGATGTCTCGCCTAATAATAACTATAGATCTAGTACCAAGGGAGAGGGGAGGAAGCTCACCTCATTTATAGCGGTTCCGCCATTTCTGGCCATGGATCTTGTTATCCTTCTCGTTTGCATTATTTTTCCCTTAACGGTAGTGGCATTTCCTCACGGGGTTGGTTGGCTCCAGCATGATCTATCTCCTTCAGAAGTTCCTCTCCAGAAAATGGGGTTTGGAAGAGAATGAGACGGCTAGGGTTTCATTTTTCTCTTTTACACAGAAGTGACATGGGTAAGGACACGACCGTGTCCTTACCCGTGTTCTGCTCTGGCGAAACGTCATCAGTGGTTTGACTAGCATTTCATGCTCATACAAGAGTACCGACACACCCGTGTCTGTACCCGTGTCCAGGTGACACGGTCATGGTTCTGGCCGTGTCGACACCCGTGTCCTTCTCGGGGCACTTCTCATTTTGCTTTCCTTAGAGCATACGGGTAGAGACACACCCGTGTCTCTACCCGTGTCCTTCTCTGGACATAGCACTCAACGCCATGCCACTCAAAGCCGTGCCACTCAAAGACACGACACACAGGTAGGGACACGCCCGTGTCTCTACCCGTGTCCTCCTCGGGACATAACCACTCAACGCCATTTCACTCAAAGCCATGGCACTCAAAGCCATGGCACACGGGTAGGGACAGGCCTGTGTCTCTACCCATGTCCTTCTCGGGACAAAACCACTCAACGCCATTTCACTCAAAGCCATGGCACTCAAATCCATGGTTCACGGGTAGGGAAACGCCCGTGTCTCTACCCGTGTCCTTCTCGGGACAAAACCACTCAATGCCATTTCACTCAAATCCATGGCACTCAAAGCCATGGAACACGGGAAAGGACACGCCCGTGTCCCTACCCATGTCATACTCAACACAGGTACTCAACTTATTTCCCTTTTACCACGAGTGCGCGCCTGATCGCCTGCACCCCCTGGGCCAAAATTAACTCTCCTGACTCAAGAGAGCGCACAAGGGGCCTAGAGCAAATCGAGTCGTTACAAATCCTATAAACAAAATAAAAGATTTCGTCCCCGAAATAAGGTTATGGCTACAGGGAAAGAAAAGCATAAAATAGACATGACATGATATAAAATAATTATGCTTTTAAAGGTTACCTTGATGAAATAGCTCCGGGTAGAACTTTTGCATCAAGTCTACCGACTCCCACATACACTCCTCTTTCCCATGATTGGACCACAACACTTTCACTAGAGGAACACTTTTGCGGCGCAAGGTCCTCGTTTCGCTGTCCACTATCCGCACAGGCTCCAGTCGCACCGACCGATCAGTCGCAACTGTTTCGTCAGTTCTTGAGACATATTGCGCGGGCCGCAACAACGCCTTTCGGAGTGATGACACATGGAACACATCATGCAGATTCTCTAGCTCTGGCGATAACTCCAACCGAAAGGCCAAAGGGTCAATCCTTTCCAATATGATGTAGGTCCCAACATACCTTGGGTAGAGCTTCTTCACCCCGCGCACCCGAGATTCTCCATGCATCAGCATGATCTTCAGAAATACCATGTCGCCCACTTGAAATTCAACCATTCGGTGCTTTGCATCATAATACCTTGCCTGACGACTTTGAGCCTCGAGCATGCGATCCCGTATTCGTCTCACAGCCGCATCAGTATCATCTATGTATTTGATTCCCAAAGTCTTCAGATCCTCATCCTGCACCCAAGATAAAGGTGTTCTACACCTCCTTCCATATAGGGCTTCATGGGGCTCCATCCCTGTAACACCCCTATCCGTCACATAGCATATAACAGTAGGTCCGGCCGGGGCCCGACGCCATATGCTACGGACAGACCGGTTGGTTACGCGTTGAAACCATTCAACCAATCACAACGTCCTACATAGCACCTAGCGGAAGCAATTATAAAGTTGCACAAAAATAAGAACCCTGCCAAGCACGAATGTCCACTAATCAGATAAACTAGGAATGTGAAATACAAAAGTACCGGCCTTATGGCCTTACAATAGTTTCCTCAAACAAGAGTGTCTTTCATACTTCGGCTCGAAGGCCGGCCATACATGAGATAAACGAAAAATATAAAAAGGTTAGGCCTTCGAGGGCCAACACCGTAACATGGGCTTTAGCCCGCTATTTCCCGCTCGGCTTCGCAGCACCTGCAAGACACAATCCACTGCCCGGTGGTAAACAAAATAACGGTCAGTAATGCTGACCAAATTATAACGATCCCGCCCCCAAAATCGGGGCGGCGATGCTCTTTCACTGTACTTTATCAGTATAACATCAAAATAGTGTAAACACACTTCATCACAGGCGTAGGATCGCACGGCCACACACCTCATGCACACAGGGCACATTCACGGCGAACCGGCCAATGTCACGTCAATTCAAGCAATAAACGTTCCTGTTCCACCACCGCCCCTTGGACGGCCAATCATATGAGCATTTTGTCTTCCTGGTCTTGGTCACGACAATTTAAGCCATAGATCGCCGAAGACCCTCATCCATGCCAACGGTCCCACCGAACGACATAGATCGAGTACGGTTCCGCCTGACCCTTACTCATACCGCAACGACAATTTAAGTCATATGCGCAGCTCAAGACTCGCCGAGTCCGGTTTCCACCACAATAACCACATAACTCGGTTATGTTCACCTTGGCTCCCCGGCCACCATGTTGGCAAAACCCACTTTTGCCCAGTTTTCCGGGTGCACCTTGGAGTTAATCTCCAAGGCTCCCTGCTACAATCTACCACGTAGAAAACCCGAAAAACGCCCAAACATCCAGAGTCTTGCCCGGTTCATATGCAATGCAACATCACCGATCCGGATCAACTTGTCCGGATAGGCTTCACACATAATGCCTATGCCCATTTTCGCGTACGGACTCTATACAAGGGGGACTTTTGATATCTACCCCAAGGAATGCTCCAACTCTTCCCTCACTCGCGAGAGAGGGCTTCCTATGCAAAGGAAAAGAGGGCTTCACATGCCCTAGGATGAGAATCGTTACCCTTGCATTTTTCCGCACCGCCATGAAAAATCTACGCGGGTGGAAAGCACCGCAATGGCATCGCCTTCGCGGATATGGACTCAGATCGCGATTCGGAGCTCCGACGCTCCACCGGCGGCCGGATCTTTGTCTCCTCCTCCACCTAGCTCTCCCCTCTCACTACACTTAGGAAAGAGAAGCACTTGGATGAAATGAGGGATTTCAAACCCTAACTTCGGGTTTAAACCGCCAGTACTAACCCTCAGCCGTTGAATCCAAAGCCAAGGAAACGAACGGCCACGATTAGGCCTAAAGTTACAAAATCTTGGCCGAACACGGGTTGCAACACGGCCGTGTCCATGGCCGTGTCACCCATTCGCCATCTCGACCGACACGATAACCAGCACACGGCATTCGACACGGCCTCCGACACGCCCGTGTCACATCGACACGGCCGTGTAAAGACCCGTGTCACGCCCCGTGTGCAACGACCAACACTCTTTTCTCGAGAAGGACACGACCTGCGACACGGCACCCGACACGCCCGTGTCACAGGTGACACGCCCGTGTCTGTGCCCATGTCATGGCCTGTGTACAACTACCAACACTTGCTTCCCGAGGAGGACAAGGCCTGCAACATGGCACCCAACATGCCCGTGTCACATGTGACACGCCCGTGTCTATGCCCGTGTCATGGCCCGTGTACATGACTCAGAAAACTCCCTAGTGTGACACGCCCGTGTCACGCCCGTGCCATTCCCGTGACACGCCCATGACACCTGCTCCAATTTTAAGCCTTGGCTTAAAACATTACCCGTCCCTCTTTTGAGTTTCAGGGCGTTACAACTCTCTCCCCCTTAAAAGAATTTCGCCAACGAAATTTACTAAAGGAAAACAATAGGAACTGAAAGATTTTAACGGTACCTGAGCGGAGTAACTCCGGGTACTCCTCCAGCATAGTCTACTCTCGTTCCCAAGAGAGCTCCTCCCGACTGCAATTATCCCACCGGACCTTAACCATCTGGATCTCCTTGTTACGGAGTCTCTTCACCTCGAAGTCTTCGATACGAATGGGCTTCACCCATGTCGTCAACCCTTCGTCCACCGGCACTTGATCAACTGCGATCACTAGCGAAGGTTCCTACACCGCCTTCCATAACACGGAAATGTGGAACACATCGTGTAGTCCACTAAACTCCATCGATAGCTTCAAACGATAAGCCGCTTTGCCGACCCGCTCAAGAATCTTAAAGGGTCCAAGGTATCTTGGGCTTAGCTTCTTCAAGCGTCTCACCCGCGAAACACCCTTGAACGGCTTTATCTTCAAGTACACCCAATCGCATACCGTGAACTCAACGTTCCGGTGCTTGGAATTGTAATACTTAGCCTGCCTGTCCTAAGCGATCAGCAAGCGCTCTCGAATGATCCGCAATAAAGAAGTAGCACTCTCCACTTCCTGCTTCATGTACAACCTTGCCTCACCCATTTCCAGCCACGATAATGGCGTGCGACATTTCCTACCATATAGGGCCTTAAAGGGCGACATTTGGATACTTGCCTGGTAGCTGTTGTTGTACGCAAACTCCACCAAATATAGGTGGTCCTCCCAATGCTTCCCAAAGTCTAAAACACACATGCATAGCATGTCCTCCATCGTTCTATTGACTCTCTCGGTCTGTCCATCCGTCTGCGGATGGAAGGCTGTGCTGAACTTCAACTTTGTTTCCAGCATCTACTGCACCAACCTCAAATCATTGGACGTAAAACGACCATCGCGATAACTCACAATGCTACGGGGCACACCGTGCAGTCTAACTATATTATCCGCATATAGCTTCGCCAACTTATCCACCGAGTCATCCTTCCTATGCGGAATAAAGTGCGACACTTTTGTTAATCGGTCTATGATCACCCAGATGACATCGTTCCCCTTGTGCGACCTTGGCAAACCATGCACAAAGACCATCGATATGTCATCAAACTTCCACTCCAGTATAGGCAAGGACTTAAAGAATCCTCCTGGCTTTTGGCACTCCGCCTTCACTAAGGCGAGCGTTTGACACTTAGCCACAAACAACGCTACGTCTTTCTTGAGCCCCGGCCACTAGAACAGCTTCTTGAGGTCACGGTACATCTTTGTGCTCCTTGGGTGGATTGAGTACTTGGTATGATGAGCCTCGTACATCAACTCCGCTCGTAGGTTACCCCCGCTTGGGACGCACCACCGATGATCTTTCCTTAACAACCCATCCTCAACATCAAATTGGGAATTTGACCCATCCAACGCCGCCTCCATAAGCTCTTTCATGGTGTCATCCAACTCCATTGCCTGCCGAACACGATCAGCCAGGTCATACTGAACCTCCGTCTAGTTCAACAAAGCCTTGGCGCTTGTCTGCTTGTCCACGCAACAGATCTCCAACGCCTCCAACTCCTATACAAGCCTCTCATCATGAACCGACAACCAGTTGGCTTGGGCGGGAGCCCTGCGACTCAACGCATCAGCAACCACATTGCCCTTCCCGGGTACATAATGAATCTTGAAGGTGTAGTCCCCTAGGAACTCCATCCACCTCTTCTGCCTCATGTTAAGATCCTTCTGATCCAACAGGTACTTCAGGCTCTTGTGATCGGTGTAAATATCGACCCTTACGCCGTATAGGTAGTGCCTCCACAGCTTAAGTGAAAATATCACGGCCTCCAACTCAAAGTCGTGGTCCGGATAGTTCCTTTCATGCACTTTTAGCTGACGTGATCCATAAGCTATCACGCTCCTATGCTGCAACAGAACGCAGCCCAAACCACTACCCGAGGCATGACTATAAACCTCGAAGCCCTCGGTCCCACTCCGCAAACTAAGCACAGGCGTCGTGGTCAACCGTCTATTCAGCTCCTCAAAAGCTTGCATGCACTCCTGCGTCCACAATAATCTCTGATCTTTCTTTGTCAACTTCGTGAGAGGTAGCGCTTTCCGCGAGAAGTTCTCTACGAAGCGTCTGTAATATCCGACAAGCCTGAGAAAACTACGGACTTCCGCAACAGAAGACAATGCAGGCCACTCCCGTATCGCAACGATCTTTGCCGGATCCACCGCTATACCTTCCCCACTGACAATGTGACCAAGGAATGCTACTGAGGGTAGACAGAATTCGCACTTGGAGAATTTCGCATACAGTTCATTCCTTCTCAAAGTCTCAAACACTAGATGCAAGTGCTTGAAGTGATCTTCTTCGCACTACGAGTACACTAATATATCGTCAATAAACACGATCACAAAGTGGTACTGGAAATCTCGGAACATCCTGTTCATCAAGTCCATAAACACTGATGGCGCATTCGTTAGTCCAAACGGCATGACCGTGAACTCGAAATGCCTATACCTTGTGCTGAACGCCGTCTTCGGGATATCACACTCCCTTATCCTCAACTGATAGTACCCCGACTTCAAGTCCAACTTAGAATATACCGACGATCCGACTAATTGATCGAAGAGATCATCAATCCTCGGGATCGGGTACTTGTTCTTCTCCGTCAGCTTGTTCAACTCTCTGTAGTCGATACACAGCTGCATACTCCCGTCCTTATTCTTAACGAAGAGGACCGGTGCGCTCCAAGGCGACGAGCTTGGATGCACATAACCTTGCTCCATCAGCTCCTCTAGCTGAACTTTCAACTCTGCCATTTCCTTCGACGCCAGCCTATAAGGAGCACGTGACACAGGTTTGGCACCTAGCACGAGCTCGATTGTGAAGTCAATCTCATGCTGCGGTTGGGCTCCAGGAAGACTATCCGGGAACACATCGGGGTATTCACAAACCACGGGGATACTATCCAACGTGGACTTTGGCTCTACAGCCCCCACTATTGCGAAGAACAGCTCTGCGCCAGCACGAACTGCCTTTACCATCTGAAGAGTAGACATCAGCGTCCTGCTCGACCCCTTCAGTCCCGTGAATGTTGTCTCCCATCCAACACCCAGCTTGACCTCCTTACTATTGCAATCAATCCAAGCCTTCTGCTCCGAAAGCCAATCCATCCCAAAGATAATGTCGAACTCTACTAGCGGCAGCAATGATGCTAGCAAGTCGAACTCTTGGCTCCCAATGTGAACCTTTACGGCACACACTCTGTCTGCACGCATCGAGCACCCATTCGGTAGCAGCACATCCAACTTGTCCTTCTCCATCGAAGAAGGGACTCCGATGCGCGATATAAAATTTCCGGACAAGAAGGAGTGTGAAGCTCTCGTATCGAAAAGTGCCCGTGCCGGACTATCGCTAATCAAAACATTGCCTATGCAAACCATATTAGGCTAACAAACAATAGATAATAGTATTTAAAGTTAACTTGCTATAAATTAACTTGTACCTGTCACCATGTCAGCTTGTTTAATGGCCTCCTGCTGGCCCAAGTTGTACACTCTAGCTTGGGTCGGAGAAAAAAGGGACGCGGTTGACTCCACCGCCTTGCCCTTCTCTTCATAGGTAGCTCCTTGTTTTCTTTCGGTCTTTGGGCATCCGCTCCAACAATCACGGGCAAAGTGCCCCGTCTTTCCACAAATGAAACAAGCGCCCGGGGTTTGGTTGGTAGTCATCCCCGAGGCACCTGAATAAGGGGCTGGACCCGACGTCATAACCTTCTTGTAGAACCTACGATAACCCGACTTCGACGTAGTCGGCGCTTTGAACTCCGATTTCTTGCCACCGGATTCCTTCTTCACTTGCACGTTCTTCATATCCTTTTCCAAGGACCGGGCAGTGTTGACCAAGGTTAGGAAACCCTGCGGCATAGGCCCCGACAGTAGCAACCTCAGCTCATCCCTTAACCCTTTATAGAAGCGGTTCTTCTTGCACTCCTCATCGGCAAAGGTAGCGCTAGCGTATCTTCCCAAACGAGTGAACTCGTGGAGGTACTCGTCCACGGTGTGTCTCCTTGCACAATCTTTTGGAACTCATTTTACAGCGCGATCCTCGGCGCTGAGGGGAGGTATAGAGCCATAAACAACCTCGAGAATTCCCCCATAGAGACATCCGCCAACTGTCTTCCCCTCAGGTTGTGTAGCTCTAGACCTTTCCACCATAATCTCGCATCCTCGTCCAATAGGAACGCTGCTATCATGGTCTTCTGCCATTCTTCCATTTCTGTTGCTGTCAACACCCTATTGACTCTTGAGAGCCAATCTTCGGCCTGGGTCGGGGTTCCCATTCCCGAGAACACCGGTGGATGGAAGCCCATCACATGCTTAAGCTGTCTCTCAGTTCCTCTCCGAGGCAACTCCGGCTCCACCGCCACTTGTTCAACCCTTCTAGGCTCCGCCGCTTGGAGCGGCACTTGCTCCACTGCAGGAGCAGGCTGCTGCACCTACCTTACAGGTTGCGCGTTGATCATAGCATAGACAACTTCTGTCACCAATCTAATGGTCTCGGCAAACGGAGGTGTTGCAGGCGCATCACTTGGTCCGCTGCTTGCCTCGGAACCTGGCCGTTTCGACGGTCCCGCACCACTTCTGGTCACCTATAATCGTGCAAAACACCGATAAGCGACCAAACAATATTGCAAACAGCAATTATAGGAACACGCAGGTTCCTCAAACACGTGTATTTTCATTCCTAAGTGGACATTCATGGGTTCTTTTCATGTTAAAACGATGACGCACACACATGTGCTCACCGCCCCTTAAAGTGAATTCGCCCACGAATTCATTTAAGTTTGACCGAAACCAGTAGTCTGATACCAATTTGTAACACCCCTATCCGTCACATAGCATATAACAGAAGGTCTGGCCAGGGCCCTACGCCATATACTACGGACAGACCGGTTGGTTACGCCTTGAAACCATCCAACCAATCACAATGTCCTACACAGCACATAGCGGAAGCAATTATTAAGTTGCACAAAAACAAGAACCTTGCCAAGCACGAATGTCCACTACTCAGATAAACTAGGAATGTTAAGTACAAAAGTACCGGCCTTATGGCCTTACAATAGTTTCCACAAACAAGATTGTCTTTCATACTTCGGCTCGTAGGCCGGCCATAAATGAGATAAACGGAAAACATAAAAAGGTTAGGACTTCGAGGGCTAGCACCGCAACATGGGCTTTAGCCCGCTATTTCCCGCTCGGCTCCGCAGCACCTACAAGACACAATCCACCGCCCGGTGGTAAACAAAATAACGGTCATCAATGCTGACCAAATTATAACGATCCCGCCCCCAAAATCGGGGCGGCGATGCTCTTTCCCTTCACTTTATTAGTATAGCATCAAAATTGTGTAAACACACTTCATCACAGGCGTAGGCTCGCACAGCCACAAACCTCATGCACATAGGGAACATTCACGGCGAACCGGCAAACGTCACGTCAAATCAAGCCATAGACGTTCCCGTTCCACCACCGCCCCTTGGACGACCAATCATATGAGCATTTTGTCTTCTGGCCTTGGTCACGACAATTTAAGCCATAGACCGCCAAAGCCCTCATCCATGCCAACGGTCCCACCAAATGACATAGATCGGGTATGGTTCCGCCTAACCCATGCTCTTACCGCAACGACAATTTAAGCCATATGCGCATGTCAAGACTCGCCGAGTCCCGTTTCCACCACAATAACCACATAACCCGGTTATTTTCACGTTGGCTCCCCGGCCACAATGTTGGAAAAACCCGCTTTTGCCCAGTTTTCTAGGTGCACCTTGGAGTTAATCTCCAAGGCTCCCTGCGGCAATCTACCACGTAGAAAACCCGAAAAACTCGCAAACATCCGGAGTCTTCCCCGGTTCATATGCAATGCAACAACACCGATCCGGATCAACTTGTCCGGATAGGCTTCACACACAATGCCTATGCCCGTTTTCTCATACGGACTATATACAAGGGGGACATTACATATCTACCCCAAGGAACGCTCCAACTCTTCGCTCACTCGCGAGAGAGGCCTTCCTATGCAATGGAAAAGAGGGCTTCACATGCCCTACGATGAGAATCGTTACCCTTGCGTTTTTTCGCGGCGCCATGAAAAATCTACGCGGTTGGAAAGCACCGCAACGGCATCGCCTTCGCGGATCTTGACTCGGATCGCAATTCGGAGCTCCGACGCTCAACCGGCGGCCGGATCTTTGTCTCCTCCTCCACCTAGCTCTCCCCTCTCAGTATACTTAGGAAAGAGAAGCACTTGGATGAAATGAGGGATTTCAAACCCTAACTTCGGGTTTAAACCGCCAGCACAAACCCTCAGCTGTCGGATCAAAAGCCAAGGAAACGAACGGCAACGATTAGGCCTAAAATTAAAAAATCTGGGCCGAACACGGGTGCAACACGGCCGTGTGCATGACCGTATCACCCATTCGTCGTCTCGACCGATGCGATAACCAGCACACGGCATTCGACACGGCCTCCGACGTGCCCGTGTCGCATACGACATGCGGGCGTGTGACACGGCCGTGTCACGACCCGTGTCACGCCCCGTGTGCAACGGCCAACACTCTTTTCCCAAGAAGGACACGACCTGCGACACAGCACCCGACACGCCCGTGTCTGTGCCCGTTTCATGGTACGTGTACAACTACCAACACTTGCTTCCCGAGGAGGACACGACACCCGACACGCCCGTGTCACATGTTACACGCCCGTGTCTGTGCCCGTGTCATGGCCCGTGTACATGACTCAAAAAACTCCCTAGCGTGACACGCCTGTGCCACGCCCGTGACACCTGCTCCAAGTCCCAGCCTTGGCTTAAAACATCACCCTTCCCACTTTTGAGTTTCGGGGCGTTATAATCCCGATGCTAGCTTGATGGCTATTGTTGTATGAGAATTCCACCAAGGGGAGGAGCCTTTCCCACGGCTCTCCTCTATCCAACGCACATAACCTCAATAAGTCTTCGAATGTCCGGATAGTCCTTTTAGATTGCCCGTCGGTCTGAGGGTGAAATGTTGTGCTAAAGGTAAGAAGCGAACCCGAATATGCATGCACAGCCTTCCATTCTCTATAGGTAAACCGACCATCCCGATCAGAAACGATCGTCTTTGGCACGCCATGATACCGTACGAATTGTTCCACAAAAAGGCGTACCAAAATGTCCACATGTGCTTCTTTCTTCATAGGTTTGAAGTGGGCTACCTTCGTCAAGCGATCAACTATTACCCATATCGAATCATTCCCTGAGCGGGAGCGAGGCAAACCGTGGACGAAGTCCATGGAAACATCCTCGAACTTCCACTTGGGGATTGGAAATGACTGCAATAATCCCCCGGGGCTCCTGCATTCTGCCTCCACCCTTTGACAGGCCTCTCAATGCGTAACAAAATGTCGGACGTCTCTCTTCATTCCAATCCAACACATGGTCTTCCGCAAGTCGGCGTATATCTTAGAAATTCTAGGATGAACAAAATACAGAGAGCAATGTGCTTCTCTCAAGATATCCTCCCGAATATTACCGCCCTTGGGAATGTAAAGCCAGGCACGGAAATGAACAAGGCCATCCTTTAGAGAGTACTCGCTAGTTGTCCCACCTTCAATTGACTTTATTATTGGGGCCAGAGCCTCATCCCTTCCTTGATCTGCCCAGATCCGGTCTCGAACATCGCACACTATGCTCATCGTGGTCAAGTACTCCGTATACCTATATGGTTGATCCTTATACACAAAAGTGATCTCCATCTCCTCAAGCATCCGAGCTAACTCCATATGCATCAACCGGGACTCGGGGCTTGTTTCCGGTACCTTCCTGCTCAAAGCATCGGCTACAGAATTTACTTTTCCAGGGTGATAGTTCAGGGTGTATTCATAATCGCACAAAAACTCCAACCACCGCCATTGTCTAAGATTTAATTCCTTCTGGGTATGGACGTACTTTAAGTTCTTATGATCCGAGAAGATTTCGCAGTGTACGCCGTATAGGTAGTGCCTCCAAATCTTCAAGGCGAACATTACTTTTCCCAGCTCTAAATTATGTACTGGATAGTTGATTTCATGCTTCTTAAGTTGTCTTGAAGCATAGGCGATCACATGCCCGTGTTGCATCAATACCGCTCCCATTCCTTGATATGATGCGTCCGTGTAAACTTCAAATCCTTCCTTCCTGGATGGAAGGGCTAGGATTGGTGCGGATGTAAGTATGTCCATTTGTTCTTGGAACGCAGCTTCTCATTGGGGTGTCCAATCATACGACACACCTTTCTTTGTTAGGGAGGTAAGAGGAAGAGCAATCTTTGAGAATCCCTTTACAAACTTGCGGTAGTACCAAACAAGTCTAAGGAAGCTCCGCCCATCGACCGCTGACTTCAAAAGCGACCACTCCTTAACGACACACACTTTGGCCGGATCCACAGCTAATCCAGCCCCACTGATCACATGTCCCAAGAAAGCAACCTCCTTAAGCCAGAATTCGCATTTGCTGAACTTGGCGAACATCGCGTGCTCTTTTAACTTCTTCTATACTAAGGCCAGATTCCCAGCATGTTCTTCCTCCATCTTAGAGTAGACTAAGATATCGTCGATGAGAACAATGACGAAGACATCTTGATAGGGCTCGAACACTTTGTTCATCAAGCTCATGATAGCTGATGGGGCATTTATGAGCCGAAACGGCATCACTGTGAACTCAAACAAGTTGTACCTTGAGCTGAAAGCTGATTTCTGAATATCATCCTCTTGTATTCTCCGTTGAAAATACCTCGAGCGAAAATCTAGCTTGGAAAACCAATGCGCACCCACAAGTTGATTGAATAACTAATCGATCCGAGGTAACGGATAGGTGTTCTGTACCGTCAGTCGGTTGAGCTCCCGATAGTCTATGCACAATCGCAGGGTTCTATCTTTCTTCTTAACAAATAGAACAGCGGCTCCCCAAGGTGATGAGCTTGGGCGAACAAACCCTGATTCTACCAACTCTTGTAGCTGAACTCTAAACTCGGCGAGTTCCTTCGAGGCCATTCGGTAAGGAGTCCTGGAGATAGTCTTGGCACCCAGTACTAACTTGATTTGAAAATCTACTTCTGTGTGTGGGGGTAATCCTGGAAATTTCTCCAGAAATACTTTGGGGAAATCGCGCACCACCCGCACATCCTTGATATCCAACACCAACTCCTTCAGCTCGAATTAAATCCTGAAAACTTCATCCCCCTTCATGTGGGCTTTTAAAGCTTGGACTGAAGATAACATCATACGGGGCACGAAGTTAATACCTTGAAAGATGACCTCTGAGTCTCCATGTCTCAACGAGATTCTCTTCTGCGCGCAGTCAATCTTCGCATAGTGCTGATCCAGCCATACCATGACAAAAATGAGGTCAGACTCTAGCATTCCCAAGACTATGGCAGGGGTGTCGAAGAGCTTTCCTTCAAGGAGAACCTCAAACTCGCACTTCTAGGTTGCCATCATCTCCGATCTATCTGGAAGGCGCACCCTTCGAGCAATACCAGTGAAGTATTACATGTTGGGTACATTGGAAAATGTGTACCTAATTTGAAGAAGCCCAACCTAGCTCAATGATATACATCAAGGTGTATTTGATGTTGTTTTGAGTTGACATGTGCAGGTGAAGAAATTGATAAAGTATGCAGAAAAAAATTCTAAGTCCAAGTGTCGACACAGAGAAGGATGTGTCGACACATAGAAGAAAGTAGTCGACACAACACTGGGAAGCAGTGTCGACACATAGCAGGTAGTCTACAACTACACTGGGAAAAAGTGTCGACACAGAGGAAGTGTGTCGACACATAGCAGTTAGTCTACAACAAATACTGGGAAAGTGTGTCGACACGGAAGAAGTAAGTCGACACAACACTGGGAATTTGTGTCGACACAGAAGAAAAGCGTCGACCTCAACATTGGGAAAATGTGTCGACACAGAAGAATATAGTCGACCTCAAGTTTGTCTACACCAGCAGAATGTGTCGACACATTGTGATTGAGTCGATACATTATAGCAGAGTTAGAAGAAGACTGTGTCGACACCTGAAGGCTAAGTCGACACTTACTAAGTTATGATTCTACAACAACTGTGTCGACACACAGGACTTGTGTCGACACACTGAAGAGTCAAGACCAAGTTATTTTCCGAAGAAGCTGTGTCGACTCAAAGGCAACTTAGTCGACATCACTGAAGACTGTGTCGACACCAAAGTCAATTGTGTCGACACAGATAGACAGATGGTCTCGACACTTTCTGACAGACTGTCTCGACAACTTGTGGTTCAAGACTAAGGCACAGGACTTGTTTGAAGACTTGACAGCTGTGGGTTGCCACCGGTTAACTGAAGCTGTCAGACTTGTCAGAAAACGGTTAGAAACCGGATCAGCCGGTTACCATGAAGAAAGTCTATAAATAGACAGATTCAGAAGGAGAAAGTAACTTTTGAAAACATTGATAAGAATCAAAAAGTTGAGAAGGATTACAATCCAATTCATTTCAAGAAAGTGCGTGGCACTTAAGAAGATCTCCTCCGGAAGATCTAAGAAGACTATCTAAGGATAGATCAAAGAAGAGTTCTAATCAGAATTCAGAAGAATCATTCAAAAGTGCTGGATAGAGAGAGATCAAGCCAGAATTTGAAGAAAAAGAAAGAAACCACCAGTGGATTCTCAAGAAGCTGTTTGGAAATCAACTCAGCTAAGTTCATATTCAAGAAGCTTTGAAGAAAGCTCAGATACAGTTGATTTCATCAGCTGATCAAGAATTGTCTTGGCCTTTTCTCTCTCAATTCAGGCAAGACAGTTAAATAATCTTTTCTATATTTCTGTAGGATCTGTTTACACAGATCTGAGTTGTAAGCCTGTGTTATAAAGGCTGAGTGTAGGAGTGTTGAACTCTGAGTGATAGGGCTGTTTGCCTGAGTGTAGGAGAAGGGTCTTCTCTGAGTTGTAGGCCTTGGGGCAAGGCTGAGGTAGGGCTGTTGTGCCTGAGTTGTAGGAACCAGTTGGGTTCTGAGTTGTAGGATCTGTTGATCTGAGATTAGTGGAAGTTTGGCCGAATCTAGCATACTGCTAGATAGGTGAAGGGGGAAAGTGGATGTACCCAGACCTTGGGGAACCACTATAAAATATTGTGTAATCTGTGATGTTTTATTTTCTGTGATTGCTGTGATTATTATGTTGCCATTAAACTAAATTCTGCCTAGAAGTTTTTATAAATAAGTAGAACCTATTCACCCCCCCCCCCCTCTAGGTGTTTAGGCTGTCTTGAAAGTTAAACTATCAAGTGGTATCAGAGGGAGGTTCCTCAAAAAGGACTTAACAGTCTGAGGTAGATCTGAAAGGCAGATTCAAGATTCAAGAAGATGGGTTCTGGAGAGAATCATAAGGAGCTAGGGTCTATGAAATTACCCATATGCAGGAAGGAAATCTTTGGGATCTGGAAAGAAAGAGTCAGACTGTTTATGGAAGCATCTGACCCAAGAATTTACATCACAGTACAAGAAGGCCCCTTCATTCCAATGAAGGTATCAGTTCTTGATGCAAATATCCAAACTCCAAAGAGTTATTCAGAAATGACCAAGGATGAAATCATCTTGGCAACCATGGATAAAAGAGCTCAGAACATTATTGTTAGTGTCATAGATGATTCAACATTTCAGAATCTGATTCACTGCAAGACCTCTAAGGAGATGTGGGACACATTGATTGTCTACATGGAGGGATCTGAAGAAGTAAGGCTGGATAGGAAGTCTATGCTAAATCAGGAGTATGAAAGCTTTAGACAAGGAAAATCTGATAGCATAACTGAGTGCTATAAGAAATTCTATAGAATTGTGAATGAGCTAATATCCTATGGAAGAGTCTTCAGTACCTATGAACTGAATGACAAATTCTTAAGATCCTTATCAAAGGATTGGGATACAAAGATATGTGCCATAAGAGAAGTGGCTAAATTGGCAGAGATATCTCCTCCAACCCTGTTTGGAAAGTTGCTATCCTATGAAATGCAACTTATGGTGAGGAAGGAGGAGGAAAAGAATTCAAGAGGAGAGCATAGAGAAAAGGCTGTGGCATTCAATGCAGAAGCCACTAGAAAGAATAGGAGGAAATCACCATCTCCTCCTAAAGAAGTTACAGAAGATAGTTCTGAAAGTTCAAACAAGGGATCTGAAAGCTGTGATTCAGATGCAGATTTTGCTGCATTCACAAGACAATTCCAGAGGTTCTTGAAGAAGAAGCAGTGGAAGTCTAGGTCTTCCCCATCACAGCAAGTTGATGACTATTATAAGAAGAAAAGGTCATCAAGGAAAGAGAAGAGCAGATCAAAACCCAGCAAAGACACTACTTCAAAGATTGTCTGTTATTGTTGCAATAGGCCTGGACATGTAGTGGCTGATTGTCCTGACAAGAGAAAGGAATCTTCAGAAAAGAAGAAGACTTATCAGAAAGGCAAGAAGGAGAAATCCTTTGTAGCAAAGAAAGATAAGAGTCTGTCAGACCAGTCAACTTCAGAATCAGGATCTGAAGCTGAAGCATATATTGGACTATATGCTGCATCTGAGGAAGAGGAGTTTATGCAGTTGCTAGACTCCATCAATGAACATCAATGCATGGGGTTGATGACAAGATCAGAAGAGGACATATGCCAGAATCAGTCTGGTCCTAATGAGGTAAAATGTCCTTCCAGTACATCTGTTTGTAGTACAAGTGAAGAATCAGCTACATCTGCATCAAGTGATGAAGATGCATCTGAATCTGAAGGAGATGTCTATCAATTGATAGACAAGTATGGGGACTTGTTGCAGGCCCTTAAGAAAAGCAAGAACCTGGTTAAATCTCAGGCTCAGGAAATTGCTGAACTAAGGGTTGCAACAACTGAGTTAGAAAAAGTCCTTGATCAAAAATTAAATGAAATTGCCAAGCTGAAGAATATAACTATTATTCAGATGGGCACAATTAATTATACTAATGATCAAGTGAAGAGTCTGGAGGCCAGACTTAGAATTGAAAGGGATTTAGTGGCTAGTTACTCTAAGCCAAAATCTGTCTTACCCTTGATAGATGAATTTGTCACTCAAAAGGGTAAGGCTGGATTAGGATTTAAAGGTAACTCCAGGGCTGGCAGATTCAAGAGGAAAGGCAAAGCTCCTGTTCAGCCACTAAACCTTTCAGTCCCCATAAAGTTTAGTAAGGTGAAAGTGCCTTCTAACAGATATGATCATGAAGACATTCAAGGTCATATTAAGACTAATGTTCTGAAGAACAAGGGTGTAAATGCAAGCAGGCCTACCTATGGTCATAAACCCAATGGTTTTAAGAAATCAGTAGGTGAAGTTGCAACAGCACCAGCAATGAACAGAAATTCTTCTGACAAGGATGTATCTAGATCTAGATACAATAAGTTTGAATGTTGGTGCTGTGGCAAGAGAGGCCATTTTGCATTAGACTGCTGGTATAACACAAGTGTTATAAAGAATAAGAGTCTACCTGTTAGAAGAGGTTATGATAGCTTTATTAATGCTAACCTGAACCAAGGACCCAAGACTTACTTGGGTTCTAAGGGTAAGTAATTCTGTATTGCAGGTGAATCCAAGTAACCATGCCCCTATATGGTACTTGGATAGTGGTTGTTCCAGGCACATGACTGGAACAAAGGGGCTGCTGAAGGAGTATTCATCTGTCAAAGATGGACCTAAAGTGATCTTTGGTGGATCTGAAAAGGGAGTCATCAAAGGGTTTGGTAACATTTCTTCTAACCTAATTACTATCACCCAAGTGGCCTATGTAAAAGGTTTGAAACATAATCTAATAAGCATAAGCCAGCTGAGTGATCTAGGATATGACATTTCATTTGGTAAGGATGGATGTCATATCAAAAGGTCAAGTGATCAAGAGATCATATTGACTGGGTATAGGAAGAGAAATGTATATTGCCTTAATTTTGAATGTGAAAATAAGGCTTCCCCCATTTGTCTTGTAGCTGATGACAATGCTTCCCATTGTGTTAAGTGGCACAAGAGATTGGCTCATCTAAACTACAAGACAATTGGCCAACTCATTAGTAAAGAACTAGTGAGGAATGGGCCTCAAGTTAAGTGTATAAAGGAAGGGGTATGCTCAGCTTGTCAAAAGGGCAAGCAGACAAAATCCTCATTTCAAAGCCTTGAAAACAAGGATTCTGTGAGGTGCTTATACCTCTTGCATATGGATCTTTTTGGTCCTATGCCAGTTCATAGTCTAGGTAGGAAGGTCTACACTTTTGTGGTTGTAGATGACTATTCTAGATTTACATGGGTGTTCTTTCTGAGACAAAAATCTGAAACCCCAAGTGTATTACTTAATTTTGTAAAGCAAATTCAGAATGAACTGAATAGTACAGTGGTCAAAATCAGAAGTGACCATGGTACTGAGTTTCAATCTGAAAGCATAACAAACTTGTGTAAAGACTTTGGGATTTTCCAAGAGTTCTCCTCACCAAGAACACCTCAGCAAAATGGAATTGCTGAAAGAAAGAATAGAACATTAATTGAAGCTGGTAGAACTCTATTGAGTGACACCTCTCTCCCAGAATATTTTTGGGCTGAGGCAGTTAACACTGCTTGTCATGTCATCAATAGGGCTTCTATCACCAAAAGCCACAGAAAGACTCCCTATGAGATTGTGAAAGGCAGAAAACCAAATCTATCCTATTTTAGGATCTTTGGTTGCAAGTGCTATATACTTAACAATGGCAAGTCATATTTGACTAAGTTTGCTGCCAAATCCCAGGATGGGATATTTGTTGGGTACAGCACAAATAGTAAGGCCTATAGAGTCTTCAACTTAACTACTCAAGTTGTTGAAGAATCTGTGCATGTTGTATTTGATGAAACAAGATTAATCAATTGTGAGTTGTCTTGTAGATCAAATGACTCAACAGGTATAAGCAAGAGGATGGACAAGCTCTCCATTGCTGAAGCTTCAAAGGAAGATGGAGCATTGGAAAATGAAGGCTGCTGTCCAGGGGGAGTACAAGAGATAATGGAAGCTGATGAAAACCAAGAGGTTCAGCAGAATGAAGAAGCTGGAGATGCTCAACCTGAAGGGAATCTTCCTCCAGCTATAAGATATCTAAGAGATCATCCTGCTGATCAGATAATTGGTGATCCAAGACAAGGAGTGCAAACTAGAAGCAGAAATCAAAGCACAGTTTTGCATTCAAGTTTCTTGTCTCAGATGGAACCTAAGAAGTTTGAAGAAGCTATCCAAGACCAGCACTGGATTGATGCTATGCAAGAGGAGCTGAATCAATTCAGAAGGTGCAAAGTCTGGGAGCTTGTTCCTAAACCAAGAGGCCACAACATAATTGGCACTAAGTGGATCTATAGGAACAAGCTAGATGAAAGTGGGATAATAGTGAAGAATAAAGCAAGATTGGTTGCAAAAGGATACAGGCAGGAAGAAGGGATTGACTTTGATCAAACCTTTGCTCCAGTAGCAAGGCTGGAGGCAATCAGAATGTTCCTTGCCTATGCAGCCTACCAAGACTTCAAAGTATACCAGATGGATGTGAAGTCAGCATTTCTGAATGGTGATCTTAAAGAAGAAGTATATGTAGAGCAGCCATCAGGTTTTGTAGATCCTCTTAAACCTGATTCTGTGTATAAGCTTAGGAAAGCTTTGTATGGGTTAAAACAAGCTCCAAGGGCTTGGTATGAAACCCTGTCTACCTTCCTCATTGAGAATAAATTCTCAAGAGGAAAGATAGACAAAACTCTATTCCTTAGGGAATCCAAAGGTAAGATCATCTTAGTTCAGATCTATGTTGATGACATAATCTTTGGATCTACTGAAAACAACCTTTGTAAAAAGTTTGCCAAACTTATGCAAGGGAAGTTTGAGATGAGCAGTATGGGAGAACTTAAGTTCTTCTTGGGACTCCAAGTAAGACAGACTGATGATGGATTGTCCATATCCCAGTCTAAGTTCACCAAAGAATTAATTAAGAAATATGGTATGGAGTCATCCTCCACCATGAGAACTCCTATGGGAACAAGTATGCCTATATGCAAAGATGAGGCAGGTAAACCTGTTGATGAGACATTGTATAGAGGAATAGTTGGGTCTCACTACTATATCTCACTGCTAGTAGACCAGACATTATGTATGCAACATGTGTCTGTGCTAGGTACCAAGCCTGCCCTAAAGAATCTCATTATACTGCAGTCAAAAGGATTCTGAGATATCTTAAGGGCACTCCTAATCTAGGTCTTTGGTACCCTAGGAATAGAGATTTTCAACTAACAGGCTATTCAGATGCAGATTTTGCAGGATGTAGAGAGGATAGAAAGAGTACTACAGGTACTTGTCAATTCCTGGGAGGAAGACTAATATCATGGAGTAGTAAGAAGCAGACCAGTGTGGCAATTTCCACAGCTGAGTCAGAGTATGTTGCTGCTGGAAGCTGCTGTGCACAGCTATTGTGGATGCAGCATCAGCTTAAGGATTATGGTATTCAGGTAAGTAGAACACCCCTTTTATGTGATTCTAAGAGTGCTATTTCTATTGCTAATAATCCAGTTTCTCATAGTAGAACTAAGCATATAGAAATCAAATACCATTTTCTTAGAGAACATGTAGAAAAAGGAGACATCTCATTGGAATTTGTAAAAACAGATTATCAAATAGCAGATGTATTTACTAAGCCTTTAGATGAAACCAAATTCAATAAATTCAAAATTGAATTAGGTATGTTAACCATTGATTAATGTATTAACAAAATCATTAACAATGCAATTGAAGTGGTATGTAAGTAAGTTAAAGTAATAACAACATAATTAAGTGTTAAAAAGGACACATTGAAGTAACACTTACAAGTGGTGTTGAACCAACAGAAATTGGCTAAGTAAGAATGTGTCGACACATTCAGTAATTATGTGTCGACTCAGAGAAATAATGTCGACAAGTCAGAAATATTGTGTCGACACAGAGAATATGTGTCGACACTTAAGAGTTATATTGTCGACTTAACCAGAAATGTAATGTCGACTCAACCAGGATAATGGTGTCGACACTTACTGAATATGTGTCGACACTTATCCTTAGAGTCGACACAGAATTTCTGTCTATCTACTATGTATCCAAGGTGTCGACATAACCACAAATTGGTGTCGACACATAGTAGGCTGAAGTAATGTCGAGACAATAGAAGTTTGTGTCGACACATTCCGTCTGTGTCGACACATTTAGTCTGTGTTTGGCGCCTTTTGAACTTCTTTCAACAGAAGGTATAAATAGGTGAAAAACGCTTTCTGTCGACACGCTTCCAAGGTTTTCGAGACTAAAACCCTGTGTCGACAGTCTATCTTTCTCTCTTCTCTCAAGCTTTCTCGACGAATCGATGGCGCCAAGGATGGAAGACTCAATGAGGGGTATGAGTTGGTGCGCCAGGCCTTTGCAGATGCGCCGCCAGATGTTCAAGGGGTTATCACCCTCCTCTCTGAGTCAGGGTTAGAATTTCTAATCTCAGAACCGACTAAAATCTGGAAGAAGGAGGTGCACGAGTTCTTTATCTCTGCATCAGTCCACTCAAATGGCCTCAAGATTAAGTCCAATGTTCAAGGGACTAAGGTAAAGATTACTCAAAGAAATTTAAGAAAGATCTTTCAATTACAAGTAGTTGAGAATGAAGAGGAAGTTCCTAGTTCTAAGACAAGGGAAGCCCTTCAATGGTGTGGACTGGACTCGAGCATGAAGATTGGAGCTGCATTCAACAGGAAGGGTATGAATCAGCAAGGAAAATTCTTGTCTGAAATTGTTGGGAAAGTAATCCTCTGCAAGACAGGTGGACATGATAGGATTTCTGCCTATATGTTCAGCCTTATGACCAGGATTGTTTTTACAATTCCTACTGATTGGTCAGGAGTACTCTTTGACAAGATCAAAGAAGGAATCAAGAAGCCCAACATGGCTAGAATCATGAGCTTATATCTCATTGGAGTGATCCCTGAAGTGATGCAGCAAATGCCAGGGACTAAGATCAATCATATGAGAAGGATGGATATGAGACTGTTCTCTAGGTGGGATAGGGTGCTGTCCAAGGATGTGCCTGAAGAGAGCAGGCCAGACACCCCTGTGAAATCCCCTTCTCAAACTCAAGAAACTGAACAACAACAAGAAGACCCACTCAGGACACAGGTTGAAGAACAGCCTGACTCAACTATACTACAGCAAGTGTCAACACCTGCACAGATGCAGGGGGAGCCAGTTCACTCTCCTGCTCAAAATGTATCTACTCCTGATCAGGTACAAGTGTAGGGGGAGCTAATGTATTTTACTATAAAAGACATTGCTCATATTCTTATTACTGCACAGGTTCAGGGGGAGCTGTTGTCAGTAAAAGTGCAAGGGGAAGCACAGTTAGACTTATCTCAAGATTTAACTGCTGCAGAAGTTACAGCTCAACTGGAATTTACTCTGGAGGAGTTATTCCCTGATGCTGATACTACTACTGATAAAGTAGGAGGAGAACCAGAAATTGAGAAGTCCATAGGTATGGAAATTGATCAGGAAGCTGAAGTTGAGCCACAGGTTGAGGGGGAGCCAGTGGATGTTGAGACTGAGCAACAGGTCACTGGGACAGAAACACTTCATCCTCCTCAAGAAAGAATTCACCTAGATACTTCATCTGATACTGAAACTGAAGAAGCCAGGCTGGCCAAGAAAAGAAAACTTGTTGTCTTTAAGAGAAGAAGCAAGAATTATAAGCAGGCTTTACAGACAACACCTCAACAAGCATCTCCTGCCTTTGATCATAACAAATTTATGATAGATCTACAGGTGAAATTGGATGAACAAAGAATGGCTCTGGAAAAGTATGTTGATGAAAATAGCAAGTCTATGCAGTTTGACTTAGCTCAGGATATAAAGTCCATCCAGTTTCAAGTCAACATGCATAAGACAGAAATGACAGATTGCTTCCAAAAGGGAGGCCATGCTGTGGTTTATCTTGCTCAACAACAGGAGGCTATTACTAAAAAGGTAGATGATATTGTCCTGAAGCAAAGCTATGTCTTGGAAAATCAGTTAAGAATGAATGATAATTTAACTGAATCTCATCATGAGATAATAGAGGAAGTGAAAAAGATTGTTCCAGGCCTGCCTGCAGATAAAACAAAAGAAAAGGAAGAGTTTAATAAGCAATTTCAAGATGCCATTACCTCAGTACAAACTGCTATCTCCACCTGCCAACAGGAAATATCAACCAAGCTTCAAAAGTTGAAACCATTTTTCAAAGAAGGTATAAATTATCTCGATGGCCAGATAAGGTTTCAGAAGGATGATCTTAGAGATCATATGACAAGAGAAGTCATAAAGGCGGAGAGGTTATTGATTCATGCAGGCCAAGAGCACTCTAAATGGGTGACAAATAGTATAAGAGCCACCTTGGGATGTCCACCCTTGTGTGATGATGATATGATGGCTGAATCAGGCATTCAAGCAGGACTACTTGAAGGCAACCAACCTGAGGTTGCCCAAGTTATTTACCCCCCTTCTGATTTTGAAATTTTGGATAAGCAAGTGCAGGATATGTATAGTCCTCCAAAGGATGTGCATAATGTTGTGATTGAGAAAGTTGAGATGCCAGAGGCACCTGAAAAAAACAGCAAGATGCTCTATTAGCAAAGAAGAGATTTAGAGAGCAGGCTGCACTTAAGCCAGATTATGAGCAGTGGAGTCATACTTCAAGGAACATAATACTCACTGCATGGAAGGCTGTACAAGACAAAGTTCATGAAAGAGGGAAGTGGTACAATGAGATAGAATGGCAGAAGTATGAGGCAAGACAGGAAGCAATAGTACAATTCAGAAGGAAAGCTAAGCTGGGGAGGCTGCCACCAGATGCTAAGGAGCCAAGCAAGTACTTCCCAAAGCCTTTTCACTATTTTGAAAGGCAAAGGCTCAAGGAAGAAGCTAAGAAGAAAGCTGATCTAAAAGGAAAGAAGATAGCTGAAGAATCAGAAGCTCCTGTGACAGCTAAAATTCAATCTGGCAAAGGGATTATCATTAGAGAGCCTGATCAATCCTGATTATGTTTTAGTTCCTTCATAATGTTTTGTAATGTTGTGATGTGATCATTAAATGTAAAACAATGTAGTCAAACATTACCCAGTAATAAACAAAATATTGTTTAAATCTGTGATAAATTGTTTTATCTATGATGTTTTTATTAAGTATCCCTGTGTTTTTGTCATATATCATCATTTAGTACTGTTTATAAATGGTGTATATCATTGGCTGTAGGGTTATGACTTCTCCAAATAGGGGGAGATTGTTGGGTACATTGGAAAATGTGTACCTGATTTGAAGAAGCCCAACCTAGCTCAATGATATACATCAAGGTGTATTTGATGTTGTTTTGAGTTGACATGTGCAGGTGAAGAAATTGATAAAGTATGCAGAAAAAAATTCTAAGTCCAAGTGTCGACACAGAGAAGGATGTGTCGACACATAGAAGAAAGTAGTCGACACAACACTGGGAAGCAGTGTCGACACATAGCAGGTAGTCTACAACTACACTGGGAAAAAGTGTCGACACAGAGGAAGTATGTCGACACATAGCAGTTAGTCTACAACAAATACTGGGAAAGTGTGTCGACACAGAAGAAGTAAGTCGACACAACACTGGGAATTTGTGTCGACACAGAAGAAAAGCGTCGACCTCAACATTGGGAAAATGTGTCGACACAGAAGAATATAGTCGACCTCAAGTTTGTCTACACCAGCAGAATGTGTCGACACATTGTGATTGAGTCGACACATTATAGCAGAGTTAGAAGAAGACTGTGTCGACACCTGAAGGCTAAGTCGACACTTACTAAGTTATGATTCTACAACAACTGTGTCGACACACAGGACTTGTGTCGACACACTGAAGAGTCAAGACCAAGTTATTTTCAGAAGAAGCTGTGTCGACTCAAAGGCAACTTAGTCGACATCACTGAAGACTGTGTCGACACCAAAGTCAATTGTGTCGACACAGATAGACAGATGGTCTCGACACTTTCTGACAGACTGTCTCGACAACTTGTGGTTCAAGACTAAGGCACAGGACTTGTTTGAAGACTTGACAGCTGTGGGTTGCCACCGGTTAACTGAAGCTGTCAGACTTGTCAGAAAACGGTTAGAAACCGGATCAGCCGGTTACCATGAAGAAAGTCTATAAATAGACAGATTCAGAAGGAGAAAGTAACTTTTGAAAACATTGATAAGAATCAAAAAGTTGAGAAGGATTACAATCCAATTCATTTCAAGAAAGTGCTTGGCACTTAAGAAGATCTCCTCCGGAAGATCTAAGAAGACTATCTAAGGATAGATCAAAGAAGAGTTCTAATCAGAATTCAGAAGAATCATTCAAAGTGCTGGATAGAGAGAGATCAAGCCAGAATTTGAAGAAGAAGAAAGAAACCACCAGTGGATTCTCAAGAAGCTGTTTGGAAATCAACTCAGCTAAGTTCATATTCAAGAAGCTTTGAAGAAAGCTCAGATACAGTTGATTTCATCAGCTGATCAAGAATTGTCTTGGCCTTTTCTCTCTCAATTCAGGCAAGACAGTTAAATAATCTTTTCTATATTTCTATAGGATCTGTTTACACAGATCTGAGTTGCAAGCCTGTGTAATAAAGGCTGAGTGTAGGAGTGTTGAACTCTGAGTGGTAGGGTTGTTTGCCTGAGTGTAGGAGAAGGGTCTTCTCTGAGTTGTAGGCCTTGGGGCAAGGCTGAGGTAGGGCTGTTGTGCCTGAGTTGTAGGAACCAGTTGGGTTCTGAGTTGTAGGATCTGTTGATCTGAGATTAGTGGAAGTTTGGCCGAATCTAGCATACTGCTAGATAGGTGAAGGGGGAAAGTGGATGTACCCAGACCTTGGGGAACCACTATAAAACATTGTGTAATCTGTGATGTTTTATTTTCTGTGATTGCTGTGATTATTATGTTAGCCATTAAACTGAATTCTGCCTAGAAGTTTTTATAAATAAGTAGAACCTATTCACCCCCCCCTCTAGGTGTTTAGGCTGTCTTGAAAGTTAAACTATCATTACACTCCATCTATATTTTTGATGAAGTCTTCAGACACAAAAGAGTGCGAGGAACCGGTGTCGAATAACGTATAGGCCGGTTTCCCGCCGACCATTACGCTGCCTAAGTGTCAATAATAATTCTCAGGCTAGGCGTCTAGTATATTTTAAACAACTCGTGGATATTAATGAAAATAAAATGACTAACTGTAATCATACCTGCAATCACCTCCTAAGGGTTCCTCTCTTGAGTCATGTCCAATGCATACATCTGATCCCGAGCGGGGTCGGGGTTTCCTCTTCATTTTCCTCGTCCTCGACCACTCATGTGCCCCCACCCTTGAGGAGTTGCCGGAGGGAAAGCGAGAGGTGCATTTCCAAATAGTTGCATGTAGTAGCGTTGAATGTGGCCTGATTGGTTGCATTCGAAGCACACTCGCTCCTGCCGCCCACCGGGTTGTTGAAATTGTTTAGGTGGAGGCAATGCTGGCGGTTGCGTAATCGGGAGCTCCATTCTAAAATTCTGGGGAAAACATCCGCAACCTCTTCGATATCCTCTTCCTCCTCTATTATAAAATCTCCTTCTATTGCTGGGGCCGGCTTCCATCACGCCTTTAGCTGGCCTCTTACCACTTTTCAAGTGGTCCGCTTCAAACCTCTTCGCCATGTCAATAATCTCGGCTAGACTAGAGTCCGCTATAAACAAAAGGGCTTGCCTCAGGGGGTCTCGAAAGCCTTTGTAGAATCATTTTGCGTATCCTCTATCATCCAACTCATAAGAGTTAGCAAATCTAGCCAAGTGCTGAAACTCTCATTGGTATTCTGTCACCGACTTGGACCCTTGCTTCAGTTGCAAAAACCTCTCTTCAAGATTATCCCGAACTGCCGAGGGGATGAAATGCTCTAAAAAGGCTTCCAAGAATTCGCTCCAACTGATATCCGTGTACACCAATCCTTGCAAAATTGGAGACCATGAGGGACTTCCACCACCTTTTGGCGTGCAGCTCTTAGATTGTCACTACAAGGGTGACCGCCATGTTGTTTGGGCACCTTATTCCTTCCAACAGTTATTGTACAGTGTCAAGCCATTCTTCCATACACACTGCCGACTCCGTCCCAAGCTATGCAGGAGGGGAGAGAGCTCGAAAAGTGCTTAACCAAGTGTATCTCGGACCCTGCTGTTGTAAAGGGGCATGTTGGGATTGGGACTTGAAGGCATCCAGGATAATTGTGAACGACTGCCCCAGCTCAGATTGTTGGAATTGTGTAGGTACGTACGGGGCGGGAGTGCCCCTCACCGTATCAACATGTACTAGGATCTATATGTAAGCTACAAACATAAGGTTAGGTAAGCTAATAAAAGGTCAAAGATGGAAAAATTTAGTGTGAATTACATATGGGCACACCACTGCTTCCACTAAGTCAGTTTGTCCCCAAACTAACTAATCGAATGCGGGTGGCACCATTGCTAAATGACTTTTTCAGTTCAAGATCAGATCAAGCTGATACCATTTGTAAGACCCCCCTCCCACAACACAGAACACGGCACGAGAGGGGTCTTATGCCCAGAACAGCCGCCTTGTGGTAGCACTAACACTCGGGCTAGTCTGTACCACAAGACGCCTATTATGCTGGCTACAACCAATATCATTCAATGCCAACCTAACTAGAATATAGAATAGAAGTCAAATCCACACCAAGCATATAGTCCATAATATAACAATAGTAGAATAGCTACTGCAAGCTTCTAATATCAGAGTATATAAATAGTTTTCCTAAAAAGGGTATAACAAAAATCTCTCACACTCAAATCAGTAACCGACGGTAGCGACGGTACCGTCCCCTCAAGCCCTGTCGTCCTTGCCTGGCTGTCTGGCTGTATATCCTACTGCTCCACCTGCGGGGTTTCCTCCTAAAAAGGAAGACGTAGCAACCGTTAGTCATAAACACTAAGTGGTTTCACATCCTCTCCCCCGACGACTCCTCGGCACCGGGAGGAGAAAGTAACAGGGTACAATATATATAAACATAGTTACAAGTAGGTGGTTTATCACTATGTAAATAAAGCAGTGTAATAAATGAGCAACAACTTATTCTAGCAATTCTATCATCTACAGCAGCATGAGAGTATAATATTATAACAGAATGTGACTCAACTTATATGAATGCACATACAAACATATAAGTTAAGGATCGTTCAGCAGTAAGTAACTCATTGTATAGGATTGCCCATATAAACCTATACGATAAATATCTTGTGTATACAATGGAGTGTAGTGACATGTATGCAATGCAATGAATCACCCTTGATCACACACATGCACTCACTATGTCGACATAGACTTGCAGTCCCCACTTTTTGAGCAGGTAGTAAACCTCTCAGGCATCATCTGTCGTGGCCAGATGGTGACAGTGGAGCGGGCATCTCCACTACTAGGCAAGTCTCCACACTACCTATCCTAGGCCTTTGTACGCCTCAACGCTAAGAACAAAACAACAGAGCTCACATGCATAGTACGGCTCAGTGGGTGTCTTGGGTAGACGTGCACCGAGATCTTAGCCCCGAACTGGCCTATTGTGTGATACGGAAGGAGCCTCAGAAATGAGCATGAGGACCAAGCCCAACCGTTCACTTGGCACAGAAGGAGCCTCGGGACATGAACACCGAGGACCAAACCCAACCGCCCAAGGTCTAACTGTGAACTCCCATCGGTGTGACGATTGGCGAGCCCGTAGACCTGCCACTCTATCCTTAACCCGGTATTACGACACCGCATGTCGACTCACACCACATGCATTATATAAACATCATGATACTGAAGGAGCCTCGAAAACGAGCACGAGGACCAAGCCCAACCGTTCACTTGGCACGGAAGGAGCCTCGGGACATGAACACCGAGGACCAAGCCCAACCATCCAATTCATGACTCTTCTCACGACACCAACAACATTTATTCTACAGACATAATCACTCGTGAGCACATGAGTTACTCATCCGATAATCAACACACAAGTTCATATTAATCAAGACTGAGCAATTACAAAAGCTCTAGTAATCATTGTTAATAAATGACTAAATAGCATTCGTTCACAGATCCCCACCAAGTTGTTTCGCTCAACCGCATATCATTCACAATTTTTTTACGTGGGGTCTATTCCAATACTATCATCATGCATTGAATTATCACAGTTTACATAGAATGATTCTCCTACAGCTTAATGTCGGATTATTAAAAGACCTCCTCCAAGTCCCAATTCATTTATATAACAAACCCAGGAATTCAGGTGCAGAATCCTGCTCGAGAGAAACTTCAACCGAAGGTTACCATGGACACAAGAATCAAGTGAATGCGTGTAACACCTCGATGGAAAGGTCTTTCCATGGTCTACAACTTTTATGTTCAGTCTGCAACCCAGATCAGACTGTATCCCACATGAAATTGTCTCCAAAGCCTGTTGTGTACAGAATACAATTTCTGCACTTATAGTCCGACAGCCCTCTACTTTGTTAAAACAATCCCGTGGCTACAAACTTCACCCGAAGTCGTGTAACCACTCGTCGAAAAGGTAATTCCAAGGGCTACGACTCTCGTGTTTAGTCGAAAGCCAAAATCTGACCATATATTTCCTGAAGAAAGCCAAGAAGGTCGCTGCGTGCAGAACACGGATTTTTACTGACATCTTGAGGCGAAATGAACGGCATCGGTTCATCTTCCTCCTCAAGCCAATCCTACCAAAACACAACCAGAAGTTCCTCCACCCTTATTGACCTTCTTAAGGCCATTCCTCTTCACGAATCCACCCCCATCATCACTTTTGAAGAAGGGGAGGTTGAAGATGACTAAACATTAGAACACAAGTTCTAGAAAGGCCCTCCTAGAAACCTTCACCTCACACATCAAGACTCATTTGAGTCGATGTCTCGCCTAAGAATAATTATAGATCTAGCACTAAGGGAGAGGGGAGGAAGCACACCTCATTTCCAACAGTTCTGCTATTTTAGGCCATGGATCTTGTCATCCTTCTCGTTTGCATCATTTTTACCTTGACAGCGGTGGCGTTTCATCACAGGGTTGGTTGGTGTTGCGCGCTAGGGTTCGAAGAAAATAAACGCAACCGAACTAGCAACCCTATGAGGCAAGTTTACCTATCAAACTGTAGCAAGGGGACACAAGTGTCGTATTGAAATCCGGGAACTGTTGGCTAAGCTTAATCACACGAACGCTATTATCTTATCGACGGAAAAACTAGGGTTTTAGAAAATTTAAGTGCAAGGGAGGAATTAAAGCTATACTAGAAAGAGAACTACCGCAATTAAGTTAAGCTATTAAGCAAAGCTAGAAAGGAAACTACTGCAGTTAATTAAAGAGCACAAGATAGGCGATTACTACGAAAGGTAGAAAATATGAAATGGAAATGCACCCAATCAAGATTCACCTCGGCTAAAGACGATTAAGAAAATGCGATAAAAATCTGAACTTAATAGGATAAAGGTCCTTGACCGTGGAGGTTCCTAAAGCTTGAACACGCTCCTCTCGAAGTCGTGCCCAACTGAGTTTAGGATGATCCGACCGACTCTCGTCTAAATTGGAGGCCTAAAACTCGCTTTACGCGGTGAACCCCACTATTGGATTTTACTCCAATCCGGGAGATTTGGACGTCTGCCTCTCTCGAGGGGTGCGTACAACTCCCTTTACTCTTGAATGCTCACTTCATTCTTTCGGCCTCTCGGCTAGCCCAGAATGAAAGTAAAGGCGGAGAGTATATATCGAAAATATACCTCCAACCCGTGATTAATCAAGAGTAATTCAAGGCCCTAACCTAAAAAGAAAAGATTAATTAAAACATCATAACATAATCACTCTAACCTCGGATCATCAAGATCGAGTACAAGGAGGATTAGTTAATCATAATGGAGTGGAGGAGGGGAGATGAGTAGTAAAGCATAAGAGGAACACAAGCTAAACAAAAAAACACTTTTATTAATTCAAAGGGGCAAGCTACACTATTGAAAATAAAATTACAAGTGCATGAAATTGAAATCCTATTCTAGCCCTATATTAAGCACTAAGCAACACTAAAGATTACAAAGAAAGCTAGGGCAACTAAATATTAAACCATGATTAAGTAAAAATTACAAAGGAAGAGAGAGAGAGAGAGAGAGAGAGAGAGAAAAAGCATAAAAAAAACTCAAGAACCAAAGGGGCAGCACCTCCCCCACTCAACCAAAGCTTCCTGAAATGGAGAGGGGGGGTCTCAATTTATAGAAAATTTTCTCGGGTTGGTCACGCCCTCCGACACGCCCTAGGTGGGGAGTGTCAGGGGGCGTGACAGTACTATGTTGACCTCGGGCTCAGGATTCTGGCGGGAGGGATGATTGCTTCGGTACGTCGGTGGACACGCCCTAGGTCACGCCCGTGACAGGGGGGCGTGACAGGCACGTCATGTCCAAATAATTGGTCGGAAATCCGTCAGTCACCAAAAAAGGAGGGTGTCACGCCCATGTCACGGGCGTGACATGGGGCGTGACAGTACTGTTTGCGTGCTGAGGCGGAACGATATTTAATGCGGCGGCAGGCTTTGCGGCAGAGGGCGACACGCCCCTGGTCACGCCTGGTGACACGCCCAGGGAGGGCGTGTCAGGGGGCGTGACAGCGGTTTTGATCGTTTTTCTGTCCCTTCCAGTAGGAGTCCTCGGGATCGGGTGATACGCCCTAGGTCACGCCCAGGGAGGGCGTGACAGGGGGGCGTGACAGGTCATTTTGGCCAATTTTCTGGAAACCTGCAAAAAGACAAGAAAAAGTCAGTGGCAATAATATTTACATAAAAATGATAAAAATAAACTAATAATAGACATAATTTGCACAATATAAAATAGAAAATACGATAATAGTTTAGGATACAAAACGTATTATCAAATTCCCCCAAGCTTAAGCTTTGCTTGTCCCCAAGCAAAAATATAAAAACTAGATATTTATAAAAAGGACTAATCAAAAAGTTCTAATTATGCCTACACAAGTACTATGCGAAATTCTTAGTAGGGAAAAGGTGAAATGTAAGTCTAAAACAATTATTTAGGTATGGTAAAACTTTTATAAACTTTACTCAATAAAAACAAATCATCCAAAATTTTAACGAGATTTTTTTAATAGACTTAAGCAAAGGCAACGAAAATGAAAAACACGCATTGAGTTGTTACTAGATCCAAGCAACGCATTATAATTATATCAATTTAATTAACAAAAATCTAGGTTTAAATCCAAAACTAAAACTGATTTACTTTTTTTCTTTTCTTAGTTATTAAATAAAAATCAAAAAGCGTGAATCAAAAGGACTTAAATAGGACAAAAACGTTTGGCTTAGGAGTGGAATTCAAAGATAAACGTGAAGGTTTAAAATCACACTAAACCAAAGCAAAGAGTTTCAAAAAAATTCATAAAAATATATACACATTTTTTTTCTTTTTCTTCTTTTTTTTTCATTTTTTTTTTCAAAACAAAGGCCATAAATATTTTTATTTTCCTTTTTGAGTTGGCCAAACAAAAATAAACATCACTTTCGACATCCTTTTTTTCAAAAATCTTTCTCCCACAAAAATCACAAAATACCTATCAAAATCGTCAAACTAATTTATGAAACTCAAAAAGGCTAGTGTGATTCGATAGGTTGGAAATTTTGGCTTTGGTGAAACAGAAATGAAGGGAGGAGCTATCAAATGTAATCGGAAAAAAGGCTCAAAAATGGCTAACTAGTGGTAAAAGTTTTTAGCTTGGTAGGAAAGCTCAAACGAAAACAAAAACGGCCTAAATCATTTTCACGCTTTTGAATTTATTTAAAACAAAGGTTTGAAAAATTTTCAAAAAGCGAGTCCTAGATAATAAAAGAAGATTGATGAAATTAACTTGAAAATAGAAATAATAGGTGACTTGGATCGTTCACATCTACTACGTTATTCAAAAGTTGACTTTACAAAAATTATTCAAAAACGAAAAAGAAAATAGTGGATGATGAATTTTTAAGAAAGTAAGGAAATAAACAACAAAAAACCATAATAGAAATGCGAGTTTTAGAAAAATATTTCACCTTAACATGCTACCGTGAATTAGAAACACAGCATGACCAACATTTTACTTGTGAAACATAATTAAAAAGAACGATTAGAAATATTATAATTAACTAAGTTGTTTATAGGAGATTTTGAGTAAAACAAAACTAAAAACTAGGGGTACTATTGAAATACCAAAATGTCTAAACTATTCAAAAACACATATATTTTTTTTAATTTAATTTTGTGAAATATTCTCTTTTTTTTTGGATTTTGGATTTTTTCTCTTTTTTTTTTTGGAATTTTAAGATATTCATTTTTTTTTGGAAATATTTACAATATATAAAAAAGAAGATTATTTACACTACGCAAAAATGAAGGAGGAAATCCTCCCCCAAGCTTAAAACAGACATTGTCCTCAATGGCTAAAGAAGGGGATTGAAGAAGGAGAGAAAAATAAAGTACAGAATTGAAAGACAGAATTGAAATACAGGTACTTCCCCGGATTTATTTGCTGCGAAAGCTGAGTGATGCCGCTCCTCCGAATGTCTTCTTTGGACTTTGTGATGGATTCAGCAATGTTGGAGCAGGCGATCGCAGAAGCTTCAGCTTGTCGGAGCCGTCCGAGGCAAAAATTGTAAAATAAAGAAAACAGAAAAAGATAACTTGGGTTGCCTCCCAAGAGCGCCCTTTGGTTAAAGCGTCGTTGAGCTCGACGCATCAAAAAAATAATATTGTCCAAAATTATTGTTGTTCCGAAATAAAATTGTTTTTAGCAAAAAATTAAAAGTTTCAGATTACAGTTCGTGAAGCAGAAACTTAATAATGTTTGGACTGACATCATCATCACCAGAGAAATACAGTTTAAGACGCTGACCATTCACTTTGAAATTACCCTTATCAGGGTGAGAAATTAAAACAGTTCCATAAGGAAATACTTCTAAAACAGAAAACGGGCCAGACCAGCGAGATTTTAATTTGCCCGGAAATAAACGTAAACGAGAATTATATAAAAGGACTTGGTCGCCCGGCTTAAAGTTTTTAGGGTGCCTTAAGTGTTTATCGTGTAAACGCTTCGTCCGCTCTTTATAAAGTTTATTATTTTCATAAGCATAAGAGCGCCACTCGTCGAGTTCATTTAGTTGAAATTTTCGAAGCTCACCGACTGAGTGGGGATCGAAGTTTAAAAATTTTAAGGCCCAAAAGGCGCGGTGTTCTAACTCTACGGGCAGATGGCACGATTTTCCATAGACCAGCCGATACGGCGTACATCCGAGGGCGGTTTTGTACACTGTTCGGTAGGCCCATAGAGCATCGTCAAGTTTGGTTGACCAGTCTTTTCTAGAAGTTGAAACAGTCTTTTCTAATATTCTTTTTATTTCTCTATTAACTACTTCGACTTGAACGTTAGTTTGGGGGTGGTAGGCAGTGGAAAGCTTATGTGTAACGCCGTATTTGGTAAGGATTTTTGAAAATTGCGCGTTATAGAAATGGGAACCCCTATCGCTAACGATTGCGCGAGACATACCGAATCTAGAAAATATTTTTTTAAAAAACGTGACTACAACTCGGGAGTCGTTCGTAAGAAGAGCTTGGGCCTCAGCCCATCGTGAAACATAATCAGCAGCAACTAAAATATATTTGTTTCCGAAGCTAGAAGGAAGGGGGCCAACAAAATCAATTCCCCAGAGGTCGAAAATTTCGCACTCTAAGAAATAATTTTGCGGCATTTCATTTTTATTAGAGATGTTGCCCGACCGTTGGCAACTATCACACCTGCTCACAAAGGCTTGCGCGTCCTTAAACAGGCTAGGCCAGTAAAAACCCGCGCAAAGCACCTTATGAGCGGTGCGAGCAGCTTGATAGTGCCCACCTGTCGGGCCTTCATGCAAATGTTTTAGAATATCGATTCCTTCCTCATAAGAAACACATCTCCTTATCACTTGATCCGCACAGATTCTGAAAAGATGCGGGTCTTCCCAGAAGTAGTTCTTCAGCTCAGAAAAGAATTTCTTCTTTTGCTGAGAGGAGAACTCTTTTGGGAGCACCCGGGCCACTAGATAGTTGGCGATGTGCGCGAACCAAGGAGAAGTAGATGTGTTAACTAAAAGCAGCTTCTCATCAGGAAAATAATCATTAAAAGATTTTTCATTTAATTTTTCTATAAAGGGGTTATCTAATCTTGATAAATGGTCGGCGGCCAAGTTCTCGGCTCCTCGCTTATCACAGATCTCTAAGTCAAACTCCTGGAGGAGTAAGACCCAGCGAATCAAGCGAGGCTTGGCATCCGTTTTGGCAAGAAGGTACTTGAGGGCCGAGTGGTCCGTAAAAACAATGATTTTTGAAAGAGTAATGTAAGGGCGGAATTTATCAAACGCAAATACTACAGCTAAGAGCTCCTTCTCGGTTGTGGTGTAATTTTCCTGTGCAGATGTGAGGGTTTTACTAGCGTAATAGATGGGGTGGAAGTTCTTAGATATGCGTTGACCTAATACGGCCACCACTGCAAAACTACTCGCATCGCACATAATCTCGAAAGGAAGGTCCCACACCGGAGCTATCATAATCGGTGCGTTAATTAGCTTTTCTTTAATTGATTCAAAGGCAGAAATACAAGAGTCATCAAAAATGAATGGAGCGTCTTTTTCTAAGAGATGGGTGAGGGGCTTTGTGATCTTGGAGAAGTCCTTTATAAAACGACGATAAAAACCAGCGTGCCCTAGGAAACTTCTTATAGCTTTTATGTTTGTAGGCGGCGGCAACTTCTCAATAACTTCTATCTTGGCAACGTCTACCTCGAATACCTTTAGCAGAAATTTTATGACCCAAAACTAACCCTTCCCTCACCATAAAATGGCATTTTTCCCAATTTAGGGCAAGGTTAGTTTCTTCGCATCGTTCTAAGACTTTTTCGAGGTTTTCTAAACATCTATCGAAGGAATCGCCGAACACGGAGAAATCGTCCATGAATACCTCCATAATGCTTTCTACGTACTTGTCAAATATTGCGAGCATACATCGCTGGAATGTAGCTGGCGCATTGCATAATCCAAACGGCATTCTTCGGTACGCGAAGGTGCCGAAGGGACAAGTAAACGTAGTTTTCTCTTGGTCCTCGGGAGAGATGGGTATTTGAAAGTACCCCGAGAGGCCATCGAGAAAACAATAAAAGCTATGGCCGGAGAGACGTTCTAAAATCTGGTCGATAAACGGTAAAGGGAAGTGGTCCTTGCGGGTGGCGTCATTTAACTTACGGTAATCTATGCACATACGCCAACCCGTCACCGTCCGCGTCGGGATTAATTCATTATTCTCATTACTAACTACGGTTATCCCTCCCTTCTTTGGAACTACCTGAACGGGGCTAACCCACTTACTGTCCGAAATAGGGTAGATAATTCCTGCGTCTAATAGTTTCATAACCTCGCCCTTAACTACTTCTTTCATGTTTGGGTTTATACGGCGCTGAGGTTGGATAGAGTTACGCGAATTATCTTCCATTAAAATTTTATGGGTACATAAAGATGGGCTTATGCCCTTGATATCAGAAATTTGGCAAGCAATAGCCCGGCGATGCTTACGTAGAACTAGAAGAAGTTTATCGTTCTGCGTATCCGTGAGGTAGGCCGAAACGATAACTGGTAACTTGGAGTCTTTTTCTAAGAAAGCATACTTAAGGTGTTCGGGAAGTTCTTTAAGTTCTAGGGTAGGGGGTTCTTCATAAGAGGATTTTGAGATTCTTTCTTTTTCAAAAATAATATCTTCATAAACTTTTTTATAAGGAACGTAATAAGGGGTGTGGCTAGCAGCTAAGACGGCTTCTTGTAGTGATTCAGTGGGAAGAAAAGAGGAAGAACAAAAATCAGAAAATTCTTTTTCAAACTCAGAAAGACAATAAGAAGATTCATCACTTCCTTGCAGTGATTCCGTTGTAAGAGAAGAGGAGCAAAAAGTAGAAAATTCTTTTTCAAAGTCGGAGAGGCAGTAGGAAGAATCATCACTCACGGCGTCTACGAAAAAACATGAGTCATCGTTCGCTAAGGTGTTCTTCATCGAAGGGGTGAGAAAATGTGACTTCGTCGTCGCCTACTCGAAGAAAGAGCTTACCATTGCTTATGTAAATGATGGCTCGGGAGGTGGCAAGGAAGGGTCGGCCAAGGATCTGGGGAACCTCGACGTCTTCTTCGATGTCCAAAATGACAAAGTCCACCGGGAAGATGAACTTGTCGACTTTCACTAGAACGTCCTCCACTATTCCTAACGGGTACTTGACGGATCTATCGGCTAGCTGGATACTCATACGCGGGGTTAAGGCTACCAATCCCTAACTTTTTGAACAACGAAAAGGGCATCAGGTTTATACTCGCGCCTAAGTCGGCTAACGCGTGTTTAACAAAAAGATCACCAAAGACACCACGGGATAGAGAAACTACCCGGGTCACTGATTTTCTTCGGCAAACCATTTGTTAAAACGGCGGAGCACTCGGCGTTTAGCGTGACGTGCGAAAGATTCTCTAACTTCTTCTTGTTTGTGAGGAGGTCTTTAAGATATTTGGCGTATTTCGGCATCTGCGAAATAGCCTCGTGGAAGGGAAGATTAATGTGGATTTGTTTGAAGATTTCTAAGAAGCGGGAGTACTGATCATCTTGACGTTGTCTATTAAGTTCAGAGGGGTATGGAGGAGTTGAATTATTTTTGAAGATGGGTGGTGGAGTGAGATTATTTTCTAAAATAGGGGTGATTACTTCTTCAGCAGATGGCGGAATTTTTAAAACGGGAGCGGAGCTTTGATTTTTAAAAACGGGAGCGGAGCTTTGACTTTTAAAAGCGGAAGCGGAGCTTGCCTCGGGCTCTTCACTTACCATACCGGAGACTTGCTTCCCACTCCGAAGAGTTATAGCTTTCGCTTGCTCTCTCGGGTTGGGTTCGGTATTGGAAGGAAGAGACCCTGCGGGTCGCTCAGAAATTATTTTCGCGAGCTGTCCTACCTGATTTTCTAAACTTTTTACGCTTCCGGTTAAAGTTCTTATGGTAGCGTCATTTGTGGTGATGTATTTAGAAAGTAATTCCTCCAAGCTTGGAGGTTTTGGGTAATTTTGAAGAAGTGGTGGTGGTGGTGGTGGTGCAGAAAAATCATTTTGCGGGGGTGGGCGCATCGCATTCGATGGATTACTCCATGAAAAGTTCGGATGATTTCTTAAAGCAAGGATTATAACTATTCGGAAAATTAAAACCAGGCAGATGAAAATTCGCAGCAGAAAAATTATTAAAAGCAGTTCTAGGCATATTATTAACATAATCTAAATGTTCCGGAGTAGGGGTTGCAGATTCCCATACCTGTGGGGCGGAGGCAGCAGTCATCTCCGTGATTTTTTTGCTTAGGATTTCTACTTGCAGAGCGAGCTGGGAGACGTTGTCCACTTCATAGATACCTGCAGGCTTGTTCGGGCGGGACCTAGGCACATTCCACTGATAAGTGTTCATGGCCATGTCCTCAAAAAGCTCAAGAGCGGCTTCCGGGGTCTTATGATTTAAAGTACCGCCAGAAGCTGCGTCTATCATTTGCTTCGTGCTTTGATTTAGCCCGTTATAAAACGTCTGCACTTGTAACCATACAGGCAGCGCGTGATGTGGGCATCGTCTTAATAATTCTTTAAATCTCTCCCAGGTTTCGTATAGGGTTTCAGAGTCTATTTGTCCGAAGGCAGAGATGTCGTTCCTAAGTTTTGCAGTTTTAGCTGGCGGAAAATACTTCGCCAAAATTTTTTCAGTTAATTCATTCCAAGTGGTTATGCTATTTTTCGGAAGTGTGTTCAGCCACTGCTTAGCTTTAGTTCTTAGAGAGAAGGGGAAGAGTCTCAGCCTGATCGCATCATTTGTGACACCATTTATCTTGAAGGTGTCACAAATTTCAAGAAAGCTAGCTATATGTGCGTTCGGATCTTCATCTTGAAGTCCGTCAAATTGCACATATTGCTGCACCATTTGAATTATGCTAGGCTTTAATTCGAAGTTATTATTTGCTATAGCAGGGCGGACTATACTTGATTCTGTTCCCTCGAGGTTCGGTCGTGCATAATAGGACATAGTCCTTTGCATGGCCTCATCTACGTTGGGTTCTTCCATTCTTAAAGTAGCAAATGACTCGGAGTCCTAAACCGGCACTTGGATAGTAGGACCTTGAAATCGCGATCTTCTCCGAAGAGTACGCTCAATTTCGTGGTCCAAGTCCAAAATAACCGACGGACTCCCGCGGGTCATGCACTAAAAGAACAGAAAAGAAGAAGAGGAAGAGAAAAAGGATAAACTAGAAAAAAGATTAGAAATTTTTTTCTTTTTGAAATAGATTTTTTTTTATAGATTAACTCCCGAACTTCCCAAGGACTACCCCGTGAAGGGTTCGCAAGGTACTAGACAAGACAGTGGCGCTTAAAGCCCTTTGCCCTTTTCGAGAGAATTAGGTGGCGTAGAAAAATTGTGAGGTTGGTTTCTATTAAGAGCGGTGATAAATTTTTTTTTTATTATTTTTAAATTTTAAAGAAAGAGGATGAGAAAGAGAAGAGATAAAATTAATAGGTTCGTGTTTTCAAAATATCAACGGAAGTTGGTTCCCCGGCAACGGCGCCAAAAACTTGTTGCGCGCTAGGGTTCGAAGAAAATAAACGCAACCGAACTAGCAACCCGATGAGGCAAGTATACCTATCGAATTGTAGCAAGGGGACACAAGTGTTGTATTGAAATCCGGGAACTGTTGGCTAAGCTTACTCACACGAACGCTATTATCTTATCGACGGAAAAACTAGGGTTTTAGAAAATTTAAGTGCAAGGGAGGAATTAAAGCTATACTAGAAAGAGAACTACCGCAATTAAGTTAAGCTATTAAGCAAAGAACTATGCTAGAAAGGAAACTACTGCAGTTAATTAAAGAGAACAAGATAGGCGATTACTACGAAAGGTAGAAAATATGAAATGGAAATGCACCCAATCAAGATTCACCTCGGCTAAAGACGATTAAGAAAATGCGATAAAAATCTGAACTTAATAGGATAAAGGTCCTTGACCGTGGAGGTTCCTAAAGCTTGAACACGCTTCTCTCGAAGTCGTGCCCAACTGAGTTTAGGAAGGTCCGACCGACTCTCGTCTAAATCGGAGGCCTAAAACTCGCTTTACGCGGTGAACCCCACTATTGAATTTTACTCCAATCCGGGAGATTTGGACGTCTGCCTCTCTCGAGGGGTGCGTACAACTCCCTTTACTCTTGAATGCTCACTTCATTCTTTCGGCCTCTCGGCTAGCCCAGAATGAAAGCAAAGGCGGATAGTATATATCGAAAATATACCTCCAACCAGTGATTAATCAAGGGTAATTCAGGGCCCTAACCTAAAGAGAAAAGATTAATTAAAACATCATAACATAATCACTCTAACCTCGGATCATCAAGATCGAGTACAAGGAGGATTAGTTAATCATAATGGAGTGGAGGAGGGGAGATGAGTAGTAAAGCATAAGAGGAACACAAGCTAAACAAAAAAACACTTTTATTAATTCAAAGGGCAAGCTACACTATTGAAAATAAAATTACAAGTGCATGAAATTGAAATCCTATTCTAGCCCTATATTAAGCACTAAGCAACACTAAAGATTACAAAGAAAGCTTGGGCAACTAAATATTAAACCATGATTAAGCAAAAATTACAAAGGAAGAGAGAGAGAGAGAGAGAGAAAGCATAAAAAAAACTCAAGAACCAAAGGGGCAGCACCTCCCCCACTCAACCAAAGCTTCCTGAAATGGAGAGGGGGGGTCTCAATTTATAGAAAATTTTCTCGGGTTGGTCACGCCCTCCGACACGCCCTAGGGGGGGCGTGTTAGGGGGCGTGACAGTACTATGTTGACCTCGGGCTCTGGATTCTGGAGGGAGGGATGATTGCTTCGGTACGTCGGTGGACACGCCCTAGGTCACGCCCGTGACAGGGGGCGTGACAGGAACGTCATGTCCAAATCATTGGTCGGAAATCCGTTAGTCACCGAAAAAGGAGGGTGTCACGCCCATGTCACGGGCGTGACATGGGGCGTGACAGTACTGTTTGCGTGCTGAGGCGGAACGGCATTTAATGCGACGGCAGGCTTTGCGGCAGAGGGCGACACGCCCCTGGTCACGCCTGGTGACACGCCCAGGGAGGGCGTGTCAGGGGGCGTGACAGCGGTTTTGACCGTTTTTCTGTCCCTTCCAGCAGGAGTCCTCGGGATCAGGTGACACGCCCTAGGTCACGCCCAGGGAGGGCGTGACAGGGGGGCGTGACAGGTCATTTTGGCCAATTTTCTGGAAACCTGCAAAAATACAAGAAAAAGTCAGTGGCAATAATATTTACATAAAAATGATAAAAATAAACTAATAATAGACATAATTTGCACAATATAAAATAGAAAATACGATAATAGTTTAGGATACAAAACGTATTATCAGTTGGCTCCAGCAAGATCTATCTCCTTCAGAAGTTCCTCTCCAGAAAATCAGGTTTGGAAGAGAATGAGATGGCTAGGGTTTCATTTTTCTCTTTTATACAGAAGTGATACGGGTAAGGATACGGTCGTGTCCTTATCCGTGTTCTGCTCTGGCGAAATGTCATCAGCAGTTTGCCTGGCATTTCATGCTCATACACGGGTACTGACACGCCCGTTTCTGTACCCGTGTCCAGGTTACACGGTCGTGGTTCTTGCCGAGTCGACACTCGTGTCCTCCTCGGGGAACTTCTAATTTTTCTTACCTTGGAGCACATGCGTAGAGACACGCCCGTGTCTCTACCTGTGTCCTTCTCTAGACAAAGCACTCAATGGCACGCCACTCAATGCCGTGCCACTCAAAGCCATGACACACGGGTAGGGGCACGCCCGTGTCTCTTCCCGTGTCCTTCTCGGGACAAAACCACTCAACGCCATTTCACTCAAATCCATGGCACTCAAAGCCATGGTTCACGGGTAGGGACACGCCGTGTCTATACCCGTGTCCTTCTCGGACAAAACCACTCAACGCCATTTCACTCAAAGCAATGGCACTAAAATCCATGGAACACGGGTAGGGACACGCCCGTGTCTCTACTCGCGTCCTTCTCGAGATAAAACCACTCAACGCCATTTCACTCAAAGCCATGGCACTCAAATCCATGGAACACGGGTAGGGACATGCCCGTGTCCCTACCCATATCATACTCATCACAGGTACTCAACTTATTTCCCTTTTTCCCACGAATCCGCGCCTGATCGCCTGCACCCCCTGGGCCGAAATCATCTCTCCTGACTCAAAAGTGTGCACAAAGGGCCTAGCGCGAATTGAGTAGTTACACTAGATATGATCAGTCAGGCGCTCAGCGTACTAACTAAGCTGCTTGCTCCTCAGCCGCAGTAGATCTCGCGGACACTGCAGTCCGCCAGACCCCAGTCCGCCGAACTCTGCTTCGGCAATCTATGGCAGTTAGACCTTCTCCTCTAGCTCGCCATCTAGCTCAGGCCGCAGCTTATCTGCAGCCTCAAGTGGACCAGTTTGCTTCTTTTATGGATTTCTTTAGAGAGGCCTCCAGGGGCAGTCCAACCCGCAAGATCAATTTTACTGATCGTCAGTCGCCTAGCCTGCAAACCTTCTTGCTCCAGTCCACCTCACCTACCCAACTGATGTTGAAGCGCCCTCTCCCCTCATGGATAGAATCCGATGGGAGTCAGCTCCAAGAAGTTTCAGGGAGCTGCGACTGTCTCTGTATTAAGGGGAGGCCGATCCAGTGGCCTATTTGCAGGCCTTTGAGGTGGCAGTGGCTTTGAGATGCCTCTCAGACGCGATCAAGTGCAAGCTTCTTGTTACTAATCTCGATGGTCAGGTGAGAGAGTGGTTCTATGACCTTCTGCCAAATTCAATCTCTTCTTTAGTCTAGTTCCGCAGTGAACTCATGCTAAGGTTTGCTACCTCTAAAAAGAGGAAGGATGGTCCTACCCCGCTTTTCGACATCAAGCAGAGGGATAATGAATCAGCTGCCTGATTCGTTGACCGCTTTCAAAAAGAGATCCAAGGGATGCAGAACATGAATCCTTATTTTTACAAAGTTTCTTTGATCCATGGCCTTCAGGAGGGTCCTCTGAAGTTCAAAGCCACGCCCAAAGCACCAGAAACCTACCAAGAGCTTATTGATCTCGTCAACCACTTCATGAAATGCGAGAACGACAATCCATCTTACACCTCATCACTGATAGCTAAGGCTGAAGGAAGGTATGGTTCCAGCCGATCATCGCACCACCAGACCTCCTCGCCCTGATTTTCATCCTCCTTCTCAGAGGGGCCGCCACTTTCGTCACAAGAAATTGTTCCTTGGCCATCAATAGTTAAATGATCAGAGACTTCCATTGGCCACCGCTCCCGCTAGTTCAAGTTTTGCCAGTCCATCAATTGCTCCCAAACAACAATGCAGAAACTTTGTGGAGGAGTTTGCAGATCTAGGCCTTGATATTGATGAGGTCTTGCAGATTCTGCAGAGGAGGTCTGACGAGAAGAAGCAAGGACCTCCAAGAGAGTGGAAGTCTAGGAACTTGGACATTTTTTGTGAGATCCACAAAGAGATGGGGCACCTGACTTAAAATTGCAGAGCTCTTCGTCAGCTGGTTGAGAAACTCATTGCCGAAGGCAAAATGAAGGATCTTGGCAAGAAGGATGTTTCTTCAAAGCAATCTACCTTCAAGGGCAAGGAGGTGGTCGAAGCTCAATGGGAGTGTGAGGAGATAGAGGATGTTGGCGATCTGGGTTCTATCAATGTTAAAAGTGAATGCATCGACGCCGACGATGAGGGTGCCTTGGGGTGGCTCTTCTGCATTCACGGAGGAGCAGGGACCGAGTCTACTCGAAAATCTTCTATTTAAAGGGTCTCTCGAGCGGAGGTCACCTCTACCTCTTCTTATGCTCCGTCAGCGATTAGTGTCACCTTTGGTCCCGAATACCTTCCCCCAACAGCCAATCCATTCAATGATGTCGTTTTGATCAAAGCCATCATTGAAGATTATACCATGGAAAGAATCCTAATCGACAATGGCAGTTCCGTCAACCTTTTGTTCAAGCCAACTTTTGAGACCATGAAGACCGGAAAGCCTCTGCTTTCCACCGAAGGGCCACTCTTTGGGTTTTCTTGCAAGAAAAAGGAGGTCGAGGTAAGTGTCACGCTCTCAGTGAGGCTTGGAGGGGTGACAAAGCAGATCTAGTTTGTAGTAGTTGATGCTCCAAGCAGCTACTACAAAATCTTTGGGAGGCTGCTGCTCAATAAATACTAAACTATCATCTCAACCTTCCACCTTGCGATCAAGTTCAATGTTGATGGTAATCATTACAGGATCAGGAGAGATCCAAAGAAGGCTCGGGAGTTCTACGTCCGCACAGTCAACATCACTGAGACGAATCCTCCCGCCTGTTCAGCTCCAGCTCATGAAGAGTCCTCCAATTAAGAAGCAGCTTATGATAGAGAAGGAGCTCACCTGGAACCTGCCTAGGTGACTCAAGTAGTCCCCATTTCTGAAGGGGAGGAGAGGAAGCATTGCATCAACTTCGAGTTGCCAGAAGATCAAAAGGTCGAGATGATCTCTTGTCTGCTGAAGAACCTAGATTTCTTCGCTTGGTCAGCATAGGATATGCCAGGAGTTGATCTTGATGTTTCTTGCCACCATCTCAACTTTGATCCAACCACCAAGCCGGTGCAGCAAAGAAAAGAGATGTGGCGACAATTCTTGTTTAACAGATTATAGAGGAGGTTGCTAAACTCCTCAAGGCACAATTTGTTCGTGAAATTCAATACCATGCTTTGGTTTCAAATGTTGTCATGGTTAAAAAGTTTGGAGGGAAGTGGAGAATGTGTGTAAACATCACTCGTTTAAATAAAGCTTTCCCAAAAGATTGCTACCCCTTGCCTAAGATAGATTCATTAGTTGATTCTTTGGTTGGGTATTCTTTTATGAGTTTTCTAGATGCATTCTCTGGTAATCATCAAATAAGAATCCATAAGCCCGATATCCCTCATACATCCTTCATTAACAATGACGGCTACTATTGTTTTTGGTAATGCTTTTCGGGCTTAAGAACGCTGGTGTGACTTACCAGTGAATGATGGATCACATTTTTAAAGATCAAAAAGGAAGAAATCTTGAAGTTTACATTGATGATCTCTTAATCAAAAGTAAAACCTTCTCACTGCACTTACAAGACTTAGTAGAGACGTTCTCTACTCTGCGAAAGTATAACATGAAGCTTAATCCGTTGAAATATACCATTGGAGTGAGTAAGGGGAAATTCCTTAGTCATCTCCTTACTCTGGAGGGGCTTTCCCCCAATCCTGACAAAGTCAGAGCCATTCTTCATATGGCACTTCCCAAGTCACCTAAGGAACTTCAATAATTAGGAAGGAGGTTAGCAGGTCTCGGGAGGTTTATCTCTCGATTTGGAGATAAGAGTGCATCATTCTTTAGAACTCTTTGAGGAGCGTCCAAGTTTGAGTGGACCGAATAGTGTTCGCTAGCCTTTAAGCAGTTGAAAAGGCAGTTAACTTTAACCCCTTTATTATAGAGCCCCCGATCTGGGGAAGTGCTGTTTTGTATTTGGGAGTTTGCCTAGAGGCGGTCAGTTCAGTTCTTGTTCGCGAGGGGAACAGGAGGCAGTTTTCGATTTACTATGTCCGCCATATTCTCAAGAGCGCGGAAACTATATATCAAATTTTGGAGAGGTTGGCTTTGGCATTAGTAATGTCAGCTCGGATACTTCATCCATACTTCCAAGCGCATACTATTCAGGTAGTACCGGATCAACTGTTGAGTAGTGTACTGGAGAAGCTAGAGAACTCTGGCAAATTGGCTAAGTGGGCGATAGAGTTGAGCGAATTTGAAATTTCTTATATGCCTAGAACAGCGATCAAAGCTCAGGTGTTAGCAGACTTTTTGATTGATACAACAGAATTCACCTCGGGTCAAGCAGAAAGATCTCCTTTGGCTTGGACCATCTACATTGATGGGGCCTCGGGAAGAAATTCCTCTGGAGCAGGAGTGGTTCTTATTAACCCTAATGGAATCAAGCTAGAACAAGCAATAAAGTTTTTCTTCCCAATAACTAATAATCAGGCAGAGTATGAAGCTTTGCAAGCCAGCTTGAGGCTTGCAAGTGAGCTTGGAATAGATCATGTTCATATCAAAATAGATTCTCTGGTAATGGCTTCGAAAGTGTTAGCTAATTTTGAGACTAGAGAGCTTATCTTGAAGAAGTATCTTGCTCTGGTCAAGATTTAAATTGGCAAGTTCAGATGTTTTACAATTGAGCATATCAGGAGGTCTGAAAATGAAGAGGCTGATGTTCTAGCTAAGCATTGCCTTCCTTCAGGAGGAAAAACTTCATAACTCTTCCGCCCGGCTGTGGATAAAGAAGAGATTATGCAAATTGATCAACATTCCTCCTAGATGGATCCATTCATTCTTTATCTGTCATCAGACAACTTCCATCCTTCAATCGAAGATAAGAAGAAGTTCAAAATCAAGGCTGCACATTATTACTTGGTATCAAGCATCCTCTACAGAAAGACATTCCTATCAGCTATGGCAAGATGCGTTTCATAAGAATAAGCTCCTGTTGTGCTTCAAGAAGTTCATTCTGGTGAGTGCAGAAGTCACTATGGAGCAAGGACTTAAGAGAAAAGAATCCACCAGCAGAGTTATTTCTGGCCAACTATGAAGAAAGACTCAGCGTCTTATGCAAGAAAATGTGCTCAATGCCAGAAGTTCGCTCCGCTACAGCATTAGTCAGTTCAGTCGCACAGATCAATTGCAACTCCATGGACTTTTGTAGTTTGGGGAATGGATCTCCTTGGTCCTTTTCCCGTGGCAAGTGGACAACGGTGTTTCATTATAGTGATGGTTGACTACTTCAGCAAGTGGATTTAGGCCAAAACATTAGCTAAAACAATAACTCAAGGTTTAAAGAACTTCTTTTGGGGAGAGATAGTCTGTCAGCACGGGATTCCTATGGCAATTATTAAAGACAACGGGCCATAGTTCATCAAAAGCGAGATGATTGATTTTTGCAAGCAGATTGGAATAGAGCCGTGTTTCGCATTAGTCATTCATCCCAGAAGTAATGGCCAGGTTGAAGCAACGAACACACAAATTCTTAACTTGCTCAAGAAAAAAGTACAGAATCTCAAAGGTAGTTTGGCTGATCAGCCTCCAACAGTTCTGTAGACCTTGAGGACAAAACCTTCATCAGCTATGGGAGAGACTCATTTCAATCTCTCTCATGGATTCAGAGGCCCTCATCGCGGTGGAGTTTGAAGTTCCATCACCAAGAGTTATGCTTGCTAGGTAAGGCATAAAAGAGTGGCTTGAGCTGAATAATGAAGAAAAGAAATTCAGTTTAGATCTTATCGAAGAGATCAGAGATGAAGCAATGATCATGCAAGAAGTAAAAAGAAGGATGGCTAGATACTTTTATAAGAACATAACGATCATACACTTTCAAGTGGGAGAGCTTTTTCTTAAAAAAGTTAATGTTGCTGCAAGGACCGGCTCAGTAGCAAAGCTGAATCCATCTTGCGTCGGAGCATTCATTGTCAAAGAAGTACTAAAGAGCAAGGCTTAACATTTGAAAACCTATGAAGGAAACGATGTACCCCATGCTTGGAGTGGGGATGATCTTAAACGGTTATATTCCTGAACCAACTCCTCTCTCACTCTTCCTTTGTAATTCTTTCAAAAATTATCATTAATAAAAACCCCTTACTGACATTTTCTTAAGTGTTTGTCTCCTGTTCTATTTAAATGCAAGGATAACTGACTCCAGGAGTCATCGCCATGATCATCTTGGACCCCCCAATGAATCGTTGTCATTAGCATAACACCACCAAGACCACGTGTCGAGGGGAGATTTCGCACCGTGTAGTTGGAGCTTGCAGATTCAAGCGCGGTGCGCTACTGATTCTCAGATCCCGGCTGGTATCTCACCTCACCTTTGCATTTTGGAGGGACAGGGTGGGTGCTAGCTCTACCTTGCCTTGTTAAGGGATATCGTTACAGCTTTTATGATCACACGAGAAAAGCAATGTTATATGCACCTGCCCTTAGATCATCCTAGCTGGTGACCCTCGAATACTCTTTGGAACCCCCGAGCAGTGCCTTTAGGATACCCACAGCCATGTAGATCTCAGAGGAAAGCAATGCTATATGCACCTGCCCGAAAGATCAACCTTGGATGTACTCTAGGCAAAGGGGGCAGTAAACCTTTCTCCTTTTTGTTGAGGAACGGCCTTTGTGACCGTGCAAGAAAAGAAATACTATATGCACCTGCCAGCGTGGCCACCTAGGTTGCTAGCTAATTCTCATCTTGCAGGAAAATTTATGGCAGGGCGCAGACTGCATCTTATGAGTCCGTTCAGTCTGTCAGTTGGGTTGATCTTGCAACTGTGACCTTGCATGGAAAGTAATGCTATATGCACCTGCCCGCTGGGTTAAGTTGTGAATCATTTCTCTTCGTGGACTGCATCTTATGAGTCTGGGCATCCTCTATTTTCTGCAAGTTGGGTTGCCCTGGAAAATAACCTTGCATGGAAAGCAATGCTATATGCACATGCCCGCTCGGTTAAGTTGAGGGTCATTTCTTTTAGCGGGCTGTATCCGTGTATTCGCATAGTCCGCCATATTTTGCTGAGTTGTAGCTTTTCTGTCCATGCGTGGAAAGCAAAGCTATATGCTCCCGCCCGCTTGGTCACCTAAGCTATGGATTTCTATTCACTCTAGTATTCACTGCAGTCCGCAAAGGCTCAAATATTTCAAGCTGACGAGTTATAATTCAGTTTATTTATAATCTCCTCAGTTTGCAACGATGATCATTTATCATAGCTCGCAAAAATTTATTAAGTTGATGAATTTATGTGCGGACTAGAATTGGTATCCGCCAGAGTCCTCCTATTATCCAAATCTTTTTTTTATGTTATATGAACTTGGCAAGCTTCAAATCAAGTTCCGTGGCCCGGAATATACTCGACCTTGGTTATCTTCAAGCCATACTTATACTAAGTGTGCGGCCTAAGGTCCAAGTGGCGCAGACTGATTTTCTTTAATCTATGGCATCTAACGTTGATCATGTGCATACATAGAAGTAGGTTTCATTACAACATTGAAGAAGAAAGAAGGGAATAATAAAAAAAGCGGAATATGCGGACTGAGCAAAATATCCTTTATATTCATTCATTCAAAAAAATTTACATCTTTTGTATCTTTGGCGACCTCAAACAGAGTCCGCCCCTTTACAAAAAACAAAACCAAAATACAACTTTTTTATTCTGTGGTTGTATTTTGTCTCTTTTCCGAAGGCTCGTCCGGGGTAGAAGATCTGTCAACATCCACTTCAGGAGAATAGCCTCCTGAGTCGCTGCTGCTCTCTGAACTTTTACTCTCCGCGGACTCTGTTTGCGGACAACCCTTGTCGAAACAAGAAGAAGTCACAGAGTGCACAGAATGGCTCTCATGTAGCAGGCTTGAAGAAGCATGTTGGTACCCTAGTTTGGATTTGAGTTCAGTCCTCTCTTTTAGTCTCTTGACCCAAGATTTATCAATGGTCAAAGGTTAGTTGTTTAGTTAGTGTGCTCTAGTTATAGAGTTGTCACTTATCCAGATGAAAATTTGGTTAAGTTGTTTTTTGTTCGACTATGGTTGAACGCCGCTCGTCTATCATCTATTGACTGTTCGACGATCGTCTATCAGGTGGTCGACGTTTGTCTGTCAGCAGATCGTCTATCTCTGAGTTAGTTCAACTCTTGTTAGCTCGACGTTCTGTAGAATCTGCCTCGCCAATCGTCGAACCCCGCTCGACTTCTTTTGACCAGACAGATTTCTTGATAGTTCAACTATCTGCTTGGATAGTTCAACTATCTGATAGTTCGACTATCTGTTTTATAGGTCGACTATCTATGTTGCTTGATAGTTGACTATCTATCTTGATAGGTCGACTATCTGTTGTGTTTGATAGTACGACTATCTGCTTGGATAGTTCATCTATTTGATAGGTCGACTATCTGTTTTCTTTGATAGTTCGACTATTTGTTTGATAGGTCGACTATCTGTTTTCTTTGATAGTTCGACTATCTGTTTGATAGGTCGACTATCTGTTTTCTTTGATAGTTCGACTATCTGTTTGATAGGTCGACTATCTGTTTTGCTTGATAGTTCGACTATCTGTCTTGATAGGTCGACTATCTGATAGCTCGACTATCTGTTCTGATAGGTCGACTATCTGCTGTGGTAGTTCGACTATCTGCTTTGGTAGTTTGACTATCTGTATCATTCGACTATCTGTTTGATAGGTCGACGATCTCTGTGCTTCGGTCGACGATCTCCGAGGGTCGTTCGACGTTCTGCTGTATGTCTTTAGTAATTTTGTCCTCTTCTATTCTATGATTTATTTCATATTTATTTGGCATATTATTTCAGTAAATTTATGCTATTACTTCCAGGCAATCTCTGCTCCATTCCTTATGCATGAGCCAATCTTTATCTGACAAAGTGTTTTGTCTTATTAGTTGAAATATATTTTCTGCTTTATCTGCCAGACTGTCCTTTATAGCCGTTAGACTCAAAAAGTCTTCTCTAGCCATAAAGATTTCTTTCTGATGTGACTTTTTCTAGCCCCTTCTTATCTGATTGGATATGCAGCTTCTTAAAAAACTTTATCGCCTTATAGCATGTCTGTCTGCAGGATTTGTTTTTGCTTTATGCTTTTTGCAGCCCAGATTGCAGATTCCAGATGAAGACAAGATTCAAACTCAAATTAGAGCTGTTGCAAAGGCCCATATATAAAGAGTTTCTTTTGAAAGGAGAACATAATACAAATACAAGAAATTATTCAAAAAAGTTGTACAGCTCTCAGAAATTCACATTCAACTGAGAAGATCAAAGCTCTTCAGCATTCTTCTTCATCCTGAGTTCATCCTGCATACAGGAAGACATTCACTCAGAGGCCCTTAGAAGAAGAAGAAGAAGAAAGGAAGCTGTTTGAAGAAGAACACCTTTTCCAAATCAAGAGTCTTCTTCAAGCTTCTCCTTCAGAACCTCAAGACAGTTCTTTGTCTTAGTTCAGAAGAGTTCCTGCACCATGAAGCAAGACTCCTTCCTGGATATTCTCTAAGCCAGGGGGAGCCTTGATTCTTTAGAGCTATCTAGCTCTGTGCAATCCACTAGCTTCTCTAATCTGTTTAACAATAGAGAAGAAGCCTTAACTCTCTCAACCTCCTGTACAAAGGGTTATTACTCCCTTCAAAAGTGAACCCTTGGTGGCAGGGCACCTGATCAAAAACCTGTGTTGGATTTTGAGCTCCTGATCAAAAGCTCAAAGGGTCTACTTGATCTACCTGAAGCAGATCAGTTAGTGGCAGGGCACCTGAACAAAAACCTGTAGTGGATTCCTACCAGGGTAGTAGAAGAGTGGACGTACCTATTTAGAGGGAACCACTATAAAATTTCTTGTGTCGTCTGTGCTGCTTATTTTATTTATTGCACTGTTGTTGTGAGTAGAAATAACTAGGATTGCTAGTTGCTGTGATAGGATCCTAAGCTTAACTATAATTACAGTTAGCTCTCTCTTGTGCACTACACCTTGTGTTAGGCTCTAGGGTTATCAATATCTATAAACTAATTCCGCAAATTAACTCTAAGGGAGTTGAGTGGGGTGTCATAATTTTTGAATACTCTATTCACCCCCCTCTAGAGTTGTATCTATCATCACTTTCAAAGCATCGTCAGGAAAGTCTTCAGCTAGCCCCTCATCTTCTTCATCTTCATTGTCAGCAACTCCTTTTCCTTTCACATCCCTCTCACAATCATAGACCCTATCCTTTTGCTCGGGATTGAGCTGCAGGAAAGGGAACTCTTTCACCCCTTCTTTAGCGAGGACATAATCGTTGAAGCGCTCGATTGCGACCTCGATGCTTTCCTTTACAAAAGTAAACATAGCATCTTGGAAGCTACGGTTTGTAATATCATACACGGTCTGCAAAAGGAAAACGAGTCAGTCTGCCGCAGATAGGCAACAGAAATAGCAGCGAGCACCGAAGCTTACTGCTTCATTCTCTTTGTGCAGATTAATCTTTTTTCCTAGCCGCTTATTCATGTCCTTTAGCGACTTGTTTTCTCGTAGGAGTTGCTCATTCTCTTTAAGCAGCTTGCGCGTCAAGCGACCCAGGAAGTGGTTGGTCAAGGCGTTGTGCGCGCTGGTTTGAGCGGTGAGCAGGGGGATATCTATAGGCGGCATGCTCTTCAGGTCGTGCAGATTTCGGTTCCCATAAAGCGCGGAGATCGCCACATGGGCATGGCGCAAGATCTGTGGACTCTTCCAGGAGGGAAGAGCGGTGGATAGGCATATGTGCTTATTATTTTCGTGCCAGTGGATCATCTGGTTTCACCTCAGATCCTTCTAGTTCTTTCTGAAGCCCTGCATGTCAAATCTTTCGGAGGAAGAGTAGTCCACAGCGAGATCCCCTTCCTCCTTCCTCCTCTTTGCTATTTCCTTCTTTATTTCTCCTTGGGTAGGAGTTAGCCCGCCCGACATCTGGGGAGGATTCGCTGGAACCGCCAAGGTTGCTGTAAGAAAAGATACTAAATTAGGACACTATAGGTCGCTAAGGATACGTGACAGGTCATGGCGGATACAAAGACTGGTCGCAGGACTTACTCTTTGGCGGGCTATGGTATCCAAGCTAGGCAGGAGGGGGATATAGTGGTCAATGTCAAGCCTCTCCCCTGCCAAGAACTCGATGATGGCGTCCTATACCGCATCCAGCTTCACGCTTTTGAAGGCGGAGTCCGAGCGCACTTGAGGATATGTGTGAGAAAACCCCAGGTATAGCTCAAAGATGAGGTACCTCGAGGTCCAGTTATGGATCTAAATCGGTAAGCCCATAACTTTATTTCCTTGGCAATAGAAATATATAATGCCTTTATATTGGCGTCCTCCGGAGGGAGTTATCGAGCGGACATAAAAAATATTTCTAAATATGTTTAAAGAAAATGCAATCCTTTCAGATCGCAAATAAGATAGATAGCTGTAGATGGAGTCCAAAGTGTTTGGCATGAGCTGGCCTGGGACCAAGCCGTAATTTTCGAAGATTTCGGCGATCTCCCACAACAACGGGAACTTGAATCCACAGTCAAAGTGGTCGATAGACACTGCGATCTGTGTTGCGATAGAGAAATTGATTCTCTCTTTATCTTCGGGCAGGCGGGAGAGAACTGGCGTGTCTGCCATATGCTTCTCGATTAAAGCATCTAGGTCAGCCTCTGTCAGTCTGTCTTTCTTGTAGTCGGCAGAGTGGAAAGCATTCACTGCATCGGTACGTGCGGACACCATTTTCACAGACCTCAGGGACTTCTGCTTCGATCGCATTTCCTATATGGAAGGAAGACTGGCGCTCTATTTATTGGAAACCCAGTCTGATAGCTTTCAGCCAGTCCGCAAAGATTGATCATTCAGTCCGCCCAGCTCGCATTGTCCTGTTTTCCTGCAAATTCAAAGCAAGTCTACAAGCAAATACAACAGACTCAAAGGCAGTATGCCTAGCAAGCATTGCCATGTTTTCCTGCAAATCCAAAGCAAATTTACAAGTCAAGATTGCAGAATCAATAGCAGTCCGCACAGCCCACTTCATTCAGTGTTCAAAATAATTCACAATACAAAGATGCGGACACAAAGTCAGTCCGCACAGCTCGCATTGAACATTAAACTACAGAAAGACTCATCATACAGATCGCAACATTGTTCAAATCTCAGAGCAATATTATGCAAAACAAATAGAGTCCACATCGCAGTTCAATTGAAACAACAAACAATGTCTAAAAGCACACCAATTATACAACATACAAACAAATCAAATCATTGTTCTCGCTCTCTCTCACGGACTCAGCTGCCTCTACGCTCAGGTTGGGCAGGTTGCTCATGCTCATCCTTCCCGAGATAGGCCGTCTGGTCGCTCCCTCGCAATATATCTCTGTAAAGCTAGTAGACCAGGTGATGCATCGTGTTAAAATTACGATGCATATGCGAGACATCCCTATCGATATGTCTCAAAAGAACCACTGGTTCTCCTGCTGGAATCGGCTCCTCATCCACTACGGTCTGCCCGCTGGTTACTTTTGTTGGAGCTAGAGCCTCCACAGAAGCAGGCCGATCGGGTAGTTGCGGCCCCGCCATGGCGATTTTGTCATCTTGTTTCTTCTTCCCTACCCGCACAAGGGCCAAGTATCTACTTCTGTAGTGGCGGGCATCACCAACGAACCGCCTCTTCTCCTTCTTCAACTCCTCCAGCTCTGCTTATATGTTGATGAGAGAGGAAGTTGTCTACCTAAATCACCTAGAGGGGGGTGAATAGGTGAGATGTGCGTCTATTTGCGGAATAAAAAATTAAGGAACCAGCACAACACAATACCAAGCAATCACAGACGACAAAAGATTTATAGTGGTTCCCCAACCTTGGGTACGTCCACTTTCCTCACCAATCTAGTAAACCACTAGACTTGGCTACTCCACTATCTCGGATCAAAACGATCCTACACCTCGGAACAACGTTCCTACAAAAAAAACTCGATCCCAAAATGGTTCTACACTCGGAAGATAAAACTTCCTACAAGTCTCGAAGAAAAAGCTCCTACACAATAATTTGTTTAAGAAAGAATACAAACAATAATGATCTCAGATCTGGATCTTGACAGTCTTCTTCCTTAAGAACTTTGGCTTGATCAGAAAAGTTGAAGACGACTTGAGAGAGATCCACAAATCTGAAAGACTGAATCACCTCGATCGAGAGAGTAGATCTAGAATCTTTAAAGCGCGGCGAGATCGAGTGATTTACTTGCGTCTGGATCGCTGAAGAATCAGAGTTGCAAACAGAGATCGGAGATCGTCGATCCAGAGCTTCTTCCGTGAACGTTAATGGCGGTGGCGGCGACTTGAAGAATTAGGGTTCACGGGATTGTTCTCTTTCTTATTCTTAAAATAATAATCTCTGAAGGAATTGATTATTAGTCAAATCTGAAATGACTTATTTATAGGTAGACTCCAACGGTCATAAGAATCATTAATGATGACACGTGGACTTATCAGAAAGGATCAAATCGAAATGACCAGCGATATTGACTTAGAGAATTTCAGGAATGATTTGAACCGACATACTCGAGTCATAGAAGATACATACTCGAGTATCAGATGGTATATACTCGAGTGGAAAAGATTGGCATACTCGAGTAAAAGAAGTTATATACTCGAGTGGAAAGGATTGGCATACTCGAGTAAGAGAAGTTATATACTCGAGTGATCCAGAGATCAATACTCGAGTGATGTACGAACTACTCGAGTATGAGAGTAGATACTCGAGTGAAAACACTTAGAAAAATTTCAGATAAAGTGTGAATAAATACTCGAGTACAAGAGTTGCTGATACTCGACTGAGAGAAAAAGAACTACTCGAGTATATTAGGAGAACTACTCGAGTGAGGGGAAAATGAACTACTCGAGTATCTTAGAACAACTACTCGAGTAAACATTGACTTACTCGAGTATGAAAAATAACTACTCGAGTACAGAGTCACTTACTCGAGTATATAGGGAACTACTCGAGTATGTGGACTTAGAATATTTCTGAAATGGGAAGAACAGAACTACTCGAGTATAAACAAGGCACTTACTCGAGTAACTAACCAACCACTCGAGTACAAGTTATCACTTACTCGAGTGAATACAGTCTACTCGAGTATGTAAACCAACTTACTCGAGTACAGACCCACTTACTCGAGTATACTAGAGAAGTACTCGAGTATATGGACTTAGAAAATTTCTGGATTAAGAACAGAAGGATTTACTCGAGTATAAGAAATGATCTACTCGAGTGACTGTCTATCTACTCGAGTATAAACTTATCTACACGAGTATATAGAGTCTACACGAGTATGTCCAAGGATCTACTCGAGTACTAAGTCACTTACTCGACTATATGAAGGGTACTACTCGAGTATGTGGACTTAGAAAAATTTCTTCTAAACAACATACTTCAATACTTGAGTCCACCATTCCAAGTGCATGTAGGAAGTGTATCCCAATAGAGAGGCTATACATGGGCCAACACTTTGGATCACACAATGAGGGATTACATTGTATGGTCCTGTGTTTGGTGACCCATTATAGACTGACATTGGTCTACACTTGGCATTAAGGACCTGCACACATACAACTTAAACACAACATCAAATACACCTTAATTCATCTTAGTTCAAGGTCTGACCTCCTACAAATCTGAGGTATTGTGGAGACAAATCCCAACAATCTCCCCCTATTTGTAGATGTCAGCATTCTCTATACTAAGGTGAATTATTCAGAGTAAAAAGAACAATACACATATACTTAAAAAAATAAGCTAAAGCATGATAACTAATGAAATAGCCATAATCAGAATCAATTATATATATATATAATTGTTTTTAACAAAAGGAATCCATTTCCACATTCTCTTTACTCAAGAGGGTCCTTCCTTATGCATCCTTTCTCTCTTCAGCTCTTGCCTCTCTAGGTAACTGAATGGCTTGGGAAAATAAGTTCTGGGCCTTGGAGGAGCAGCTGGATTATTGTGTCCCCAATTCCTATCATGAAGTCTGATTTTTATTTGGGACACTTCATAGGCTTTCCATTCTGAATGACTGTAAAACTGGTCTCTGTTCTCACCAAGATCTATAACCAATTTCAGGGTATCAAGGATTAGGGATTTGGATGTTGGACTCCAAACTTCAGAATGAATAATTGGTGGTCTGCTTTCAGAAGCTAGGGCAGGATCTCTTTTGGGTGCAGAACGACTGGCAGAAGCACCTTCACCATATTTTCTCTTCTTCCTTGGAGCTGGAATTTCATCTTGCCACATATCAGAATAGGTGAGAGGGGGCTCAGTCACATCACCCTCAGGTCTAGGTGAGAAAGCTGGCACACCTTCTGGAATGGCTGCCTGGGCTGGAGCATCTGCAGGAGGTTGTTCTTCAAGAGGATTCAAGAAGTGTGGAATGATGGCAGGGTTGAGCTGGGCATTAGGGAAATTCATGTTGTGCAGCCAAACAGCAGTGTCATAGGTATAGAATTTCACAGACTGGAGCTGGGAGAGAATATCTGCTTTCATTTCTTTTACAAGACCATCCACAGTAGCTTGAGCTTGGTTAGATAGTGTTTCAACTTGTTCTTTTACAACTGCTTGAGCTTGCTCAGATAGTTTTTCCACTTGTTCTTTTACTATCTTCTCCCCCTTGGTGATATCTACAGATAGCTGAGCTATAGCTTCATCCCTGAACTTGCCAACTTCTTCATAGATTTTCATAAGATTGGCCTCAGCATGCTTGTCCAACTGGATCTAATTATTGGCAACAGTTTCTTGTTGATTTCTCAGTTCACCTATGCTTGTGATAGTGTGATCTATGGCCTTTCCACCTAGCTGGAACAATCTTTTTAGCTCATCAGTATTGGCCTGGATTTCTGCAAAGCCTCTACTCATCTCTTGTTCAAGAGTAGTGACTTTGTTATTGACTGATGCTAGAGATTCCTCAAAGTACTTTCTCTGTGCAAGGAGCAACTGTTCAATTTGACTTACCACAACTAAGGGAGAAGGGGCTGAGGTTGGTGCAGGAACTGAAGGAGCAGGAGCAGGAGGAGTCCAAGGAGGAATTTCTGTAAGAACTATTGAGCTTGCAGCTCTCTTGAAAGATTCTATTCCAACAGTTTCTTCTGTATTTAGGAAAGATGGCATGGAGAAATCCAAAGTCTTCAGAGGTGCCTCCACAGGATCTGGAGACATTTCCTCATCATCAGACAAGAGAATATGATCAGATTTGCTGGGCTCACTATCAGGAGACTTGGCAGGAGACTGGACTGGAGTCTGAGCTTGAGTCTGAACTGGAGTCTGTACAGGAGATGAAACTGGAGACTGAATGGGAGACTTGGCAGCTGATCCACTCTGAAAAAGAGGAGCATCTGAGCTGAGCTCATCAATGAATCTATTTATATCTTCAGCTGTAGACAGTAAAGCTGTTGTATCTGGAATCTCTGAGTCAGGAATTGCTGATTGAGTATCTGCTGGAGGAGGAGAGACTGGAGGAGTAGAAACTCTTACCTCTGCTAGTTCTGGAATCACTGATTTTGAAGAAACTTGATGCTGAGGAGGAGAAGAGGCAGGCTCCCCCTCAACTATTGCACCAGAGGTAGCAGTAGTTTGTTGTAGAGGAGGAGATGGAATCCTGTCTTCAGGTAAACTGGTTTCTTGGTGAGTTTCTGAGATGGCATCAGCCTTTGAAGTTTGGGCAGAATTCAGGATCTTGATGTCATACCTCTGTATGGAAGAGATGGAAACTTTCTTCATGTGGTGAAGAGGAGTCCCTTTGGATAAGTCAAACACAGTAGGATTGATCTCATGGAGGAGGAGTGAGATAATCCTAGCATAACTTGGATGTTTCACGCTCTCTCGGATCTTATCCAGTATCATCATTCCGAACTGGAATTTCTTCCTGCAGACTATGGCTTGCATAACGTCGAATAAATTTTGGGATATATCTCTTATGGAGTATGTCTTGCACCATAGGATTTTGGCGATGACATCAACTAAAAACTTGCCTTCTGAATTGAACAAAGACCGATTCAAGGTTTCACCTCCACCTTCAGGATCTCGACCACAGAATAGGGAAGTACGGTCGGCATCTTCCTTTTCTAGGTCGTCTTCTTCGTCAACCACGGGCATCCGAAGCAGAGTGGCGACTGAAGTTTTATCCAACCGAATCTCAAGTCCTTTTACCTTTGATTTCAGAATTGTGCCATTATGTCTAACCTTTAGATGTCTGTAAAATTCTTCAACATCAGGAAGCAGGAGACGGCAGGGTTCTTGAAGAACGAAGGACAATCCGGCGGTGTCTAAGAGAATCAGTAAATTTTTGAAGTCATCCGAAATATCTGCAATACCATCTGGCACGAGTTCGGAGCCGATTCCAATCTTGGAGGAGGGAGCCATCAGCGATTCTGGAGTACGAAGAGAAAAAAAGAGAGGAGGAAGACAAAACTCTGCAACTGTTCTGGAAGACGAAGGGACGGCGGCTACTCGAGTGAAATGAGAAGTGGAAAGGATTTCTGATTTTTCTAAATATATATATATGACCCTAATTAGGTTTAAGGAGGAGTACTGAAAATAAAATCATACCTGATATGGAGCGCCAAAACTTTGGTGTGAATAGAAGAAAAAAAAATATTTTCAAATTTCTGATTCCCGTATACTCGAGTAGGTTTCGCCATACACGAGTATGAGATGGAGTATACACGAGTAGATCAAGTAACATACACGAGTAGGTTACCAACTACTCGAGTATGTCAATTTTGGCACTCGAGTATTTCCGTTTACTCGTGTATATGTCTCTATGTACTCGAGTATATCACTTTGAAATACAATTTTCTTAGGAGAGATTTACTGCCACCGATATCTTCAACTCTGAGCCTGTCTGTGAATCAACCATCACTATTCCTCTTTGTTGAGCAGTCCGAGTTCCGTTTTGAAAAACGAGAACTTGGACTCGTCCAGCGGCTTCGTGAATATATCAGCCACTTGCCTGTCTGTGGAGACATATTGTAGATCTATGTCTCCATTCTCCACATGCTCCCGGATGAAGTGATAGCGAAGCTCTATATGCTTGGTCCGGCTGTGGGAGACTGGATTGTTGGCAATTGCTATAGCACTGGATGAGTCGCAAAACAAAGGAATGTTCTGGAACTTCATGTTGTAGTCTTCAAATTGATTCTTGATCCATAAAAGCTGTGCACAACAGCTGCCTGCAGAGATGTATTCTGATTCAGCCGTTGAGATGGCTACACAGTTCTGCTTCTTACTGCTCCAGGAAATAAGTCTCCTTCCGAGAAATTGGCAAGTCCCGGAAGTGCTTTTCCTGTCGTCTTTGCTACCTGCAAAATCTGCATCTGAAAAACCAATTAGTTCACTATCATTACTTCTTGGGTACCATAAGCCAAGATTTGGTGTGCCTTTGAGGTATCTCAGGATTCGCTTTGCAGCGATGTAGTGAGATTCCTTAGAGTTCACCTGAAATCTAGCACATACACATGTTGAGAACATTATATCTGGTCTACTCGCAGTAAGGTAGAGCAAGGACCCAATTATGCTTCTGTACTTGGTTTCATCAAAAGGTTTCCCTTTCTCGTCCTTGTCCAGAGACATAGCTGAGGCCATTGGAGTCCTCATAGAGGTTGCATTCTCCATTCCGAATTTCTTAAGCAGCTCTTTGGTGAACTTGGTCTGTGAGATGAAAATTCCATCCTCAGATTGTTTCACTTGAAGCCCTAAGAAATACTTCAGCTCTCCCATACTACTCATTTCAAACTTCCCTTGCATAAGTTTAGAAAACTTCCTGCAGAGGTTGTTGTCTGTAGACCCAAAAATGATGTCATCGACATAGATTTGCACTAGCAAAATCTTGCCTTTTATTTCCCTAAGAAATAATGTCTTGTATATCTTTCCTCTAGTGAACTTGTTCTCAAGAAGAAAGGTAGACAGCGTCTCATACCAAGCTCGAGGAGCTTGTTTAAGACCATATAGTGCTTTTTGCAGTAAATAAACAAAATTAGGAAAGGTTGAATCAACAAAACCTGGCGGTTGCTCTACATACACCTCTTCCTTTATGTCACCATTTAGGAAGGCGGACTTAACGTCCATTTGATAGACGGTAAAGCCCTTAAGTGCAGCGTAGGCAAGAAATAACCTGATCACTTCCAGTCTCGCTACTGGAGCATAAGTCTGGTCGAAGTCGATTCCTTCTTCTTGACGATATCTCTTGGCGACAAGTCTGGCTTTATTCTTTATAATAGTTCCATCTTCATCCATCTTGTTCCGGAAGACCCATTTTGTCCCGATGACGTTCTTATGCTTGGGTCTAGGAACAAGTGTCCAAACTTTGCATCGTTTGAACTGATTCAATTCTTCTTCCATGGCTAGAATCCAGGATGCGTCGGAGTTGGCTTCCTCAAATTTCTTTGGTTCAACCTGTGAGAGAAAACTTAAGTGTAAATTCTCGTTAGTTGTACCTCGACGAGTTCTGACGCCATCCCGAGGATCTCCTATTATTTGGTCAACAGGATGATCCTTCAAGTGTCTGAACTCTAAAGTCCTTGCATCTGGGATCTCTTCAGCCACTGGAGTTGCATCTTCAGCTGGGATGTCTTCTTCATCTTGATCATCTACCTCTCCAATAGTGGTTGTAGAGGGGATCTTGATGAACTTCTCATCTTTATCTTCAATAGGTTCATCCAAGCTAAGTTCTTTCAACTTTATACCTGCATCTACAATAGGTACACTAGACGAGTTGCTTTGCAACAGACTCGTCTCATCAAATACAAGATGTATCGACTCTTCCACCACTAGAGTTTTTCTATTGAATACTCTATAAGCCTTACTATGGCTACTATATCCTACAAAAATACCTTCAAAGCTTTTCTCGCTAAACTTGGTAGTGTGATACTTGCCATTGTTAAGAACGAAGCACTTACAGCCAAAGATTCTAAAGTATGAAATGGTTGGTTGTCTGCCTTTTAGAAGTTCGTAAGGAGTCTTATCATGGTTCTTGTTGATGAGTGCTCGATTTTGCACGTGACAAGCGGTGTTGACGGCTTCAGCCCAGAAATACTCCGGAAGTGAGGCATCACTCAACATGGTCCGACAAGCCTCTATGAGTGTTCTGTTCCTTCTCTCAGCTACTCCGTTTTGCTGTGGAGTGCGAGGAGAGGAAAACTCATGAAAGATACCTTGACTTTCACAAAATTCTGTCATGGCTCCAGATTTGAATTCCGTTCCATTGTCACTTCTGATTTTGACTACGGAACAGTTGTATTCATTCTGGATCTGCCTCACAAAATTAGTGAAAATACCGAAGGTATCTGACTTGTGTTTCAGAAAGAACACCCACGCAAAGCGCGAGTAATCATCCACAATAACCAACGTATATTCCTTACCTCCCAAACGTCTAACCTGCAGTGGACCAAACAAGTCCATATGGAGAAGCTGCAAACTTCTATTGGAATCCTTGCCTATTATGCTTTTAAACGAACTTCTTGTTTGCTTGCCTTTGATACAAGCGTGACAAGGACTGTCCGTAACGCACTTGACATTAGGTGCATCACGCACTAAGTTTTGAGAGAATAATTTATTAATAGTTTTGAAATTAATATGTGCTAGTCTCTTGTGCCATTGGTCAGCAAGAGATGCACTACTTTTTGCCAAAAGACACACTGGTGTCGAGGAGTCTATACAAATAAAATTTAAACAGAAAATATTTCTGCTTCGAGTGCCTGATAAAATAGTTTCCATATTGTTAACCGATTTTATCAAACACTTGTCAGCATGAAATTCAACTACGTATCCTTTGTCGCATAGTTGGCTTATGCTAATGAGATTGTGTTCCAATCCTTCAACATAGGCTACATCCGAAAAGGATACGCTACCGTTAGAAATCATACCATAGCCTTTAGTGATTCCTTGATCTGAACCTCCAAAGATGACCTTTGGTCCGTTGCAGACTGAGGTGTAATTCTGTAGTAGGCTCCTTGTCCCGGTCATATGCCGAGAACATCCACTGTCCAAGTACTAGATTGGCATTTTGGTGGCCTTTGGACATACCTGCAATTACAATCATTTAGCCTTAGGAACCCAAACAAGTTTGTGTCCTTGGTCTCGAGTTAGAATACTCCCCCTACGAGTATTAGCCTCATGAGTGGTCACTCTCACGTTGCTAACTTTAGGGGTTGCAGCATTTTTAGGATTGAACCAGCAATCGATGGCAAAGTGATCAACTCTACCACAGCACCAACAGTCAAATTTGTTGTATCTTTGCCTCATCTTCTCCTTCTTGACTACCTCGAGAGGAGGTCCAACAGGGGCAGCATTTTTAGATGTGGAGGCTTCATGATGATGGCACGTGCATGAAGTCTTTTCCATCTTCGGCTTTTCTACAACAACTTTCACTTTGGGTGCCTTCTTAATATTATGACCATGAACATAAGGTCCATAGCTCTGAAGTTGAATCTCCTCATAAGGTTCCTTGAAAACGCTCTCACCAAAGTTGCGAAGGCGAGTCCACCCCTGGTATCTTGTCTTAGGCTTCTCAAGGATAGGCCTGCTAAAGTGCCCATAGGTGGATTCGTAGTCAAGATCGTTCGTAGGAAAGATGACTTTCTTGAACGCGACTGGCTCCAAGGGAGCTTTCCCTTTCTCTTCGGCAGAGGCCTTCTTGGCCGCCTTATTTCTCCTCTTGGCCTTGTTTCTCCTAGAAGATTTACTAGGAGCTCCTTTGTGGCCTATACCGGCACCACTTGCCTTAGCTGAGAATTCAGCAATCATAGGAAGCACAGTCTTAGGCTTCGAGAAGCTTTCTACAAGCTTCTTCTCAGCCAAGAGTTGTTCTTCCAATTCCTTGATGATTTTCTCTTTAAGGTCAAGGTGCCCGAGAGCCTTGTTGTATTCTTCGATAGATTTATCGAAGTCTTCCTTGAGAGAGTCAGTCTTAGAGACTTCTTCTCTAAGGTTGCTCTCTGAAGCTTTTAGAGATTTTATCTCCCTAGCTTGAGTTTTCATGACTTGGTGACATTTGTCGTAAGCCTTGAGTAACTCCTGATATTGTATCATGAGTTCTGATTCATCCTCAGAGGGATAATCCTCTGGTTCATTGTCATCATCAGAGTCCGAAAGAGGGGTGTGAGATTTTACCTCCCCAGTGAACTGGGGACTTGCTCATCGTCTGTTAGAGCCATTAGCCCAAAGTAAGCTTCTTCCTCTTCTGCACTTGACTCGGATGAGTCGGAGTCACTGAGAGTTTTGCTCTTCTTAGCTAACAAACTCTTTTCTGTCCTCTTCCTGTTGTAGGACTTCTTGTCTTCTTTCTTGCCACCCTCTTTCTTCTTATGAGGGCAATCCGCAATGACTTGACCTGGCTTGTTGCAGCAATAACAAACAATATCAGTGGAATAATGTTTATTCGGTTTCAAGCCATACTTGTCGTGGCTGCTTGAGCTCTTTTTCTGACGATCACCATCATTGTGTGATCTTCTATATGAGGCATCCTTGCCTTTCCATTGCTTCTTTTTGTTCAAGAATTTCTTGAACTGCCTTGAGAGTAGAGAAAACTCTCCTTCAGATAGCTCCGAGCCAGAAGAGCTTGGTTCAGACGAATCTTCATCATCAGCTTCAGGAGCTGGGGTAGGAGAGCTAGCCTTAATCTTCCTTGAGCTGTCTGCCTTCAGAGCAACAGACTTCTCTTTGGATCCGGACCTGCTCATCTCTTCTTCAGCTTTTCTAGAATTGATTTGAAGCTCATAGGACATTAGCTTTCCGAACAGATTTTGCGGGTCCGTCTCGGCTAACCTTCCGAACTCCCGAATGGCGCATACCTTGTTATCCCATTCCTTGGATAGGGATCTTAGGAATTTGTCATTCAGTTCTCCGTTGGTGAAGACTCGGCCATAAACTCTTAGGCCGTTCACTATCTTGAAAAAGTTCTCGAACGTGTCAGCTATGGCTTCCTTGTGACCTTGCCGGAAGGCTTCATACTTTTGATTCAGAAGGGATCTCCAATCATCCCTCACTTCTTCAGTGCCTTCCATCAGAGTCACCAGGGATTGCCACATCTCCTTGGCAGATTTGCAATGGATGAGATTCTGCAGCATTGAGTCATCGACTGCACTTGCTATTATATTTTTGGCTTTCTTATCGAGGGAGACAAGTGCAATCTCGTCTTTATCCAAGTCCATCAGCTTCTTAGGAACTTGTTTGGATGAGTCTATAGTAGAGGCAACCATAGGAACGTGCGGACCTTCTTCAACAATCATGAAGATCCGAGGATCCACAGCTTCCATGAAGAACCTAACTCTTTCCTTCCACATAGGAAAATTATTCTTGGTGCAAATGGGAAGCTTGGCAAAATCTTTAGTCTTACTCATGCTTGATATTTCTCAAAAGACAACTCGGGTAGGATCAGATCAAGGTGTTAACCTCTTAACGATCAACCTCCCTCTGATACCAATTGAGAGAGGAAGTTGTCTACCTAAATCACCTAGTGGGGGGTGAATAGGTGAGATGTGCGTCTATTTGCGGAATAAAAAATTAAGGAACCAGCACAGCACAATACCAAGCAATCACAGACGACAAAAGATTTATAGTGGTTCCCCAACCTTGGGTACGTCCACTTTCCTCACCAATCTAGTAAACCACTAGACTTGGCTACTCCACTATCTCGGATCAAAACGATCCTACACCTCGGAACAACGTTCCTACAAAAAAAACTCGATCCCAAAATGGATCTACACTCGGAAGATAAAACTTCCTACAAGTCTCGGAGAAAAAGCTCCTACACAATAATTTGTTTAAGAAAGAATACAAACAATAATGATCTGAGATCTGGATCTTGACAGTCTTCTTCCTTAAGAACTTTGGCTTGATCACAAAAGTTGAAGACGACTTGAGAGAGATCCACAAATCTGAAAGACTGAATCACCTCGATCGAGAGAGTAGATCTAGAATCTTTAAAGCGCGGCGAGATCGAGTGATTTACTTGCATCTGGATCGCTGAAGAATCAGAGTTGCAAACAGAGATCGGAGATCGTCGATCCAGAGCTTCTTCCGTGAATGTTAATGGCGGCGGCGGCGACTTGAAGAATTAGAGTTCACGGGATTGTTCTCTTTCTTATTCTTAAAATAATAATCTCTGAAGGAATTGATTATTAGTCAAATCTGAAATGACTTATTTATAGGTAGACTCCAACGGTCATAAGAATCATTAATGATGACACGTGGACTTATAAAAAAGGATCAAATCGAAATGACCAGCGATATTGACTTAGAGAATTTCAGGAAAGATTTGAACCGACATACTCGAGTCATAGAAGATACATACTCGAGTATCAGATGGTATATACTCGAGTGGAAAAGATTGGCATACTCGAGTAAAAGAAGTTATATACTCGAGTGGAAAGGATTGGCATACTCGAGTAAGAGAAGTTATATACTCGAGTGATCCAGAGATCAATACTCGAGTGATGTACGAACTACTCGAGTATGAGAGTAGATACTCGACTGAAAACACTTAGAAAAATTTCAGATAAAGTGTGAATAAATACTCGAGTACAAGAGTTGCAGATACTCGACTGAGAGAAAAAGAACTACTCGAGTATATTAGGAGAACTACTCGAGTGAGGGGAAAATGAACTACTCGAGTATCTTAGAACAACTACTCGACTAAACATTGACTTACTCGAGTATGAAAAATAACTACTCGAGTACAGAGTCACTTACTCGAGTATATAGGGAACTACTCGAGTATGTGGACTTAGAATATTTCTGAAATGGGAAGAACAGAACTACTCGAGTATAAACAAGGCACTTACTCGAGTAACTAACCAACCACTCGATTACAAGTTATCACTTACTCGAGTGAATACAGTCTACTCGAGTATGTAAACCAACTTACTCGAGTACAGACCCACTTACTCGAGTATACTAGAGAAGTACTCGAGTATGTGGACTTAGAAAATTTCTGGATTAAGAACAGAAGGATTTACTCGAGTATAAGAAATGATCTACTCGAGTGACTGTCTATCTACTCGAGTATAAACTTATCTACACAAGTATATAGAGTCTACACGAGTATGCCCAAGGATCTACTCGAGTACTAAGTCACTTACTCGACTATATGAAGGGTACTACTCGAGTATGTGGACTTAGAAAAATTTCTTCTAAAAGACATACTTCAATACTTGAGTCCACCATTCCAAGTGCATGTAGGAAGTGTATCCCAATAGAGAGGCTATACATGGGCCAACACTTTGGATCACACAATGAGGGATTACATTGTATGGTCCTGTGTTTGGTGACCCATTATAGACTGACATTGGTCTACACTTGGCATTAAGGACCTGCACACATACAACTTAAACACAGCATCAAATACACCTTAATTCATCTTAGTTCATGGTCTGACCTCCTACAAATCTGAGGTATTGTGGAGACAAATCCCAACAGTTGACGACCTGGCTCTCTAGAGTTTTATCTCGCTCTCTCCGCCTTTTTAGTTCCGCCTGAACTTTTTCGAATTTTTCTTCATATTTCTTTTCTAACAATGTTAAGTCCAGGCCGGAATGCTTGCCTTGCGTGGACTCATAATGAGGGATCACATCAGTTCACTCCGGTACATTCATTTCAGGCGACGACACAATCTCGCCAGCATCATCAGAGCCGGGTGGCGACTTCCGTAATGCAACAAGGAAAACAAAATTAACATTAATTCCCAGGTCGCGGCGAACTCAAAAGGTAAGGATAAAATCACTTTTTATAATCATTGCGGCGATCTAGCGACTATCCATGATAGGTCGTCTCATGCACTACTGGTCAAACACACTAAGGCGTTGCTTCCATTCATGATAAACTTTTGCTCTTGTCTCGGCCATCGATCTACTTGAAGCGACTATAAAATCAGTCTCCGTAATAATCTTTATCGGCCGCGATTTTTGGGGAGGGGATTTATAAATCCACGGACGCTGAAATCGCCTGGGTGCCGGTTCCAGTTTACCTGGCCGCATCAGCTTAACCGCAGTCTGCAAGTCTACTGCCCTTCCTGTCTGCTTCAAGCTTTTCTGAGACCGCCTCGACCTTCTCCTTCATGATGGCGAGCTGATCCTTCACTGTCTTCTCTCTTTCTTCAGCCGCAAGCGAGGAGGGGGGATCAGCAGCTTTTTCTCCCACTATGTCAACATCAGACTGCAACACCTCAAGCAGAGATTGATTCATATCAGCGAGCTGCTTGTTATCAATGTTGTCAAGTATTTCAGTAGTGGATAAACTGACCGTTGATAAAGAATCGCCTCCTATGATCGAAGCATCTGGTGTGACCAACCAGAAATAGGAACTTCCTTTTCTCGCGGCATGTGCTATAAGCTCGCGATACCAATCCGCTCAAAGACATTTTTCTCCTTCCGAGCCCGCAACTTCTTCTCCACTCGCTCAGCGACAGTGAACTTGTCCTTTTCATCTTCTTCTTCTCAGTTGTCCTTTTTTCTAGGTCAATGTCTACCTTCTGCGAGTCCGTCAGACTCTTGCGGACTCTGATCGGGTCGATGACAACCAGAGCCATGGAGGACATAGGTGCCTCAGCTTGTTTTTCAGTTTGTTCTCTAGCCGTTTCCTCAGCTTGTTTTTCAAGTTGCTCTTTAGGTCTATCTTCAGCTAGTTCTTAAGCAGGCCACTTCTCCGTGTCGGACTGCCAAACTTCCGGTGACTAGACCTCCTTATCAAGGTCTATCTGCAGCATATATATTCAAGAGACAGAAGGAATTATTTCCATACCCGCTGAGTTCGTAGGGTTATGTTCAGAAATCAACGGCGAATTAGAGATTCTATCCGCACTCTGCGATGGCACATTCTGAGCAAAAGAGGAATTCGTGGACTTCTCGCATTCAGATTCTTTGATGCTGTGGACTGAGTCAGTTTTCTCCAATACCTTCTGCGAACTTTCTCCTATGTGGCGGACAGTCGTCCCGCTCCGGTGGACAACCTTCTTGGTTTTCGTGCTCGTCATGGGTTTTTCCGTTTTAGCAAAGTTCCCAAAGAACAATCCAAGTATTGCCATGCCGGACTGAAGAGTGCATACCACAAGAGGTGAAAACTTACCCGTGGCGCGATAGTTTTGCAAGAATACTGAGTTTCCAGTGGAATTTATAGCGCTGAAAGCATTTATGAGGGTTACGGACTCGACGGTTAAGGAAACATTTTTGAAATTTTTCAAAACTTGAAAATGTGCAGGGATTATGTTAACTCAAGAATCTGTAACATGTTCAGCAGGACAGATCCTCCTCTCCTTTTGGAGGACTCCGCTTAGGCAGTCCGTTCAGGTCGTCAAGTTCATTGATCCAATGATCCCCCAGCAGTGGACTTCAGTTTTCAGTCCGCCCAGGTCGCTTTGCCAGGTTCCCGACACCCTCCTTCAGCGGCAGACTCGGATCCGCCCAGGTCGCCCGACCTCTAGTGATCAGCTTCTAGATCGTTCGCTAGCTCTTCAGGCAGACTCAAGCGCCAACCCACAAAAGATGCTGCCCTTCAACCAGGATTGCACCATGCATCCATATGGAAGCTCCAACACGCGAGCCCAGTCCTCCCCTCTTGCGCGAACTGGTTGTCTTTTCATTTTTGTTCCCCTTCATCGCTGCCCGATACTACTGTACCCCGGGCCGCCGGTTATTTTAGCACTGCCCATTTGGGAAGGCCCCCGAACCTATAAATAGGGGGAAGCGGTGCACCCAAGTCACGGTAAATTTAGCCCGTGAGCCTACTTGTTAAATGTTGCGGACTCGAATCTCAGGCTTTGCAATCTCTAGCTTGCTCTCTGTTAAGCTTTCTTTCCTCTACCTGTAATCTGTTTCTTCAATCAAATGAAAGCCTGTCGCAAGTGAGGAATTCAGGCCACGACGGGCGAAGTTTGTTGTTGTCGTGGCTCACGACTCTGCTTTCTCTAGTACACCAGTAGATTACTGCTTACAGTCTTTTCTTTTCCCTTCCTTTCCACCGTATTCGAGCCGTTAACTGGTGGTGTCCGTTTTCATGCATCAACAGAAGAGCTCTCTTGGATTTCCCTTACCAGAATGCACCAGAAGGATGATCCTGATCTGTTGCATCTCTAGAATAAAATTGAGAAGGGAGAGTTACCTGATTTTTCCTTAGACGAGTTGGATACTCTGAAATATCAAAGTATATTTTGTATCCCCACTTTTGGTGACATTCGGGCGAAGATTTGTAATGAAGCTCATGGTTTTAGTGTTGCCTATCATCCTGGTTCCACCAAAATGTATAAAGATCTGAAGCAAATTATTTGGTAGCCAGGAATGAAGAATGATATAACAAAGTTTGTGTCATAATGTTACACGTGTCAGCATGTTAAGGCAGACCATAGAAGGCCTGGTCATAAATTATCAACGCTTGAGATTCCAAGTTGGAAATGGGAGAGTATTTCAATGGATTTCATCACCGATCTACCGAAGTCTCCTCGTGGGCATGACTCTGTGTGGGTAATAGTCGATAGATTAACAAATTGTGCTCACTTTGTGCCCTTTAAGATTGGGTATTTTTTGAAGAAGATAGCTGAGTTATACCTTAATGAGGTCATCAGATTGCATGAAGTGCCTGTTAGAATTATATCAGATTGAGACTCCAGATTTATGTCTTACTTTTGGAAGGGTTTATAAGAGGGGTTGGGTACCGATTTATGGTATTCCACCACCAATTATTCACAGACAAATGGTCAAATACAGCGAGTTAATCAGATCGTGCATGATATGATCAGGTATTATATATTGGATCACGGTGGCGCTTGGGATGAGCGTTTCAGACTCATGAAATTTGCTTACAGTAATAGTTATCAAGAGAGTCTATAGATGACCCCGTTTGAGGCCTTGTATGGGAGGCGTTGTAGGACTCCTTTGTTTTGGGCTGAGGTTGGTGAGAGGCCATTGCTAGGTCCGGAAGCCCTTGAAGAGATGAATTGTGATGTAACTCATATTCAAGAGAATCTATGTGTAGGAGAAGAGCATTATTATAAGTATGTTAATCGGCGAAGGGTCGATCTGGAATTTGTCATTGGGGACTTGGTTTTTCTGAAAGTCTCTCCGATGCCAGGTGTTAAAAGGTTTGGAAGAAACCACAAGTTAGACCCCCGTTATGTGGGACCTTTCCAGATTCTTGAGCGCATCAGAGTGTCATCTTATATCATGGATTTGCCTGCGACCTTCCCTGGTGTCCATGATGTGTTCCATGTGAGCCAGTTGCGGAAGTGTGTTCATAATGGTCGTCAAGTCCTTGACTCGGTGCCCCAGATTCAGCCCAACCTTTCGTAGGTGGAATAACCTGTCCGTGTTTTGGAATCTCAAGATCGAGTGTTATGGAGGAAGACCATCCCTATGGTCAAGATTCTTTAGAGAAATCAAGATGTCGAGAGTGCGATGCGGGAATTGGAATCGGCGATGAGAGAATCTCATTCGCACCTCTTCTCTTAGTTACTGGTAGGTCTCAATGTTTTTTGTTGTGTTTGATTTTCTCGTTTTGGTTTGGTTTTGGAGTTGTGTTAATTTTATGGACGAAACTTCTTTTAGGGGGAGTGATTATACCGCCCCCGATTTTTCGATTATTTTTATTTGATTTGGTATCGTCATATTTATGATGTCATGGTATTACTTGTAATGTCGAGTTGACAACGCAACGCCATTATGAAATTTTCGTATTCGTTGGGTTGAGTCGGCCAAATTCTTGAATTTATATTATAATTGGAAAATTTTTCATTGGGAAATTATGTTAAATAATTTCTTACTTGCTCGTCAAGTTTCGTCGCGATCCGAGCGATATTCGGGCCTCGACAATTTTCCAAAGTTTTGTAGAATTTATGTTCCCCGTAAACTTTGAAAATTAGTATCTCGGGAAAGGATCGTCGGATTTTGGTTTTGACTACGTCGTTTGGTTCGTAACGTTAGTGTTCGCTTACGGTATGAGTTTCGTTTAATTTGGCGCGCGTTTGGTCCTTCGTTTTAAAGTCTTGTTTCCTTGTTCAAAAAATATTAATATGATTATTTTAATATTAAAACACTATTCAAAAATATTTTTTACTATTCATCTCTGTAGTTTGTTTTTGGAAATATTTGTAAAAAGCACTATTCATGAGGACAAAAAAACACTGTTCCTGCTTTTTCATTCGCCTAGTTATAGAGTGAATTCTCATCCTTCTCGAGTACTCTATGTGTCTTTCTCGAGTACTCCCTGTGTCTTTCTCGAGTACTCCCTGTGTCTTTCTCGAGTTCTCCCTGTGTCCCTCTCGAGTACTGCTTCCTTGTTCTCGAGTACTGAATTTTAGTACTCGAGTACACTGTTTCTTATTTCTCGAGTACCTGTAATCTTGTTCTCGAGAACTGTAGATTCATCCCGAGAAACTCGTTCCAGTCTGCGTTCAGGCGCGATTTTGAGGGTCAAAACAGTGTCGTATAAAACAATGGTTAACATGAAGTTTGTTCGTCTCGACGAGATCTACAACTTTCTTGGTTGGCACTTTTCGATTTGAAGCCATCCTAAACCTCTTTTTCGTTTTCCGCGCACCCGCTCATAAATAGCCCATTTTTTCCTATTTAGACAAAACTTTTTATAAATACACACACACACACACACACACACACACACACACACACACATATATATATATATATATTCTGATACTTAAGATAATTAGAAAGAAAACTTCATCTTCTTCCTCACGATTTAGACCGAACCGAAACCAACTGTGCGACGACTCCCTCCCATTAGTGAATCTTTCGGTTGCCGCCAACGGTGTTCGGGTGCTCGAAATATTCAACCGATTATAGATCCGGAAATATCTCGTCGAGAGCTACGCCATTTTGGAAAAATTTCCCCCATTTCTTGAGTTTTCTCATTAGGGTTTTCGGCCCTATCCTCTATTTCGGCAATTTTTGTTCATATTTCGACTTCTCCCGTCTTCTTTTGCCCTGATCTGCGACGTAGAGCGATTCAGGGAATTTTTTTCGGTAAAACCAAGGCAAGTGGTGGTTTACCCTCGTTTCTCCTGAAAGTGATGATAGGGTACCAACATCTCCTTGTCAGGTATGATGGTAACTGTTAAGTTTTTTATGATCCTTAAAACTTTTTGCGTTTGTCTTTTCAAAGTTATTGCTATGATTATTCATCTTTGATGATCACTTGATGTTGTAAGATCTTGTCATGGTAAACTCATATATAAGGTTTAATCGTTCTTAAAGTATTTTATTGACGGCTTTAATCGCCTTATCTATTTTGGATGGACGTATTAGAGTTTATCTAGGTTTATAAATCCTTCCTAAAGGTTGATCAACCGCGTCTTGAATCAAGAAATGTCTAGTAGAATCCGATGTGCCAAGTCTCGAGATATATGTGTTTGTTTTTTGGGGTTTTCTTGATTGCAGGAGTTAGTGGATGCAACCACCTCTGCAATGTCTGTTTCCTTTATTAGTACCTCTTGGAAGTCTACTAAGTTTTTGGGCATCTGCAGTGTATGGTTGAGTGTATGAGTCTCCCCCACAATTAGACGGATATTATATTCGTGAGGGTGTGTCAAGTTGAGTGACCACCTCACCTTTGTTTTTGGGTAGAGTCGACCACAGGTGCCTAATAAAGGTAATGCAATTTCTTCCTTATGATTTACTCGTGTTTGTAATCTTATAGCCTTCTGCATATGGTGTATTTTTTTATTTACGTGACGATTCACGTAAGTGTTCTTTTCCTATTTGATGCTTTACTTTTGTACTTTACTTCAGTACTTTTTGTCTTAGGTTAGTACCCCTTTTGACATTTATTTATATTGGCATATTTTTTCTGCCACCATTTCTACTTTCTTGCTGAGGTATTCTGTCTTTGGAATGCCCTAGGTTTAAAGCAGTAGCAAATAGTGGAGCAGGCTTTGGAGTTTCTGGGCAGCAGTGTTGGCTATGGTTTTCACCTCGCCGTAGCGAGGTAGTTCGTTGTTTTAGTTTGCTTACTTTGTTCAGACATACTTCTGTTTTATGTGGGTTCGTGTCAGATTGTTGAAGCCCACATGATAGACAGTTTTGGATACCATGCTAGCTGCTAGATGTTTTCTTTGTGATGGATTACTTGCTCTCTGAGATGATTTATGCTAGGAATGCATGTTAGGTATTTTCAAATATAAAATCTACTATAATTACTTCATGTATTACATAATTTAAAACTCTAACATGTTATATTTAGCAACCGTAAAAGCTATCTTTACTACTATTATAAATCTAGGGTCTTGCATAGCATGAGTTGTCCTTTGGGGACGTTTACACTGATGTAGGATGTTTAATCTCATGAATGAAGTATTTTTTCCCCGCAGCATATAAAATATTTTATTTCATGGACTTGATGAGCCACCAAGCCGAGGGCTACGGTTAAATGCCTTAAATTGGATTTTTGCTAAATCACTTAACGATCTCTCTTTTGAGTCTTGTAGGAGTTTTGCCTGAGCATCCGTAGTAATCCCCTGTTGATGTGGCATCATGACACACATTTTCCCTTACTCTGATAAGTTATTAAATGCGGTGAAAATGCGGGTTGTGACAGCAGCCAGGCTAGGGTGACAGGGCCTGAAGTGACGATACCATCGTTGTCATAAGGGACTGATGTGATTTTTTGAGAGACTCATTTTGTATCCTTCTTGGCATGATTTACTCTGATATTATAGAAGCCTTGGTTGCTTCTTTTTATTTGATGTATTTGTTTTGGACTATATACTTATGTGGATTTTGACTTCTACTTATATTCATATGTTGGATTTCCAAGGATGATATTGGTTTTAGCCAGCATGATAGGCGTCTTGTAGTACAGGTCATCCTGTGAGTTAGAGCTACCACAATGTGGTTGTTCTAGGCATAAGACCCTCCTCGGCCGTATTTTGTGTTCCGGGAGGGGAGTCTTACAAGCCTGGGCATATCAAGAGTGAGTGTCCATGACTTCAGAAGAAGTGTTAGGGTACAACAATGCCCCCGGTGTTGGGAGAAATTTTGTGAGGCGTTATGGCCAATACTAGTCGAACAGAAAGGCATGTCCCCTAGGCCTAACTTGCTGCCCTGTGTATCTTGGCTATGGTATCCACCTCCATAAAGGATTGGTAGCGCTGTCTTCAAACAGTCTGGTATTGTAGGATAGTTGGTAGCGTAATGATCCTACAAGTCGTATCAGAGGTCACATGTTCGAAACCCCGGGGTCGTTTCTAGGGTGATTGTTGGTTCCTAGCAGTGCCCCCGGTGTTGGGAGGTACGACACGAGACACTATTGCCAACACTAGTTGAATTGAAGGGTGTGTCCCCTGGGACTAACTTGCAACCCTATGGATCCTGCCTATGGTAGCCAGCTCTAAAAATAAGTGGTAGCATTGTTCTCAAAAAGTCTGGGATTTTGGGAGAGTTGGTAGCGCCATGTCCCTACAAGGAGGAAAAAGATAAACAAAGCCAGCACAAGGGAAAGAAGAAAGTAGAGAAGACGAGGTGAATCTGTTCCTTATGGGGAAGAATCAGAATGAGTCAGACGATGAGTCCAGTATCTAGAGCGACATTGAGGTAACAACACCCTTGTATAATGAACTTCTTGAAATTTATTAACATATATGGGATAAGCTAGATAGTGTTATACTTGAGAAAAAGGCCATTAGAAATGAAAACAAGAAAATAAAATAGGATCAAGAAAATATAAATAGACAATTAAAAAAAATGCAGTAAAGAAAAGATATAGTGTCTGGAGTGTCCTCACCCAATATGAATGATCGAAGAGCTAAAGGTAAGTCTCTCCAAGTGTTGGGTTCATTGATAAGAATGTCCCAGATTTGAAGAAGGCTTATTGGGCAATGTCATACACATATTAGTATTTGATGCATACCCTAAGTTCCATATATATAGGTGGTTAATTGTTACACTGATTAGACAGATTGTCTAAGTAACAATGACAATTGGACACATGGAAGATTACTGAAAAGAATGAAATTTGTATAAGCCCATAGGAGTTTAGTGAATGTAGTTGACTCAATGCCAAATATCCAAAAGTGTTGAGTAAATACTAGACAGTGAAAGCTTCAACATTGTCAAGGAAAAATTTTGGTTAAGTCAAGAAGCATTGAGTGAAGGCAGTTCACTCAATGCCCATAGACAGAAGCATTGAGTAAAGCTCAAGCAGTCAAACCCATAGAAGAATCTGCCAAGAATTTCGGTTAAGTGCAGAAGCATCGAGTAAGGATGGCTCACTCAACGCTAGATGAGGAAAGCATTGAGTGGAGCTCATGCTGTCAAAGCCTCAGAAAGTGTAGACAGTAAATCTGTCTAAGTCTAAAAGCGTTGAGTGAAAGCAGTTCACTCAACGCTAACTCAATAGAAATTCAACTAAGTACATAAGCGTTAAGTAAAGGTTGTTCACTCAATGCCTCAGCAAGATGACTGGCAAAGGAAGAAAGTATTGAGCAAAGACAACTCACTCAACGCTTCCATACAGAGAAAAATCAGCTAAGTCCAAATGCATTGAGTGATGAAGGTTTACTGAACTCCTAATCAATTAGTTCATAAAAGTTTATATTCATTGTGTGATAACTGACCACTCAATGCCTGGTGTTTGTAGAAAACTGACTAAATGTTTCGGCGTTGAGTGACAAGCCTTCACTCAATGCCTATGCTGAATTATCTGAATTTGATTAAGTCCATAGGTGATGATGTCAGCAAAAATAGAAATGTTGCGGGAAGTTTACAGTACACGACACATGGTGATTATTGCCTGTTGTACATCATTTAATGCAAAAGTAGAGCTTCAACTAAAAAAAATATTGAAATCGAAGATTTTCTACATTGACCACTCTCCACGCTCACCGCACCAAAATTGTTGAAACTGAAAACTCGATCTCTATTGTGTTCCCATTGGGGAAAGGGTGATCGCACACTTACTTCTCTCCCGCAAACCAAACAACTACGAAAAAGAATATGGGATAAACCCAAGGGCTCGACATGGAGGTCCAACCATACACCTAGAAGATCTTAGAGCCCTTCCCCTCCCTGGCCAAATGCCGAGCTAAGGGTATCTTAGAAAGCGCAAGAAGACTGTGGCACCAGTAAGCATGCCTTCTGAGGTACCCCCTTTTGTCTATTTATAGATTTTTGAAAATGGCCTGCAAATAGCCAAACTCCGCCGTTCCAAACAGCTCTGTGTAGCCCAACTGAGTCTGCCAATAACGTAACTCAGCTGTTCTAATAGGCTATATGCACCAACTACAATGGTATCCAGGTAATTTTCCTTTGGAACCCGCGGGGCAAGTGTCGAGCAGCACGAGATCAACTCTCCATTCTACTACGCAGATGTAGACTGGCATGAGCAACTCGCCTCTGATCACTTATAGAGCGCGTGCCAGGACACCATGGTTCGTCTGCCATACATGCAGGCTAGTCGACGATAAGGTCGCATGGGCTGGCGCAGTCAGAATGGGTTGGCTCGTATGGTTCGCTTACATAGCCTTGGTGAGGACGAGAAGTCCATCTGAGTTCGCCCGCCTACTATAGCGGTGCGGGTCGGTCTCTCTGGCTTGCCCGCCAAGCCTGATGGACCCAATCAGCGAAAACGAGGTTGTGCAATTTATATCTTCTTTTTTCTTTTTTCTGCACACTAGGTTGAGTTGTTGTGATTTTCCTTATATATGTTTGATGGTGGTGGATTGAATTTGTGTAGGCTTATATTTTCTTGTTTTTAAGCATGTCTTGCACAATTATTTCATTTGGAGTAGATTGGGAGGCCTAACGCCTTGTGTGTGATTTTATCTATATTTTATTCTTGTTGTGTTGTGGTTATGTTGTGTGGCTTCATTGTCTTAATTTACACGAGTGTTGTCTGACATGGAGGTCTACGACCCACGAAAGAGTGAGGTTGAGGTTGGCGACCCACAGAGGAGTAAAGTAGTTTAGGCGACCCTCATAGTTATATTTTTTTCATGAAAGTAGCCGTTAATAAAAATAGAAGACCTTAAAAGGTCCAAATTTAGAGACATCATTCTCAAGTCTCTCTTAAAAGTGAAATCAACCTTTTTATAATCCGAATGAGATTGATACTCAGTGATCACTTTTAATTTTATTATTACTTAACAACATTAGTTGGTGCACTTGCACATACCATTGATAACCCCATGTCAAGTTTTTGGCACCGTTGTCGCGGAGCTTGGCGTGTGTGATTTTTTAATTAGGAAAGTCAGGAAAATGAATTCATTTCCTTCTATCGATATCAAATCCATTTAAGGTGCAATTTTAGTTTTTTTAAGTTTTTATTTATGTTGTTTTTCTACCTTTCTTCATTATTCTGGTTTGAGGTAGAGTGTGTTTTTTTTTGTTGATTTACATTTACTGATTTTATATAAGAGTGTGTGACTCACTCCCTTGTAATGTATTATACTCCACAAAAATGCAAATGGTGGGGGATTATTTGTCATGGGAATGATGTGTGCGAGAATGAGAATTATCGTGCATCTACTAATGGAAAACCACAGCAGGCAGTTCCAAAATAAAAAACCGTGGACCCCTTTAATGTCCAATACTTTGGTTGCATTGTGCCTATTTTCTCAAGGCACTATTCACATGGTGAAGCATTGCAAGTGATTGAAATCTGAATTGGACAAGGAAGAGAAGCCTATGCTTATGACCTTTACTCCTTCCCCTTTTTGTGCAACCCCTTCTATCACCGATGAAGTGATATTCACCCCAATATCTATTGGGATTTTAGTAGAAACCTCTACAAGCGAACCAATCAATCTCTTTATTAATAATGTGGTGAACACATGTCATGCTTCTCCCACGCCACATTGAGAATCAAACATGCTTGTACGTGATGAGTTTGATATTATAACTTTGTGCCAACCTATTATAACTTTGTTCCATCACAACAAGCATCTCCCTTAGATTTCAGCCTAGCCTCTCAAAGGCCAAGAGGAAAAGGGAAACATTTCTTGTTTCGTGGTAACATCGACCAAAAATTAAAAGATTGGGCTGAATTTCAAATTAATATGGAGTAGGATGATGAATCTGGTATTCCTATTAGCTTATCCATATTTTATTTTGGTGTTCCTTCTAACTCTGATGACATGTACGTGATGAGTCTGATATCTATATTTTTATTTGGACTTATCAGGGCTAGATTTCACTCATTTACACTTCATTTTCTTTGTATAATGGATTATATTCTTTGTTTTCATCACACATACAAAATGTGCACATTTAGACCATTGTGGTGTGCATTTGCGCTCTACTTAGTCTAAGGTAAGTAAATAGTGCTCGCTATTGTGTTTTTTATTGTATTGCAGTTTTGAATAGGTTGGGGTTAGCCCAATCGAATTTTGAAATTCTGGGGAATCGCACGATCGTGCAATTTTTCCTCGCACATGGGCATTTTGCATGTACTATGTGGAAATTATGGGTTTTTACTCTGCCCATGCAATTTGGTCAAGCATAGTTGAATTCAATCAAGTGATTTAAAATCACACATGCAACCTGCTTTTTCTAAAATTTTTAAGTTTTAGTGGCCTTACGATTTCTTCATGTACAGTTGGATTCAACCGTACGAGGAGGAAATCACATAGGCTAATGTTTGGCCCAAAACTTTTGTGTTCTGTCGCCACCCATGCATTTCTGTTCACGCACGATTATTGCTGCCATGTGTACAGAGAAATTGCACGGGCAGCCCCATGGCCTGTTTTAAAAGATTTATCATAAAAATATCTTAATTTGATCGCAGGACCGGGTGTTCTAGTGTGTGTGACCAATTTTCTGACAAGCTTGTATTTAAGCGCAAATTTATTCCCTATGAGGGAATGACTTCGTTTTTTATGCCCAGAGCTCCTGTTTCGCTCCCTTCTGCCGCTCCATCGCCGCCCACCATCTGGAGGAGCTCCAGCCTTATTCTTCATGCATGTCTCAAGATAGGGCATACACTCGGCCTCTTAAATCATTTATATACAACTCCGTAACTGGCGAGTGGAGACAACAAGAGCCAGGTTTGCTAGATCAGGCTGTCCAAGACCCGAGCAAGCTGCCAAGGGGACAGAGCTTGGCAAACACTGACTCGTCCAAGTGGGGTTGAGCCTTGAGGGACGAGCAGGGCACTAGGGGTCGTACTTTCCCTAGGGGGATCGACAAGCGATAGCCGAGTAGGGCCAGACAGGCCCGTACTCGCCAAGGCCCAGAAAGAGGTGGTGAGTGCCAGCTTCATTAAACACTCGCCGTCCTGGGCGAGTGGGGGTCTTAGGGACCACTCTCCCAATGTTCTATGATGTTATTTTACAATTTTTCCCCCGTTGGCCTGCCCATAGAAGTTCAGAACATTGAAGGTTGGCTATTTGCAGGTTGTTCCCAGAAATCTAAAATTATACCCAAAGGGGTACCTTAGGAGTCATGTTTACTTGTGCCCCGGTCTTCCTGCGCATTTTTAGGTATCCTTAGCTCAACATTTGGCTAGGCAGGGGAAGCACTCTAAGATCTTCCAGGTGTGTTATGGGACCTCCACGCCGAGCCATTGGGTCTGACCCTTATTTTTTTCATTAGTCTTTTGGCTCGCGAGAGAGAAGTAAGTGTGCGATCACACCTTCCCCAAGGATGAACTCTAAAGGAGACCGAGTTTTCAGATTCAACATTTTGGTGCAGTGAGCGTGGAGCATTGTCAGCACAAAAAATCTTTAGCATGCTCGATAACTTGAGGAGAAGGGCAAGGTTCTAATAGGGCAAACTCTCCACCCACTCACCCTCTCATCATCGTCGGCTTATTTGAAGACTTTAGGCGAGAGGTACTCTACCTCATCAAGTTCACACTCGATACGCATGCCGAGAGCTCGACACCTTTAGCACTAGTAATTGCAGCCCTGGCTCTTGGCGAATATGCTCTCGGCATGAGAGCTAGGAAAGAGGTTGCAGAGGAAGGGAGGGAGCGAGATCTCCCCAGTCAAGTACACTTCCCCGACTCGGCAAGTGAGAGCGGAAATGGCGAGATTGAAAGGCGAGATCTTCCTACTCTCCCAGCTGAGAAGGAGAACCCATTAAGTGAATTTCTTTCATCCGCCACAATTCCAGAGGGGTTCCGGGAGCCGGAGATATCCTACTATACCGGGAAGGGCGATCCGGTTCAGCACGTCCAGTGGTTTGAGGATGTGGTCTCGATCTGACGGATGACGTATGGGTTCAAGTGAAGACTCTTTTCCATCACCGTCAAGGAGAAGGCAAGAGACTTGTTCCACCAACTCCTATCAAGCTCCGTCTACTATTTTGAGGACTTGCGCCGGGATTTCATGATTAGGTTCACAACCTCGAAGAAGAGGAAGAGGGAGTCTGAGTCTCTGTTCCACGTCAAGCAGGGCGTGAACGATACCCTAGGGAGCTACTTATATAGGTTCTAGGAGGAGGTTCTCCGGGTGAAGGAGATGCTCGGGCACACCATGATGGTGGCCTTCACCCTCGGGCTTCAGTCAGGGTTCTTCCATGTTGATCTGAAGAGCACGCATCTAGTATATCATTCGAGATGCTAATGGAGAGAGCAGCAAGGGAGGTCGACATGGAGGCGTCGAACTTGAAGTTTTCTCGGAAGCTGGCAAGGTGGGCTACGGAGGAGGAGAAGCCGAGAGGTGGAAGAGGTTAGGAGAAGAGGAGCGCTGAACCCATGCAAAGGGAATATCAGTAACAACAACAGCAAACCAAGTGGGGGCGTCAGGAGCCAAACGACCGACTCGGTTGGAGGCAGCAAGAGTGGAAGGACCAGGGTCAGCGGAGTGGTTTCCATGGAGGGGACAACTGTCATGAGAGATAGGGACAATTCAACCCTCCTGGTTTGATACAGGACCAGGGACCCCCTGTCCCTAATCAACAACAAGTTATGGCAATTACCCTGACGAGGAGAAGGAGAGGCCACCCGAGGAGGATGTAGGAATGCAGAGTGGAGTACTATCCATAAATCTTGTACGCTACACCTCTTTTTTTACATAAATTTCGTGGTACTCTTGGCCTTTTGCAGTAGAGTGTGTGAACGAATGGCAGGTCCAGCCAAGTCCCGAGCTTTCTCCCACTATCAGGCTCTCTCGTAGCTAACAGGGTAGGTGTTGATGCTCGAAAAGCGACGGACTCGGGCACCACCAGCTAACCGTTCGAGCACTTGGGGAAGAAAATGGAAAAACAAACTGCGAGCAGCAGTCTACTTGGCGGACTAGAAAAGGAACGGAAAAGCAACAGAGCCGTAGAGCACGGCAACACCAGACTTCACCCGTCGCGGCCTAAATGCCACTCCTGCGACGGGCTTGCTTTTTATTGCCAAGACGCGGTTACAAGAAAGGAAAAAGAAAGCAATGGGGAAAGCAAGCCGGAGGTCGCAAAGCCAGAGATTCGAGTCCGCAGCCTTTAACAAGTGGGCTCCTGGGCTCGAGTCAGCGTGCTTTGAGTGCACCACTTCCCCCTATTTATAGGCTGGGGGCCTGCCCAAGCGGGCAGGGCTAAAATAACCGGCTGCCCGGGGTACAAAAGAGCCGGGCAGCGGTGACGGGAAACAAAAAGGAGAAGGAACAAGCAGTCCGCACGGGACAGGCGGACTGGGCCAACGAGCTGGAGACCTCCCTTGGTCGCACTGAGCGCGTGACTTTTAGACTAGCCGCGACCTGAGCGACCTGGGTGGCCTGACTCGGAGCCTGCCGGTCTGAGCCTGACTCGCCGATCTAGCAGAGCTGGGAACTGAGGGCGACCTGAGCGGACGGATTTCTGGAGTCCGCCTAGGTGACGGACCATGCCCACTGGCGAGCTGGGCGAACTGAGTACTTAAGTTCAGCGAGGGAAGGGCAAGATGCCTAGCTGGAAATGTTGCGGATTCTGGGGTTAACATAATCCCCGCACATTTTTGAGTTTTGGAAAATTCCGAAAATGTTTCCTTAACCGCTGAGTCCGCAACTATCATTAATGCTATTTGTGCTATAAATACTGCCGGAAGCGCTGTCTTCTGTCAGAATTGTCTGCGCGACGGGTCGTTACTCACCACTTGCGGTCTCGACTTTCCAGTCCGGCATGGCAAGGCTAGGGTCCTTCTTTGGCAGCATGGCTGCTCCGATTGAGAAGCCGAAAGCGAGTTCTCGGCCTAAGAAATCGAGCCATCGAAAAGATGCGCCTGCCCGCCACCAGGGGGAGAGTTCAGACCAGGTGAAGCAAGATCCAGTCCGCGATACTGTAAAGACTATGAATGCTCCTCCAAGTCCTCTACGGGAGAAACCGAATCCGCCCTCCGTTTCTGACCAAAACCCTGCGAACTCCTCCAGCATGGAGGTGCATCGCTCTCCTTCTGGGACCATCATGTTGCGGATAGAAACGGAAAAGGAAGTTTCATCACCGAAAGTCCAGCATCAAAGGATCGAGGAGAAGCTTCCTGCTGGTGAGACGATAGTGGAAAGGGGAGAGGAGGTTGCCGAGGAGCGAGATAAGGAGTCCGCTGAAAACGCGACCAACAGTTCCATCGAAAAGCATGTTGTCGCTCCAAACTCAGTTCCAGAACCAAAGCCGGCTGTCATCGATTTAGAGAAGACTCCTGAGAAGAAGAAAAAGAGGAAAGGAGATGGTAATGCCGCCGAGCGGGTAGAGAAGAAGTTGAAAGTTAGAAAAGAGAAAAATATCTCCAAGCGGACTGGAGCTGCGAGCTTGCAGCATAGGCCGCGAGAAAAGGAAGTCCAAGACGATATCGTCACCCCGATCCTCTGCTCGCAGAAGGTGATCCCCCTTCCACGCTCAGCTTATCAACCACTGAGATACTCGACTCTATAGATAATGATCAGCTTGCGAGTATAAATCGCTCTCTACTGGAGGTGCTGCAGCCTGATACCGCAACTGGAGGAGAAAATCTTGACGACCCTTCTTCTTTTTTTCCAGCTGAAGAGAGAAAGAAAAACGAGGATCAACTCGCAATAATGAAGGCGAAGGTTGAAGCGGCCTCGGAGAAGCTCGTGGTGGATAAGCGGACTGAGGATCTTCAGATTGCTGCCGAGCTGATGCGATCTGGTAAGTTGCAGCCGGCGACCAAGCGGTTTCAGAGCTCTTGGTTGTACAAATCCCCTCCACGAAAGTCGCGGCCAGTCAAGATCCTTACAGAAACTGAAGATATAGTTACTTCGAGCAGATTGCTGGCCGAGACAAGAGCACTAGTCCGCCGTGAATGGAGGCGTCGCCTAGAGGCTTTTGATCCGGAGCGCGTGAGGCAACCTATCCTTGATAGTCGTCAGATCGCCGCGAAGATAACCAAAAGTGGATAAAAACCTTTTCCCTTTTCTCTTTTTTCTTCTGGAGCTATTGCGGCCTGGATACTGAGGCGTCTTTACTTTCTTTGTTGCAGTTCAGAAGTCCACGCCCGATTCTATCGAGGTCGGCGAGATCGTGCCTACGCCACCAAATGTGACGGAGGCCGCGGCGCGGACTGCTGATGAACCCGCACAGGAGGAGCTGCCTGCTAAAGAAGACAGTGTACTGTTAGCGAAGAATAATGAGGAAGAGTTATGCGAGCTTCGAACTGCACTAAAGAAAAGCAAAGCGCGGGAAAAAATCCTGGAAAGCGAGGTCGCCAGCCTTTCAGCCGCACTGGAAGGTGCGAACAAGGAGAAAAATCGTCTGAGCGGAGATGTCCGCCATTATAGGAGCAAATATTTGGCTTTGGCGAGAGAAGGAAAGAAGCAAGTAAGCGAAGCCGCTGGGGTGAGATCGCAAGCGCCTCAGCCTGCTGTGGGGGAGGGATCGGCCCCTGCGGCAAGTGGGCAGCCCGCGGTGGTCGCAGATCCAACCCTGGCAGTTCAATTGATTCCATTTCCGCGGGTAGCCAAAGACATGGCTCATATGCACCGCACCTTCAATAACATGCACCATCTAGTTTCCCAACTCTACTGCGAGATCCTGCGAGGAAGTGACCTGGCTGCACATGTTGGAATGGAGGAGGAGGTGCGACCTGCTCAGAGGGACTGCGGAAGGCGCTAAGGCCTAAACATTTGCTTTCTATTATTTTTTAAGCTGCTGTATAATATTGTTGCTGAAACTCTTCGTTGTGTGATTGTATCTGTGTTGTGATATTACTCTGCTTGTTGCATACTATTATTTTTTCGGATAATCCTGTTGTGAAATGTAAGTTATACGGACTGGTGTTTTATGCCTGCTTATCTTGTTTACTAGAAAATTGCGATCCCTGTGGCTTCCTGTGAATTCGCAATTATTTGCAGGGAGAATAGGGAAGAGGCGAGCTGAGCGGACTGGCTTTGAATCCGCAAAGCCTTGAAAATATCTAATATTGCAGGGAAAACAGGGAAGAGGCGAGCTAAGCGGACTGGCTTTGAATCCGCAAAGCCTTGAAAAATATCTGATATTGCAGGGAAAACAGGGAAGAGGCGAGCTGAGCGGACTGGCTTTGAATCCGCAAAGCCTTGAAAAATATCTGATATTGCAGGGAAAACAGGGAAGAGGCGAGCTAAGCGGACTGGCTTTGAATCCGCAAAGCCTTGAAAAATATCTGATATTGCAGGGAAAACAGGGAAGAGGCGAGCTGAGCGGACTGGCTTTGAATCCGCAAAGCCTTGAGAAAGGATGGGCCGGCAGCCCTTTTTGATATTAGGCAAAGAGACAATGAATCGGTGGCAAGATTCGTTGATCGGTTCCAGAAAGAAATTCAAGGGGTAAGGAATGTGAACCCCGATTATTATAAAGTTGCCCTGATTCACGGCCTCCGGGAGGGCCCGTTGAAATTCAAAGTGACAACAAAGGCACCGTCAACCTATCAGGAGCTCATCGCGATAGCTAATCGCTTTATTGAGGGGGAAAATGCCAATCCTACCTATATCTCATCCCTGACAGCTAAAGCTGGAGGAAGGGATGCCCCTCACTCCTCTTCCAACAATCAGTACCACAGTAAGCCTCCCCGGCCTGATTTCCACCCTCCACATCAGAGGGGGCGCAACCTCCGCCATAAGAAACCCTTCCTTAGCCATCAACAGTTTCATGATCAGAGACTGCCGTTGGCCGCCGCTCCCGCCGTTCCCCTTCAAGCGCTCCCCATTCTTCAGAGAACCCTGCCAGCTTCAAATCCTCACGGGAGCAGCCCTATGGAAGAGCTTGCAGATCTAGGCATCGACTTTGAAGAGGTTGCCCAAGTAATCCAGAAGAAAGTTGAAGAAAAGAGGCAAGGGCCTCAAAGAGATTGGAAGCCCAGAGACAACTCTCAGTTCTGTAATTTTCACAAGGAGAAAGGTCATCTGACTAAAGACTGCAAGGCTCTTCAGAAGCTAGTTGAGAGGTTGCTCGCCGAGGGTAAGCTCGAGGACCTGGGCAGGAAGAATGATTCTTCAAGGCCTTCCACCTCCAAGGGCAAGAAGGTGGCTGAAGTTCACCAGGAGTGCATAGAGATAAGGGATGAGGGCCATCTGGGGCTCATTGATATCCAAAATGAGTGTATTGATGTTGTGGATGAGGGGGCCTTGGGAAGACTCTTTTTCATCCATGGCGGAGCAGGGGCTGAATCTACCCGGAAGTCCTCTTTGTCAAGGCTTTCGCGAACTGAGGTTGCTTCTACTTCTTCTGCCCCACCTTCTGAAGTCGTCACCTTTGGCTCTGCGGACCTTCCTGCAACCGCCAACCCCTTCGATGATGCCATCGTGGTCCAGGCAGCCATCGGAAACTTCACAGTCGATAGAATTCTCATCGACACCGGCAGCTCTGTGAATCTCCTCTTTAAGTCCACTTTCGAAGCCCTGAGGACTGGAAAGACTCTGCTTTCCACCGAAGGGCCACTCTATGGCTTCTCAGGAGAAAGGAAGGAAGTTGAAGGAAGTGTCACACTCACGGTGACGCTCGGAGGGGTGACCAAAGAAATCCAGTTCATAGTGGTAGATGCTCCGAGCAGCTATCATGCCATCTTTGGAAGACCGTTGCCAAACAAATATCGCGCCATCATTTCAATATACCATCTAGCCATCAAGTTCTGCAAGGATGGCCGCCAGTGTAGGGTCAGGAGCGACCCGAGGCAGGCTCGAGAGTGTTACCTCCGAACAGTCAACATGACTGAGGTTTCCCCCCCAGCTTTTCCAGCAACAGAAGCCACTCCTTCAGAAGATGCTGAGAGTAGAGAAGGCGCTCACCTGGAACCTGCCCAGGTGACGCAAGAAGTCCCCATCGCAGAAGGAGAAGGAAGAAAGCTCTCCATCAACTCCGAATTGCCAGAAGATCAAAAGGCGGAGTTGATATCTTGCCTATTGGAGAATCTGGATGTCTTCGCTTGGTCAGCGGAGGACATACCAGGGGTGGATCCCGATGTGGCTTGCCATCATCTCAATGTCGATCCAGCCGCCAAGCCCGTCCAGCAGAAAAAGAGGGATGTAGCTGTCAAGCTAGCAGAGCCCATCAGAGAGGAGGTTGCTAAACTCCTCAAAGCGCGCTTCATTCAAGAGATTCAGTATCCCGAGTGGGTCTCCAATGTTGTAATGGTTAAGAAACCTGGGGGAAAGTGGCGTATGTGTGTAGATTTCACCCGTTTGAATAAAGCGTGCCCGAAAGATTTCTACCCCTTGCCTCAGATAGATTTATTAGTTGATTCTGCGGTAGGGTATCCGTTTATGAGTTTTTTAGACGCATTCTCTGGTTATCACCAAATAAGAATGCATAAACCTGATATCCCTTGCACATCGTTCATCACTAATGACGGTTGCTATTGTTATCTTGTGATGCCCTTTGGGCTTAAAAATGCTGGCGCAACCTATCAACGCATGATGGACCAAGTGTTTAAAGAACAAAAAAGTAGAAACCTCGAGGTGTATGTGGATGACCTTCTGATTAAGAGTAGGTCTCTTCCGCAGCACCTGGTAGATCTTGTAGAGACCTTTTCTACTCTACGAAGGCGCAAAATAAAGCTTAACCCGTTAAAATGCGTCTTTGGGGCAAGTAAAGGGAAATTTCTCGGCCATCTCCTTACTCCCGAGGGTCTAGCCCCCAATCCTGATAAGGTTAAAGCCATCCTTGGTATGACCCCTCCCCGTTCACCCAAAGAGGTTCAGCAGTTAGGGGGGAGGTTGGCAGGACTCGGGAGGTTCATCTCTCGAGTTGGAGATAAAAGTGCACCATTCTTTAAGACTCTTCGGGGAGCGTCCAAGTTTCAATGGACAGAAGAGTGTTCCTTGGCTTTTGAGCAATTAAAAAAGCAACTAACCTCGACTCCTTTACTCCAAAGCCCTCGAGCGGGGGAGGTGTTATTCCTATACCTAGGGGTTGGTCCCGAGGCAGTTAGTTCAGTTCTGATTCGCGAAGAAAGCAGGAGGCAGTTCCCTGTTTACTATGTCAGTCACATCCTGAAGGATGCAGAGGCAAGGTACCCCATCCTAGAGAAGCTAGCTTTAGCATTAGTTATGTCTGCCCGCAGACTCCGTCCGTATTTCCAGGCTCATTCAATTCAGGTAGTTACTGATCAACCTTTGAAGAATGTGTTAGAAAAACCAGAGCATTCAGGCAGGCTAGCTAAATGGGCAATCGAGCTGAGCGAGTTTGAAATTTCCTATGTGCCCAGAACAGCTATCAAGGCACAGGTGCTTGCATATTTCATGATTGATACGACAGAATCCAGCTCGGACCAAGCAACAAGGTCCCCTTTATCTTGGACCATTTATGTGGATGGAGCTTCTGGTAGAAACTCCTCGGGTGCAGGAGTAGTTCTGATAAACCCGAATGGTGTCAAACTTGAGCAGGCCATCAAGTTCTATTTTCCAGTGACTAACAATCAGGCGGAATATGAAGCTTTATTAGCCGGCTTGAGGCTTGCACGAGAGCTTGGAATTGATCACGTCCATATCAAGACTGATTCACTGGTAATGGCTTCACAAGTTCTTGGCAACTTCGAGACCAGGGAGCCAGTGTTGAAAAAGTACCTTACGCTGGTAAAGGTTGAGGTTGGCAGATTCAAAAGTTTTACTATTGAGCACATTCCAAGAACAGAGAATGAGGAGGCCGACGTTCTCGCAAAGTACGGGCTCTCGTCAGGAGGGACAACTTCTGAACTTTTCCGCCCAGCGGTGGAGGAAGAAGGGCTAATGCAAATCGATCAGTGTCCCTCTTGGATGGATCCGCTCATTCTCTACCTGTCAACCGGGAATCTACATCAGTCAGTCAAAGATAAGAAGAGATTCAGGTTGAAGGCAGCACACTATTACTTGATATCCGACATTCTCTACAGGAAAACCTTCTTATCCACAATGGCAAGATGTGTTTCAGAAAGTGAGGTTCCCACCATTCTCCGAGAAGTGCATTCTGGCGAGTGCGGAAGTCATTCGGGAGCAAGAACATTAGAAAGAAGGATCCTGCGGCAAGGTTACTTCTGGCCTACAATGAAGAAGGACTCTGAGGCCTATGCGAGAAAATGTGTTCAATGCCAGAAATTCGCCCCTCTTCAGCATCAAGCAGCTCAATCTCTCAGGTCGATTACAACCCCTTGGCCCTTTGCTGTTTGGGGAATGGATCTCATTGGCCCTTTTCCCATGGCAAGTGGGCAGCGGCGTTTTATTATAGTTATGATCGACTACTTCAGTAAGTGGATTGAGGCTAAAGCATTGGCAAAGACAATAACCCAGGTCGTGAGGAATTTTATTTGGGGAGAGATAGTCTGCCGACATGGAATCCCTATGGCAATAATCACCGATAATGGACCACAGTTCAATAATGCGGAGATGATAGACTTTTGCAGACAGATCGGAACAGAGCTGCGCTTCGCATCGGTGCATCATCCCAGAAGCAATGGTCAAGTAGAAGCAGCTAATAAGCGAATCCTCAACCTGCTTAAGAAAAAGGTTCAAAATCTCAAGGGCAGTTGGGCTGATCAACTTCCCTCAGTCCTCTGGACCCTGAGAACAACACCTTCATCTGCAACAGGAGAAACCCCGTTCAAGCTTTCTCACGGGTCCGAGGCATTGATTCCTGTTGAGTTTGAAGTTCTGTCGCCTAGAGTACTGCTTGCCAGGCAGGGCACGGAGGATTGGCTTGAGTTGAACAGCGAGGAGATGAGGTTCAGTTTGGAGCATATCGAAGAGGTCAGAGACAAGGCTGCTATCAGGCAGGAGGAAGTAAAAAGAAGAATGGCCCGTTACTTCGATAAGAACGTAAGGATCAAACACTTTCAAGTGGGAGATCTGGTTCTTAAAAAGGTCGATGCTGCTGCAAGAGCCAGCTCAGTTGGGAAGCTTAATCCTAGCTGGGCAGGACCATTCATTATCAAGGAAGCACTTCAAAATGGGGCCTACCGGTTACAAACGTTTGAAGGTGAAGACATGCCGCACACATGGAGCGGAGATGACCTAAAGCGGTTCTTTTCCTGAACTTCTTTTCCTTTCTTCCGGTGTAAACTCTTTAAGAGGTTCACTATTAATAAAAATTCCTTGCCAACACTTTTATCAAGTATCTTTGTGTTTCAAGCGTTGATAGTTAAATATATGGAGCGAGGGTAACTCTAAACGATTCTCTCTGAACTCTCTATTTTATGGTTATACGAATCTCTCAAAATTGATACTCGCCTAAATACTCATACTAACACTTCTTCGAATGCCTCTTCTTTCTTACCTCCTCGAGCAACTCCCGGCAGTTGCTTGATGCCAGGAGATATCGCCGTGTCCAGCAAAAACCTCCCCTAGAACCGTTGGTGTCAGCATAACACCACGACGACCACGTGTTGCGGGGAGATTTCGCACCGTGTAGTGGGAGCCTACCAACTCTAGTGCGGTAGGATACTGGATTTCAGATCCCGGCTAGTACCTAACCCCACTTCTGCATTATGGAGGAGCGAAGTGGAGGTCAGCTCTACCACACCACTTAAGGGATATTGTTACAACCCGGATGATCGCACGGGGAAAGCAATGCCGCTCCGACCGCACCTGCCCCCAGATCATCTTAGGGTTGCGACTCTCGAACACTCCTTGGTACCCTCAAGCAGTGCCTGCAGAAGACCCACAGTCTTGTCGATCTCAAAGGAAAGCAATGCCGCTCCGGCCGTACCTGCCCGAGAGATCGACTTAGACTGTACTTCAGGCAAGAGGGCAGTAATTGAGTTATTGAGTCTGCAGACTCCGAAGTCCAGTGGGGAAAGCAATGCCGCTCCGGCCGCACCTACCCACTTGGCCTCCGGACTGCGGCTTTCTTCTTCACAGGGGTTGTCATTATTAATGAAGTGCGGACTCCAGTGGCCTTATCCGCTCAGTCCGCCGTCACCTGGGTTGATTCTGTAATTCATAACCTTGTGAGGAAAGCAATGTCGCTCCGGCCGCAGCTACCCGCTTGGTTGTGAATTACAAGTCATTTCTGATATTGTTCATTAATGAAGTGCGGACTCCAGTTGCCTTATCCGCTCAGTCCGCCGTTCCATGGTTGATTCGATAATTCATAATCTTGTGAGGAAAGCAATGCTGCTCCGGTCGCTTCTACCCGCTTATTATGAATTACAGGTCACTTCTGATGTTGCTGACTGAGGCAGTGCGGACATTGGTTTTCTAATTCGCCTGGTCCGCAGAATTTGTTCGATGCGCACAATGTACTTGGAAGAAATTCAAGCGCGAATATCTGCGGATGGTGACCCTAGTCCGTCCAGTTCGCTTATTCATGATGTTTGGGTTAGCAGATTATGGTTTTTTCGTTATCTTTGTTCTCGCAAAAACTGGCAAAAGTTCTGTGAAATGCGGACTGGGAACTGAACTCATCCAAGTCCGCATCACTCGTCTCTTTCCCAAGGAATACATTCTGTACATATTATAACAAGATTGTGGTAGTGAAATTTCAGCTAGCAAAGATATAAGTGCGACCTCTAAAGTATCAGCAAGAAACAAGCAGAAAATCTCAGAAGATATCAAAAATATCCTTTTTTATATATATTCATTCGAAAATTACATGTCCTGGCGGACTCGCGTAAAGTCCGCCCCTCCCCCTTACATTAAAGAAAACCAAAAAATTACAATATATATATCCCTATTCTATCCTCTGCTTCTTGTCCGCAGGCTTCTCAGGGCTTGACCCATCCACATCCACTATAGGCGAGTAGCCGCCTGAGTCACTGTTGTTGCTGTCGTCAGAGTGAGAAGCGGCTGAGGGTTCTGTTCGCGAGCTACTCTCACCAGAGCTGGAGTTAGCGGACTGATCCGATTGACCTCCTTGCTGTTGGCTTGAGGCCACTTCCTCGTCAGCAGACTCCTCCTCGTCATCTTCAGCAACCGCTTTTCCCTTATCAGCTTGCTCGAATTCGGCAACTTTATCCTTTAGCTCCGGGAAGAGCTTCAGGAAGGGAATAGAGTCTACCCCAGCCTTCGCGTACCCATCGCTGATAACGCGCTCGAGCGCGACCTCGACGCTTTCCCTTACAAAAGGAAACATGGCCTTTTGAAAGTCTGGGTTGGTTACCTCATATGCGATCTGCAAAAGATTTCAAAACATCAGTCCGCGAAAGATAAGCAAGATTAATGGCGATTAACTAAGCACTTACGGCCTTGTCTTCTTTATATTGATTAACTTTTACACCAAGTCGCTTATTCCTCTCTTTCAGCGAATCGCTTTCCTTCCTATGCCGCGCATTGTCCCTAAGCAGCTCGCGCGTAAGCCTGCCTAAGAAATGGTTGGTGACGGCAGCGTTCGCACTGGCCTGCGCAGCGAGAAGGGGGAGGTCATCAGGGGCCACACCTTGCAGATCGCGGAGGTTTTGCTTCCCGTACAAAGCAGACAGGGCGACGTGGGCATGGCGAGACGGGCGCGGGCTCCTCCAAGAAGGAAGAGCCGTTGATAGGCGGACATACTTTTTCTTCTCGTGCCAGTGGATCATGGGGTTGCCCCTCAGATCCTTCTGCTTCTCGCCGAAGCCCGCAATGTCGAAGCTGCCATCAGAAGAATAACTCGCGGCGGGGTCTCCGTCTTCCCTCCTCTTTTTTGCGATTTCTTTTCTCCTTTCCCCTTGCGTAGGAGTCTGTCCGGCAGGCGCAACGGGCAGATTTGCGGGCACCGCCAAGGTCGCTGCAAGAGAGAAAGTTAGCTAAAATTCCTAAGTTGTTGCGGTTACAAACGAAGGTCGCAAGACTTAGTCTCTTGGCGGCTAACAGTATATAGCCCAGGCAGCAGCGGGATGTAATAGTCAACATCCAGCCTCGCTCCGTCAAGGAACTTGACGATGGCGGCCTCGGCATCGTTCAACCGCACGCTCTTGAAGTCAGCGTCTACGCGCAGCTGCGGACTGGTATGAAGGAACCCCAGGTCGCCTTCAAAGATGAGATACCTAGAGGTCCAGTTGTGGATCTTATTCGGCAAGCCCACAACTTTCATTCCCCTACAGTAGAAGTAGATGATGCCTTTGTACTCAGGGTCTCCCGTCGGGGTAATAGAGCGAACAGAGAAAATCTTCCTGAAGACCTTCAAGGAAAATTCAATCCTCTCAGCCCGCAGGTAAGCAATGAAACTGCAGATCGCAACCATACTGTTCGGGGCAAGCTGGCCCGGAACCACCCCATAATGCTCAAAGATCTCTGCGACCTCCCAGAGCAGGGGAAATTTGAACCCGCAGTCAAAATGATCTATTGGAATTGCGAGCTGGGTAGCGGTTGAAAAATTCAGTCGTTCGTGGTGCTCGGGGAGCCGCGCGAGTACGGGCGAGTCCGCCATATGAACTCCCAAGAACGCCTCCAGGTCGGCTTCGGTTAGTCTACTCCTTTTGTGATCAGCAGCGTGGAAGGCGGCTGCGGCTTCAGTGCGTGCGGACACCATGTTTTCAGACCGCAAGTCTTCAGCTCCCACTGCTTTCTACACAAACAAAGAATGACAACCCTATTTATATAAAAATCGTCTGACATGACAGCCGTCAATCCGCTCAGATCGGTAAGCCAGTCCGCTCAGCTCGCCTCTTCCCTGTTTTCCCTGCAATATCAGATATTTTTCAAGGCTTTGCGGATTCAAAGCCAGTCCGCTTAGCTCGCCTCTTCCCTGTTTTCCCTGCAATATCAGATATTTTTCAAGGCTTTGCGGATTCGAAGCCAGTCCGCTCAGCTCGCCTCTTCCCTGTTTTCCCTGCAATATCAGATATTTTTCAAGGCTTTGCGGATTCAAAGCCAGTCCGCTTAGCTCGCCTCTTCCCTGTTTTCCCTGCAATATCAGATATTTTTCAAGGCTTTGCGGATTCAAAGCCAGTCCGCTCAGCTCGCCTCTTCCCTGTTTTCCCTGCAATATCAGATATTTTTCAAGGCTTTGCGGATTCAAAGCCAGTCCGCTTAGCTCGCCTCTTCCCTGTTTTCCCTGCAATATCAGATATTTTCAAGGCTTTGCGGATTCAAAGCCAGTCCGCTCAGCTCGCCTCTTCCCTATTCTCCCTGCAAATAATTGCGAATTCACAGGAAGCCCACAGGGATCGCAATTTTCTAGTAAACAAGATAAGCAGGCATAAAACACCAGTCCGTATAACTTACATTTCACAACTGGATTATCCGAAAAAATAATAGTATGCAATAAGCAGAGTAATATCACAACACAGATACAATCACACAACGAAGAGTTTCAGCAACAATATTATACAGCAGCTTAAAAAATAATAGAAAGCAAATGTTTAGGCCTTAGCGCCTTCCGCGGTCCCTCTGAGCAGGTCGCACCTCCTCCTCCATTCCAACATGTGCAGCCAGGTCACTTCCTCGCAGGATCTCGCAGTAGAGTTGGGAAACCAGATGGTGCATGTTATTGAAGGTGCGGTGCATATGAGCCATGTCTTTGGCTACCCGCGGAAATGGAATCAATTGAACTGCCAGGGTTGGATCTGCGACCACCGCGGGCTGCCCGCTTGCCGCAGGGGCCGATCCCTCCCCCACAGCAGGCTGAGGCGCTTGCGATCTCACCCCAGCGGCTTCGCTTACTTGCTTCTTTCCTTCTCTCGCCAAAGCCAAATATTTGCTCCTATAATGGCGGACATCTCCGCTCAGACGATTTTTCTCCTTGTTCGCACCTTCCAGTGCGGCTGAAAGGCTGGCGACCTCGCTTTCCAGGATTTTTTCCCGCGCTTTGCTTTTCTTTAGTGCAGTTCGAAGCTCGCATAACTCTTCCTCATTATTCTTCGCTAACAGTACACTGTCTTCTTTAGCAGGCAGCTCCTCCTTTGCGGGTTCATCAGCAGTCCACGCCGCGGCCTCCGTCACATTTGGTGGCGTAGGCACGATCTCGCCGACCTCGATAGAATCGGGCGTGGACTTCTGAACTGCAACAAAGAAAGTAAAGACGCCTCAGTATCCAGGCCGCAATAGCTCCAGAAGAAAAAAGAGAAAAGGGAAAAGGTTTTTATCCACTTTTGGTTATCTTCGCGGCGATCTGACGACTATCAAGGATAGGTCGCCTCACGCGCTCCGGATCAAAAGCCTCTAGGCGACGCCTCCATTCACGGCGGACTAGTGCTCTTGTCTCGGCCAGCGATCTGCTCGAAGTAACTATATCTTCAGTTTCTGTAAGGATCTTGACTGGCCGCGACTTTCGTGGAGGGGATTTGTACAACCAAGAGCTCTGAAACCGCTTGGTCGCCGGCTGCAACTTACCAGATCGCATCAGCTCGGCAGCAATCTGAAGATCCTCAGTCCGCTTATCCACCACGAGCTTCTCCGAGGCCGCTTCAACCTTCGCCTTCATTATTGCGAGTTGATCCTCGTTTTTCTTTCTCTCTTCAGCTGGAAAAAAAGAAGAAGGGTCGTCAAGATTTTCTCCTCCAGTTGCGGTATCAGGCTGCAGCACCTCCAGTAGAGAGCGATTTATACTCGCAAGCTGATCATTATCTATAGAGTCGAGTATCTCAGTGGTTGATAAGCTTAGCGTGGAAGGGGGATCACCTTCTGCGAGCAGAGGATCGGGGGTGACGATATCGTCTTGGACTTCCTTTTCTCGCGGCCTATGCTGCAAGCTCGCAGCTCCAGTCCGCTTGGAGATATTTTTCTCTTTTCTAACTTTCAACTTCTTCTCTACCCGCTCGGCGGCATTACCATCTCTTTTCCTCTTTTTCTTCTTCTCAGGAGTCTTCTCTAAATCGATGACAGCCGGCTTTGGTTCTGGAACTGAGGTTGGAGCGACAACTTGCTTTTCGATGGAACTGTTGGTCGCGTTTTCAGCGGACTCCTTATCTCGCTCCTCGGCAACCTCCTCTCCCCTTTCCACTATCGTCTCACCAGCAGGAAGCTTCTCCTCGATCCTTTGCTGCTGGACTTTCGTCGATGAAACTTCCTTTTCCGTTTCTATCCGCAACATGATGGTCCCAGAAGGAGAGCGATGCACCTCCATGCTGGAGGAGTTCGCAGGGTTTTGGTCAGAAACGGAGGGCGGATTCGGTTTCTCCCGTAGAGGACTTGGAGGAGCATTCGCAGTCTTTACAGTATCGCGGACTGGATCTTGCTTCACCTGGTCTGAACTCTCCCCCTGGTGGCGGGCAGGCGCATCTTTTCGATGGCTCGATTTCTTAGGCCGAGAACTCGCTTTCGGCTTCTCAATCGGAGCAGCCATGCTGCCAAAGAAGGACCCTAGCCTTGCCATGCCGGACTGGAAAGTCGAGACCACAAGTGGTGAGTAACGACCCGTCGCGCAGACAATTCTGACAGAAGACAGCGCTTCCGGCAGTATTTATAGCACAAATAGCATTAATGATAGTTGCGGACTCAGCGGTTAAGGAAACATTTTCGGAATTTTCCAAAACTTAAAAATGTGCGGGGATTATGTTAACCCCAGAATCCGCAACATTTCCAGCTAGGCATCTTGCCCTTCCCTCGCTGAACTTAAGTACTCAGTTCGCCCAGCTCGCCAGTGGGCATGGTCCGTCACCTAGGCGGACTCCAGAAATCTGTCCGCTCAGGTCGCCCTCAGTTCCCAGCTCTGCTAGATCGGCGAGTCAGGCTCAGACCGGCAGGCTCCGAGTCAGGCCGCCCAGGTCGCTCAGGTCGCGGCTAGTCTAAAAGTCACGCGCTCAGTGCGACCAAGGGAGGTCTCCAGCTCGCTGGCCCAGTCCGCCTGTCCCGCGCGGACTGCTTGTTCCTTCTCCTTTTTGTTTCCCGTCACCGCTGCCCGGCTCTTTTGTACCCCGGGCAGCCGGTTATTTTAGCCCTGCCCGCTTGGGCAGGCCCCCAGCCTATAAATAGGGGGAAGTGGTGCACTCAAAGCACGCTGACTCGAGCCCAGGAGCCCACTTGTTAAAGGCTGCGGACTCGAATCTCTGGTTTTGCGACCTCCGGCTTGCTTTCCCCATTGCTTTCTTTTTCCTTTCTTGTAACCGCGTCTTGGCAATAAAAAGCAAGCCCGTCGCAGGAGTGGCATTTAGGCCGCGACGGGCGAAGTCTGGTATTGCCGTGCTCTACGGCTCTGTTGCTTTTCCGTTCCTTTTCTAGTCCGCCAAGTAGACTGCTGCTCGCAGTTTGTTTTTCCTTTTTCTTCCCCAAGTGCTCGAACGGTTAGCTGGTGGTGCCCGAGTCCGTCGCTTTTCGAGCATCAACACAAACAATTTCAAAGAACCTCGTTTACCTTCGTATACCGGCGTATCCAATCCAGTTACGCACCTGCAGGCATTCAAAGATGTTGTGACCCTTATATGCCTGACGGATGCACTAAAGTGTAAGTTGTTTGTGACGACTTTCGACGGGCAGGCTCGAGAGTGGTTTCACGAGCTTCATCCTCGCTCGATTAACTCTTTCGTCGGGCTCTGCTAAGAGCTTTTATTGAGGTTTCAACCTCCAAAAAAAGGAAAAGTGGTCCTGTGGCTCTTTTCAAAATTATACAGAGGAAGGGCGAGAGCGTGGCGTGATTTGTAGATCGTTTTCAAAGGGAAATTCTTGAAGTAGAGAATGTTGATATATATTATTACAAGTTCACCCTAATCAACGGCCTCCAGGAAGGCCCGTTAAAATTCAAAGCCACAATAAAGGCTCCGGCAACTTATCAAGCCCTAATCGCTCTCGCAAACAAGTTCATTGAAGGAGAAAGTGCTAACCCAACCTATATTTCTACTCTAACCTCTATGGCAGGTGGTGGCGTCTCAGGGAATTCTTCCACGGCACGGCATGTTCCAAAGCCTTCCCGTCATGATCATCAATCCTCACCTCAAAGGGGTAGAAAATTTCGTCATAAGAGGCCATTCCTCCACCATCAGCAGTTCCGAGAGCAAACGCTGCCACTGAACACTGCTCCTGTTCCGGTAGTCCCACAAGTCCTTCCTATTTGTCAGTACGAAGAGCCTCACGTTATGAATATGACTTGTGAGGAAATCGCTGAGGTCGTGCAAAGGAAAGATTTCAGAAAGGCAAAACCCCGGGGAGAGGTAAGACCCCCCCCCCCCCAACTCTAAGAATTTATGTGAATTTCATAAGGAAGAGGGGAATCCTACAGAGCACTGTTGGGTCCTTCGCTTTTTAGTAAGAAGACTAGTTTCAGAAGGAAAAATGTCAGACCTTTTCTAGAAAGAGGCTCCCGTCAATTCAAACACCTCAAAGGGCAAAGAGGTGGATGAGGTGTTCTAGGAATGTGAGGACATCGCTGATGTTGGAAGCCTTGGTAATATGCATTACCCGAATGATTGTGTGGATGTGCATGACGAGGGAACCCTCGGGCGGTTTTTCTGCATCCACGGAGGGGGAGGCCTCAAATCAAGCCGAAAATCTTCCATTTCAAAGTTGTGTAAGCAGGAAGTGGCTATGACTTCTTCCTCAGCTCCGACTAGAGAACTCGTTACTTTTGGCCCAGATTATTTCTCATCCGTCGCTGATGATGATATTCTATAGTTTTAAATATATATTTCAAACTAATATCCCAAATAGGCAAGTGTACCTATCGAAATATAGTATAGAAATGTCGTATTAGACTCGGGGCATGTTGAGTACTTCTACTCACGCAAATTAATATTATTTTATCGAAATATAAATTGAAGGTTAATTAAAAATAAATGAAGAAAATGAAAATAAATAAGCATTTGATCAAGACTCCCTTTGAAATCAAATAAACTTATAAAATACAAACTTTTAATTACCTACTTTGACCGTGGAGGTTCCCAAGGTACAAAAGCGTCTCTCTCGAGCTCATGCTTTTGACTAAACTTAGGTTGATCGATTAAGACCTCTCGGCCAGTCGAAACCTCTGAGTTTGCTTTACGCGGTGAACCACGCTATTGGATTTGACTCCAATCCGGAAGATCCATGTCATCCTCTCTCGAGGAGTGCATGCGGCTCCTTCTATCTTAGAGTGATCTACTCGTATCTGCAACCTCTCGGTCATGTAAGATACAGATCTAGGGTAGAAAACGCATTCATGAATTACGAATTCTAAACAGATAAAATCAAAGTTAGATCAAAGCGGTAAAAGTGTTTGACAAAATAGTTTTATTTTATTTCAAAATTCATCATGATCAAGTGCTAATGTAAATTAGCTACATGACATGATAAAGGAAATACATAAAAAGAAGGGAAAGAAGAACATGTTTGCAAAAAGAAAATGCTTGAATTGAAATCTAAACTATGAATTTGAAATTACATAAAAGGAAATGATGAAAAATAGTAAACTAAGCTACAAAATACTCCTAAAACTGTTCCTCATCTTCCTCTTGAGCTTCTGGACTCATCTGTTATTTATAGATTTTTCTGCTTGGGAGTCACGCCCATTGGTCACGCCCGTGTCACAGGGCGTGTCAGGCTCGAAAACTGCAGTCTTGAAAGCCCGGGAACGTTGGAGAAAAACCGCCAAAAATCGTCGTTTTGCGGGTCACGCCCCTAGGTCACGCCCGTGACCTATGGCGTGTCTAGTCTGTTACAGGAAACGGCAGGAATGGAAATGGCGGGAAGTAATTCTGGCGTTTCTGAAGTGGTCACGCCCTAGGTCACGCCCGTGACAGTGGGCCGTGTACTTGAGAAATGGTGCAGAATTGTCCCGGGATGATTTCTGGAGAAAAATATTTTTTTGAACTAGACACGCCCGTGTTCATGCCCTCGACACGCCCGTGTCTCGGGGGCGTGTACTTTTGAAACTCTCCAGATTTGAAGAGGACGTCGTCCTCTTTCCGTTGACTGGTTGCAAGTCTCGTAACTCTCCCTGGTTTGAAAGTTATGACCATTTGAAATTCAGCTATCCGATACAAAAAATGTTTATTTTCTCCGTTTCAATTCCTGATTCGTCCTGCAAGCTCCAAATTATTATTCGCAGCCTAAATTGACCTGAAATATGAAAATAAAGCAATTAGAACCATAATTACTAAAATATAATTATAATCTTATTATTAATTAAATAAAAACTATATGAAAATAACTATAATTAGTGACTTATCAAATACCCCCATACTTAATCTTTTGCTATTCCAGAGCAAAACTATGAGAAGTATTTATAAGAAATTTATATTTTTTAATTTAAACTAAAAATTCATTAAATCAAAAGAAAGTTAAAAATAAAATTTAGCGATTTAAATATTAAATCCTAAACTATGAAATTAAAATGTACAGAGAAAGGTATTTAGCAAAAATTTCTCATATAAATTAATTAGAATTCAAAATTAAGTAATTTAGCAAACAAAATTAGATTAGAATTATTCACATTATTACTAAAAAGAAACTTGTAAGAAATTTTTAACTACTACTTATGCTCTCTTAGTATTTTAATTAACTTCTAAAACCATTTTTTAGGGTTTGGGGAAAAGGAAAATGAAGAGTTTTTTGGATTTGGGGTGATGAATTTTATCCTCTCACCCCACACATTTTTTTCTTTTGATATTTTCATATGTTTACCAAGAAAATGATGGATTTTATCCTCTCATTTTCCATGACATATGAACAAATATTTTTTCTCTTCAAATCAAAACAAAAATTAAATTGGAGTAATGAATTTTATTCTTTTACTCCTATTTTTTATTTGGGGATTGCATATGTGTACCAAGGAATTAATAAGTCCCATGACATATGATCTAACCAAAATAAAAAAATTGCATATGTGTACCAAGGGATGATGAATTTTATCCTCTCATCCCTATGACATATGATCTAACAAGAAAATTTAAAACAAAGGGAAGGTTACACAAAATTTAGATTAAATTAAAATAATTAGAGAGCAACTATAGTAAATTTAGAATTTCCTAAGAATCTTTAAGCATAAATGATTATAATTAAAATCAAAAGATTGTTAAACTAAACACTATAAAATTGAAACTAATTAGAATTAAGAGAAAAGGAAGTAAATAAGGTTCTCTAAACAAAATTAATTCATAAGTTTATTTATCAAAATTAAATCACTAAAAATTAATTTAACTAACTATGATAAAATAAAAGACTAGCAATTTAAAAATTATAAAAATTCTATAAATAAACTCAATTAAATTGATGAAAATCACATAAAATTAAGAAGGGGTTTATTTATATTTTTTGATTTTTTTTTTAAGATTACAATACTAAAACAAAGAAAAGATAAATTAAAATCCTAATTTTTTTTTGTTATTTCTTGGACTTCCCAAGGGTTACCCAGTGACGGGTTCGCAAGGTACTAGGCGGTTTTGTGGGATGAAAGCCCAACACGGCCCTTTCCAAGAAATTAATTTTCGATTTTCTATTTTTTTTGTATTTTTGATAATAAAAAGAAAACAATTTTTTTTTGTATTTTTAAAGATTTTCTTCAATTGTTTTTTTGAAATAAAAGCCTAAAATGGATTCCACCCCCATACTTAAAAATAAATATTGTCCCCAATGTTTTCAAGCCAAGTAGGAGGGGGGAAAATGCAATAAAAAAATTGCAATAATTTAAAGATAATCAAGGGGTGTCTCCCAAGAGCGCTTTTCTTTTTCCCGTCTTTAAGCTAGACAGTTTGGGTTAGGAAAAAGGGAAATAAAAATTGAAGTGTAAGGGCAACTCCCTTAATTCCCGCTTTGGCGAAGAAGCAAAAGTCGCTCGCCCGACTACTCCTCCGCTGTCTTCTTGATTTTCCTTGTTGTAGCAGTTGACTTGAAAATGTAAATTCAAATCACCTATCCATACCTGAGGTGATTTGAATTTTTGTAGAGGAGCGGCAAATGGATCGTGGATGACGTTTAATTGCAACGGCTCCTCTTCTATAGGAAAATCGTTAGTATACGGAAAATCAAAAGTAAGTATTTCAGAAAAATCTTCGCAAGGACGAGGCTCTTGCAAAGGTATAAGATTAGGCTCCGGTTGTTTATTTTCTAAAATTAATTTTTTATCCAAAATTTTACTGGAAATAAAATCATTGGACGCATCAGGATCAAAAATTTTTGCTCCTAAAAAGTCATAAATTGTGCATGGAGGAGAAAAAGTGGAAGTCGTAGGAGGAGACACATGTTCTTCTTCTACTTCGTCCATAGCGTCCATACACCTAACAAACTCTTGAAATAAGAGTTTTTCCTCTTCTTTGGTATAAACAACTACGGGGGTACATGAAGAGTCATGTTCCGCCAAAGGTAAAAGTTTTAAAAAAGGAGAAAAATTCTTAGGACAAGCAATAATTTCTTCTAAAGTTTTGGGAGGATCAACTTGAAATTGTGTAAAGTCCCAAAGATTAGAAGAAGTGGGTGGTGTGATAAAAGAAGAACAAGAATTAGGATCTAAATAATTGTTCTCATAACTCGAAAAATTTTTCGGTTGATCTTGCGAACAAGAAAAACCAGTAGCCGAGGTGGAAGAAGAATTATTTAAATCAAAATAATTATTCGTATTTAAATTTGAAAAAGTATTTTCATGAAAATTAGAAGAATAGGAAAAATTATTTTCATGAAAATTAGAAAAAGAATTATCATAAAAGTGAGAATAGTTATTTTCATAATTATTATAGAAATTATTTTCATAAGAAAGATTTTTATAAAAAATATAATGATAACAATATTCACTTTGATGAGAACCACCACAATAATAACAAACAATTTGGCGTTGTCTTGCGGCTTTCAAAAGATTTACTATGTGTGTATGCTCGGCAATTTTAGCGGCCAATTGTGATAACATTTTTTTTATAAAAGAAAATAAAAACAACCGTTAGCTAATTGAAATGAATTTGAAAAAGAAAAGGAAGAGTAGAAAAGGAGGTGGGGAAAGAGAATGATAAAAGTAATAAAATTTGCGCTTTCAAAATATCAACAAAAATTCCCCGGCAACGACGCCAAAAACTTGATGATGATATTCTATAGTTTTAAATATATATTTCAAACTAATATCCCAAATAGGCAAGTGTACCTATCGAAATATAGTATAGAAATGTCGTATTAGACTCGGGGCATGTTGAGTACTTCTACTCACGCAAATTAATATTATTTTATCGAAATATAAATTGAAGGTTAATTAAAAATAAATGAAGAAAATGAAAATAAATAAGCATTTGATCAAGACTCCCTTTGAAATCAAATAAACTTATAAAATGCAAACTTTTAATGACCTACTTTGACCGTGGAGGTTCCCAAGGTACAAAAGCGTCTCTCTCGAGCCCATGCTTTTGACTAAACTTAGGTTGATCGATTAAGACCTCTCGGCCAGTCGAAACCTCTGAGATTGCTTTACGCGGTGAACCCCGCTATTGGATTTGACTCCAATCCGGAAGATCCATGTCATCCTCTCTCGAGGAGTGCATGCGGCTCCTTCTATCTTTGAGTGATCTACTCGTATCCGCAACCTCTCGGTCATGTAAGATACGGATCTAGGGTAGAAAACGCATTCATGAATTACGAATTCTAAACAGATAAAATCAAAGTTAGATCAAAGCGGTAAAAGTGTTTGAGAAAATAGTTTTATTTAATTTCAAAATTCATCATGATCAAGTGCTAATGTAAATTAGCTACATGACATGATAAAGGAAATACATAAAAAGAAGGGAAAGAAGAACATGTTTGCAAAAAGGAAATGCTTGAATTGAAATCTAAACTATGAATTTGAAATTACATAAAAGGAAATGCTGAAAAATAGTAAACTAAGCTACAAAATACTCCTAAAACTATTCCTCATCTTCCTCCTGAGCTTCTGGACTCATCTGCTATTTATAGATTTTTCTGCTTGGGAGTCACGCCCATTGGTCACGCCCGTGTCACAGGGCGTGTCAGGCTCGGAAACTGCAGTCTTGAAAGCCCGGGAACGTTGGAGAAAAACCGCCAAAAATCGCCGTTTTGCGGGTCACGCCCCTAGGTCACGCCCGTGACCTAGGGCGTGTCTAGTCTGTTACAGGAAACGGCAGGAATGGAAACGGCGGGAAGTAATTCTGGCGTTTCTGAAGTGGTCACGCCCTAGGTCACGCCCGTGACAGTGGGGCGTGTACTTGAGAAATGGTGCAGAATTGTCCCGGGATGATTTCTGGAGAAAAATATTTTTTTTGAACTAGACACGCCCGTGTTCACGCCCTCGACACGTCTGTTTCTCGGGGGCGTGTACTTTTGAAACTCTCCAGATTTGTAGAGGACGTCGTCCTCTTTCCGTTGACTGGTTGCACGTCTCGTAACTCTTCCTGGTTTGAAAGTTATGACCATTTGAAGTTTAGCTATCTGATACAAAAAAATGTTTATTTTCTCCGTTTCAATTCCTGATTCGTCCTGCAAGCTCCAAATTATTATTCGCAGCCTAAATTGACCTGAAATATGAAAATAAAGCAATTAGAACCATAATTACTAAAATATAATTATAATCTTATTATTAATTAAATAAAAACTATATGAAAATAACTATAATTAGTGACTTATCAGTCGCCAACCCATGCAACGATGCGGTTGTTATCCAATCCGTCATCGAAAACTTCACAGTAAACAAGATTCTGATAGATACGGGAAGCTCGGTTAATCTCTTATTCAAGAAGACGTTCGAGACACTAAAGACCGGGAAGCCATTGTCTTCTACCGAGGGGCCACTCTACGGCTTCTCAGGAGAAAGGAAGGAAGCAGAAGGAAACATTTCGCTACTACTGACTCTAGGGGGAATCACCAAGATGATCTGGTTCGTGGTAATCGACGCGGCAAGCAGCTATCATGCGATTTTTGGAAGGCCTCTACTAAACGAGTATCAGGCAATTGTGTCGACTTACCATCTGGCTATCAAATTCTATGCTCAAGGAAAACAGTTTCGGATCAGGATTAACCATCGGGTGGCCCGAGAATGTTATGTGAAAACAATTAATGTGATTGAACAGGTACCCCCTATGGCAGTCATGACAATTGAGCTTGGAGAACCCAGAGAGAATGCAAAGGAAGGACTCCATCTTGAAGCTGCTCAACCTATCAAGAAGGTGCCCATCGCTGAGGGAGAGGAGAAAAAGCTCTCCATTAATGTGGAGTTATCAGAAGAGGAGAAAATCGAACTAATCTCCTGTCTCCTGAAGAACCTCGACATCTTCGCGTGGTCTCCTGAAGATATGCCCGGAGTGGATCCATACGTAGAGTGCCATCATCTCAACATCAGCCCGAAGTATAAGCCTGTACAGCAAAAGAAGAGAGACGCCACAACAAAACTGGCCAGTCCAATCCGGGAAGAGGTCACCAAGCTGGTAAAGGCTAAATTTATTGAAGAAATATAGTATCCCACCTGGATATCGAATGTTGTAATGGTGCCAAAACCGGAGGGAAAATTGAGGATGTGCGTAGATTTTACAAAACTCAATAAAGCGTGCCCCAAAGATTTCTATCCCCTGCCTCGAATAGTTGCTTTAGTAGATTCTGCAGTTGGTTATTCTGTTATGAGCTTTTTAGATGCGTTCTCTGGCTATCACCAGATTAAGATGCACAAACCCGACATACCACACACGTCTTTTATCACGAATGAAGGGTGTTTTTGCTATCTAGTGATGCCGTTTGGACTTAAAAATGCAGGAGCTACTTATCAACGCATGATGGATTCCGTTTTCAAAAACCAAAAGGGAAGAAACTTAGAAGTCTATGTTGACGATCTCCTCATAAAAATTAAATCCTTTTCGATGCATTTAGAAGATCTCGCAGAAACCTTCGCAACCCTATGGGAATTTAGGATGAGGCTAAACCCGTTGAAGTGCATTTTTGGGGCCATCCATGGGAAGTTCCTTGGTCACCTCCTTACCCCTGAAGGGTTGGCTCCAAATCCTGATAAGGTAAAAGCTATCCTGGGTATGTCACCTTCTCACTTCCCCAAGGAGGTCCAGCAGCTAGGAGGAAGGCTAGCAGGTCTTAGCCGCTTCATCTCCAGGGTAGGAGATAAGAACGCTCCCTTCTTCAAGACTCTTCGGGGGGCCTCAAAGTTTGAATGGACTAATGAATGCGATGAGGCTTTCAAACAACTAAAAAGAAAGTTAACAATGACTCCATTATTACAAAGTCCTCACCCAGGAGAACCATTATACATCTATCTGGGAGTGGGACCCGAAGCGGTTAGCTCTGTTCTTGTCAGGGAGGAAAAGAAAAGGCAATTCCCAGTATATTGTGTTAGCCATATCCTAAAAAATGCTGAATTAAGATACCCTATCCGCGAAAAGCTCGCTTTGGCCTTGGTCATCTCTGCGCGTCGACTCCATCATATTTCCAGGCACATTCAATCCAAGTTGTGGTGGATCAACCCCTAAAAGGGATATTGGAAAGGCCAGAACATTCGGGAAGACTCGCTAAATAGGCGATCGAGCTAAGTGAGTTCAAAATCACATACGTATCACGAACAACAATAAAAGCTCAGGTTCTTGTAGACTTCATGGTAGAAACCACGGAGAAAAGTTTTTCCCATAAAGAAAATTTTCCATCCCCTTGGATCATTTATGTCGATGGAGCCTCTGGAAAGAATTCATCAAGAGAAGGGATAGTACTCATCAATCCAAACAGAGTCAAAATAAAGCATGCGGTGAAGTTCTTTTTCCCGGTTACTAACAATCAAGCCGAATATGAAGCAATTCTTACAGGGTTAAGATTTGCGAAAGAGCTCGGCATCAATCACGTCCACGTCGAAACAAATTCCTTAGTAATGGCATCGCAAGTGCTCGGGAACTTCGAAACCTGAGAACCAATTCTCAAACAATATCTCGTGCTGGTGAAAGCAGAAATCGGGAGATTCAAAAGCTTTGTTATTGAACACAACCCTAGGATCGGAAATGAGGAAGCCGATGCCTTATCAAAATTCGGCGTTACTACGGGGGAAGTAGCATCCGAGCTTTTTCAGCCATCGGTCGAAGAAGGGGAGGCAATGCAAGTCGACCAACATTGCTCTTGGGTAGATCCATTCATTCTATACCTATCAAAAGGAGAATATCACCCTACTATTAAAGATCGAAGAAGATTCAAGGTTAAAGCAGCATATTACAACCTGATCTCCGGGATACTTTACAGAAGAATCCTCATCTCACCCATGGCAAGATGTGTTTGGGAAGAGGAAGTCCCAACCATTCTTAAAGACATCCATTCGGGAGAATGTGGTTGCCATTTTGGAGCCAGAACCCTAGAACAGCGAATCTTACTTCAAGGGTATTATTGGCCGACAATGAGGAAAGACGCAGAGATGTATGCCAAGAAATGTGTTCAATGCCAGAAATTTGCTCCACTTCAACTCCAGCCCGCTCGACAACTTTGCTCGATCTCGGCACCATGGCCATTTGCAATTTGGGGGATGGACCTCATCGGGCCATTCCAAATGGCGAGTAGTCAACGACGCTTCATCTTGGTTTTGATTGACTACTTAACTAAGTGGATTTAGGCCAAAGCGCTAGCGAGGACTACAACTCAAATAGTTAAAAATTTTATTTGGGGTGATATAATTTGTAGACACGGAGTCCCCATGGCGATAATCACAGATAACGGACCTCAGTTCAAAAACACAGAAATGGTTTATTTTTGAAAGAAGGCGGGGACCGACCTTCGATTTGACTTAGTGCATCATCCCCGGAGCAATGGCCAAGAAGAAGCGACCAATAAATGAATTTTGAACTTGCTCAAGAAAAGAGTTACGAGTTTGAAGAGTAGTTGGGCTGATCAACTCCCCTCAGTATTATGGGACCTAAGGACTACACCTTTCAGGTTTACATGAGAGACTCAATTCAAGCTCTCCCATGGTTCAGAGGCCCTCATCCCAATAGAATTCGAAGTATCATCGCCCAGGGTCTTACTGGCTAGGCAAAACTGGGAAGACTGGCATGAAATTAATGATGAAAAGATGAGATACTACCTGGATCAAATCGAGGAACTTCGAGATGAGGCTACCATCAGACAGGAGGAAGTAAAAAGGAGGATGGCGAGATATTTCGATCAGAAAGTGAGGGTCAAACAATTTCAGGTAGGAGACCTATTTCGGAAGAAAGTGGATGCTGCAGCAAGGAATAACCCTGTCAGAAAATTGAATCCCAATTGGATCGGGCCCTTTATCATAAAAGAAGTTCTAAAAATGGGTGCATACAAGCTACAAACGTATGAAGGGGAGGACGTCACTCATACCTGGAGCAGGGATGATTTGAAGCGGTTTTATTCTTAGGATAAATCGTGTGGTACTTATTTTCAAGACTCGAAACTAGGAAATGTTAAGCCCGGGGTAACACCGCCGAGTCCAGCTCGACCCCCCACGAGAGTTGTTGCAATTAGCATAACACCACCAAGACCACGTGTAGCGGGGAGTTTTCGCACCGTGTAGAGGTAGCTTGCAGATTCTCGTTCGGAGGGCTTCTGGGCGTCGGATCCCAACTGGCACCTAGCACACCACCTCTGCATTTTAGGAGGGTCAGGGTGGGTGCTTAGCTCTACCATACGTCATAAGGGATATTATTACGGTTTTATTTATCTTCCTTGAGATGAGATGGTGCGGTCTCAGCACCCACCAGCCTCATCCTTGTTGATCAATCTGGGTCGTGGTAATCAGGCACACTTCCTTTCTTTTTTCCAAACTCATTTTTTGTCGCATAACCACACGACAAGATGAAACCGGGTTGATCGCACGGTGAGTCTATCAGAGCTTCTATTCTCTGTCGGATCAGCGGTCAAGCAAGTCTCTCGGACAAAAATGGTCAAGACAAGCGGGTGAGACGGCAAAAAGCAGCGAACCAGTCACCACTGCTAGATCGACCAGTAAACAATTATCTTGTAATCGCGCGGATATAAAGTTTCAAGTCGCAAGCTTTTTATATGGAATTTTGTACTATTTTTCTAATCTGCATGTAATCGTGCGGATATAAAGTTTCAAGTCGCTAGATTGTTATATGGAATTCTATACTGGTTTTCTTGTCCAAATTGTAATCGAACGGACAAAAAAGGAACGAGCCATAAACCCGTCGGACGGAATTTGGTGCAGGATCAAGTTGCGAAATATTCATTTCAATCCGTTAATTAATCGAGAAAGCAAAAAACCATTCCACCACACGACATCACAAACATAAAAAATTAAGACTGTCATTAATAGAAAGGGCCATTACATATATGCCGCGCGATTTACAAAAATAGAATTCATGTGATCGGAAAAGAGAAAATAGATACATCCCGTTTATATCTTGGCTTTCTTTTTCTGGCGATCTCGTCCTGAGCTGGACGAACTTGAAGCACTCGAAGACTCGCTCGATCCGGAAGATTCTTAAGAATCGGATTCTCCACTATCCCCGGAATCTTCCTCGAAAACTTCTTCGGAATCGTTCTCTTCACCATCATGAGCATCGACCTCAGCCTCAGGAGCGGAAGTTTATTGAGCTATCTTAGCAGCACTGGCTGCATTATCCCGCTCGACCTCTACAGTTTTGAAGTCAGGAAAGAGGTTGTTGAATGTAAGTTTTTGTTCCTCCGGTACCAAAGAACCTCTCTCCTTGAGGATGTAAAGAATATCCTCCCCTCCTTCCCGCAAATGGGAGATGATTTCGTGCAAAAAAGCTGGGTTCTCTAGGTTACACTTTCGCTGTAAGATTAAAAGCAATGTAAAATTTGATTAGAATTTGAGACCGACCGGATAAAAGAAAGTAAGGTTCTTGTTACCTCGACACTCTCTCTCAGCTTTTTGTTATCCGCTTTTAGAGCTTCGTTTTCTTCTTCTAACACCTCCACCCTTACCTCTAGCCGCTTGGCTACGCCAGTAACCTCGGCCAGGGCCTCAACCATGAAATGATCAAGGGTGCAGCTTCTCGCCCGAGCTTGAGCGGCTAAGGTGGGTAGTCGTGCGGTTGGCACTGATTTAATCTCGGCCATGTTTTTCTTCCCATATAGGGCAAAGCCAGCCGCCCGGGCATGACGAGTAAGTTTGGAACTGGACCAGGGAGGAAGAGAAGTGGAAACTGAGATATGTTCCCCACTCCGATGAAATCGCACGACCTCCTTACCGCGGAGATCCATCAGGGGCTTCTCGATCCAATCCGGCACGAAAGGAATGGCTAGACTTTCACTCGCAGCAGGCTCATCGGCCTCGATACTGTCAGCTTCCCTCTGTTTCCGCAGCTCGCTTTGAGTCAGCACCGGACCTACTGGGGAGATCGGCTTTCCCGTCGGAACCTCTAGCTGAACTGTAAAGGAAATAGGTTAACAGAACGCCACGAATACAAACTTCTTAAAGCAGCAGAACACTTACAGTTGGTCGTATCGTAATCGGCCGCGACTACCCGCAGTTGCAAATAATAGGTGATATCCAACCGCTCCTTCTTGTAGAAATTGGTGATTTCTAATTCCTTCCCCCCGAGCTCTATCTTTCAAAGATGTTAGCCGCGCGGCCTTGCGGACTTAAAGGGAGAACTCTGAGGTTACCCGTAAAAACCAGATATCTAGTCGACCAGTCCGTAACCTTGTTAGGGATATTTACTACCTTCAAACCTTTGCAACCGAAGTAAATAATGTCGTGGAAAAGTTTGTTTTCCTTTTTCCCGCCCTGATCGATCGGGCCACGAAACAGTTCCTGAAGAGATTCATGGTGAATTTTACCCGCTCCGAACGCAGGTAGATCAAAAAGCTCATTATGGCACCAATTGTGTTCGTGGGGAGCTGACTGAGGATGACTCCAAAAAAATCCATAATTTCTACCAGCTCGATAAATGGGGGGAAAGAAAAGCCATGTTCAAAGTGATCGATGGGTATGACAGCAATGTTATTTCCAACCGTATTTAACCGCTCCACCGCTGAAGGTAACCGCGTGACTATTGAGTCATCATGTATATGTCTGTGCACAAATTGCAAAAGCTCGCTTTCTGTCAAGGAGGGGCTCCTGAATTCTGACTGGAGAAATACGGCTGAAGCACTAGATCTCTCGGATACCATTTTTGTTATCTGGTGGAAGTATTGAACACTAATTTTATTATAAGGGAAGAATCTTATGTACTATTTATAGAGAAAATTATAATCGGAAAAGCTTAAATGATCATACATATGGTAGAAAAACCGCGCGAGTACGTCAGAACAAGAAGCCAAGCGGTTAAAAGATATAATAGCAAGGAAAATTTAAAATTCAAACAACAATTCATGAATAAATCTAACTGCACAGTGCCACCAAGTTCAAATAAATTTACAAGGCTATTTTACATTTGCATTCACTTCCCACTTTCTCTCTTCGGTCATTAGTTCGTCGCGGTCTGGCAGGTCCCCACAGATGTGAGACACCAAGTCACCCGCGTGTAGGATCGTGGAGATCGTAGCGGATAGATGGTGAAGCACTGTATGATGGTGTCGATGAATCCTTGCAGCGTCATGACCCACACAGCCATGATATACCCCCATTTCAGTGGAGGTCGGTTGGCCGACAAGTCGCGCGGTTGAAGCTGCTTGATTCATCGACAAGGTCTCATCCCGAACCATACCATCACCCACTTGGGTCCCAGGCCGGTGTCGCACTTCATTCTCCGCCTGATGGCACCGGTTTCGATAGTGGGCGATATCATCCAGTAGTTGTTTTTGCCGCTGATCTCAATCCCTCAACTCCTTCTCGTGCACTGCGGCTTGCACAATTAGCTGCGCCTTCCCACTTCTTGTCTCTTCTCGGTCAACTCTGGCATCCTCCAAAGCTGCGGCAGCTTCTTTACGGGCAAAGTTCACATCTCCATCCTAGTTCTCCACCATCAGTCTTAACGCATCTTTCTCCTCCTCCGTAGATTGAAGCTTTTCCTCTAACTGCGCGATCTTACGGTTAAGTTCACCAGGAGACCTCTGTCCCTCGTCAGATGGAGGTGGACTATTCACAAGGATGATCGCTGAGCCCGCACCTTTTGCCACTGAAACAGTAACACAACAAGCGGTTAGAATGAGGATCATCGACAGATAAGACAGACTAAAGGGACGATACTTTGATGCAATTGCACAAATTCAAGTCTTTCTCTCGCTGTCGATAACTCGCGGTCAGAGAATATTGGTCGCCGCGCGTTCTCCGGATCGATATTTCTTATCTGGGCTTTCCAAAGTCGCGTAGACTTGGTACTTCCCGCTTCTTATATCTCCTTGGTCATCAGGATTTCCCTACCTTCGGAGATCAGGCGGACTGGACGTTTTCTCCGCAGTATCTTCTTTGTGAGATTTTCCCTACTCGAAGTGGACAACAATTTACCTGGCCGAGGGGTCTCAGTTTCTCCTACCCGCTCGGGCATGTCCAAGTCATTTTTGTCGTCAGGGGTAAGGCAAGCGGCTAGAAGTGCTTCTTCGACGGTAGGCTCTTTAGGAAGCTCGGCGAGGGATTCAGTTGTAAGATTCGCACCACTCGTTACAACCATACTGTGAAGAATTCCCTCCATCCCCTGCAAATAACCAGCGTTAACAGGGAGATCAAGATCTAGAGAGTCTTCGTCCGCGATAAGAAATTTCTCTAGCATGGCCATCGCGGTTACCTCTGATGGTTGTTCGGTCTCCTTTTGCGAGTCCATATATATCTCTCCCACCTCAGAAATGGTGGTTAGCGGGCCATTATGACTTTGAGAACGGATGACTTCTTATTCTCTTTTCCCTTTTGGCGAAGCTTCCTTTCTACCCGCTCCTCGGCGATCGGCCCGGATCGGCGCTTTCGTTTCTCCGAAGCACACCCGCTAATCCCCAACTCAATTTTTAGTATATCCGCCGTGGTCAAAGCGGCCTTCATGGCTTTCTCCCGGATATCAGTAAGGGTGTCGGCTGAAGAAAGTAATTGGCCGTCATGATTGTGTGGGGTGTTGCTTGTGATGTCTACGTCAGGGGTAATGGCGGTCTTAGGGGTGCAGGTAGGTCACTTTCTGTCCCACCTATACCGCTCGCCTCGCCCGGGTGTTCGGCTAGAATAATCAATGATGTGGAATCTGTGGTAGTTTTCTCAGTCGATGTGTCGGGCGGGATGGCAACTTTGACTATATTTTCCCGAATGAGTGGCTTCACATTCAAACCAGATCTCCTGTACATATCTCCCAATAAGATTTTCATCGTCATAGCGAGCAACAAAGTGTTAACCGCAGTCCAAGTATGTTGTTTCCCAGAGAATATCTGGATCTCTCTCCTCCCGGCGTTATTTATAGCTTCGGGCGCATTAAAAGCTATACCGGTCTGGCGGATAAAGCTAACATTTCAAAAATTCTCCAACATTCATTAATGTGCGGGGATAATGTTTACCCGGAAGACCGCTATTATGATTCTCCCTTAAGATAAGTCAAGGATCCGTTTCTCGACCGCTTAACCGCGAGACCGTGGCAATCAGCAAGCTGTTTTTCCGTCTGAGAGCTGCCTGTCTTTTTATTGAAGACCGCGTAGCCGCGCGGTTAATAGCTTGCCTTCTTTCTTCTCTTGCTGTGCATCCTATCACCGCTGCCCGCTCTCATGTACCTCGGGCAGCCTGTGATTTTAGCACCTGCCCGCTCGGGGCAGGGCCCTGAGCCTATAAATAGGCATGAACAGTACTCTCTAGGCATCGCGAATCGGATCCTCAAGCTCGCCGTCTGTGGCAGCGGTCTCGAATCCTTTGTCGAGCGGGTTACTGTCCGATCGGGTGCTCCTTTGTAACGGCTGTAATCGCTTCATTTATGACAACCAAAAAGCCCGTCGCAGGAGTGGTTTTTAGCCGTGACGGGCGAATTCTGATGTCGCCGCTTCCGGCCCCCCTTTTGTCTTCTTTTCATTTAATCGCTAGTAACCGACAACTCGTAGTTCCTCTTTTACCGTTTTCTCTCTTGCAGGTTCTCCAGCGACCAATAGACATTCACGACACGAACAATCATCAATCGGATGCTGAGTACATTGGCGAACTCCCTTCCGCAGGTAAATTGGAAGATCAAGATCAGTACTCGCTTGAGGAGGCAATGTACTGTTAGAAGAAAATAGAGGCTCTGGAACAGGCACAGAGGGCTCCAAGGGCAACACAGCAGGCTCCAGAGAAAGAGACGGAGCAACAGGAGTAGATGTGGAAAGAACCAGCTCCAGCGGAGGTGCCGAGAGAATAGACAGGAAAGAAGAAGCATCGGCAGGCACGAGATAACAAGTAGGGGAGAAATATGGTGTATCTTCAAAAAAAAGTAACATCCGCTGAAATATATTGTTTATGCAGAAGAGGATCAAAATAGCGATAGCCATTCTGTGTTGGACAATAACCAAGAAAGATACACTTAATAGAATGAGGAGAAAGTTTGTCACGACCAGGAGAAGGTACATGAACAAATGTCGTGCATCCAAAAAATTTAAGGGTTAAAGGAAAGGGTTCGTTCTTGGGATACAAAATAGAGAAATGAGTCTTTCCCTGAAGAATAGACAAGGGAATTTAGTTATCGAGATAGCAAGAGAGGATACCAGCATGACCCAAGTAAGACCGAGGGACATTCATTTGTAATGAAAGGCTGCAATGTAATGAAAGGCTTCGTTCAGCAATATTGTTATGTTGAGAAGTATAGTGACATGTTGTTTAATGAACCAAGCCATGGCTCGCTCAAAAATAAGAGAATTGACAGCTTACATATTCCTTGGCATTATCAGGGAATAACCTCAATGGGCACATGAAATTGCAGGGATATCTAATTATAAAATATAGTGAACACAAAGAACAGCTCAGAACGATCTTTTAGGAGATACAACCAAGTACACCTGGATAAATCATCAACGAAAGTGATAATGAATAAGCTCCCTTTACTAATAGTGGCAGTAGGAGCAGGGCACTAGATGTCAGAATGAACTAGTTTAAAAAGACAGGAAGAACCACGTCCCATTCGTGCTTGGAAATAAGAGCGATGATGTTTGCCAAACTGATAGGCTTCACAGTTAAAAGGGGAATCTTCTTGAGGAAGATCTGGAAGAAGTTGATTAATGAGGCAATAAGGAGGGTGGTCAAGATGATGATGCCAATGTTGAAGAGACGAATAAGCAGAAAAACAACGTATTGATCAAGAAAAAAGAGGCCACCACTTGCAGTTCTAGTAGCAATCGTAGATTTGGAGATAGAATCAGAGAAGGGACAAGTGGTGCCAGCAAAAGTAACCGTGCAACTAATCTAAGTGAAGAAAGCAAAATAGAGAGCAAATTGCATGGGAATGTGGGGACATAGAGAGTATCTTCCAACACCAAAGCTGAGGAGAGATACACAGTCCCATAACCATGAACAAGAGTAGATGTCCCATCTGCAATTATAATAAGAGATTACCTGTTCTTTGAAGTCAAAGTGGAGAACAAACGAGAGTTGTCGGTCATGTGACAACTGGAACCAGAGTCAATGGACTACTTGTAAGAGGAGGCTACAAGAGCATGAGATGTAGAAGAGAGAAGGGAAGCCATCCTAAAGAAAAAACCAGAAAGCAAAAACACTAACCATACAGTTAGAAACAAGTCGCACAAGAAAAAGCTAGCAAATAAGGCATAGAAAGAAACTGAACACAAGAAAGGTCGCAGAAAAAGGAGAGACCGCACTTTCTTGGTGTCAACACACTAGAGGCTAGAAAAGAGTCCGTGAACAAATTGCGGAGTGAGAGGCCGCAGCCACAAAAGAGAGAAAATAAAGGGGAAGAGGAGACCATATAGTCACGGTGTCAACACACCAGCGATAAGGAACACACCGTAACCAAAAAGCGGTACTCGCAGCAACGAAGAAACAAGCCACAGGAAGACAACCAGCGTGGAGAAAGAAGAGAAGAAATAACAAGAAGCAAAAAAGTCGTGCAAACATAATAAGCTACAACAAAGGGCGACTAATAAAGGTGGCAAGAGCAAAAGAAGCCGTACAGCAAACCGCGCAAACACCAAAAGTCGCAGAGACAAGCGACTACCCAAGAAGTCACACCAATAAGAAGAAAGAGAAGACCAAGAGTCTGCTCGGTCCAAGTGACAACACACAAGAGGTAAGGAAGATGCCGCAACCAAAAGGCGAAACACGCAATAGAGAAGATAAACCGCATGAACACAACAATTCGTAAAGAAATGCGATTAGCAAGGAAATCCAGGAGAACAGAAAAGCAAAGAAGGAAGCAAGACACAAGCATATCAAGAAGAAAGGGAGGTAAGGGAAGGGAAAGAAACCAGACAAACAAGAAGAAGCCGGACGAAGTTGGTGGAAGAGATCGTGCAATTAAACCAACAAACCGCGATCTCTTTGAAGCAAAGGATTGGTTCGCTCTGATTACAAGTTAATATTGGACAAAGTGCTAAATAAACCGCAAAATTTATTGCTCCAAAAAGATAATTATTACATAGGTATGCCCCTTATTTATAGAAACTGGGGGAGATGAGAGAATTACAACAAATTATGTGGGACAAAATACAATCAACGCATCTTATGTGGTTTGACAATGTCAAACTGCACACTATACAAAAGAATAACAAAACTCCAAAAAACACCAAGGAAAACTGCCAGTCCGCTAGGGAATACCGATGGGCAAGCCTCCAAGCCGCAACTGCGTGTAGCCACTAGGCTATAGTTGCTGCTTAACCACCAGACCGCCAACAGAAGTTCACAACTAGATCGCTGCACTAACCCGCCAGACAATCAGACCGCTTGGACAAACCGCCAGGACTAACAGCCAAACCACCCGAACAGCTAAACGCCCGACTTGAGGTCAAACCGCCAATTTCTAACATCCCGTGTTTTTTAGTTTTAAATCTTTGTAATTAATTTTCTAAATAATAGAATCACAACCCACTATACGTTCTTTGTGAGATCGATACTATAATACACCAAATTTGAGGAACCAGAGCAGTTCGACGAAATTCTGGGATCGTCAAAGGCCATTCGACGAAAGTCGAACTCTAGATGATTGACGAAAGTCGATCTCTGGCCGTTGTATAAAAGTCGAACTCTGGCCGTTCGACGAAATTCGATCTTTGGCCTTTTGATGACAGTTGAACTCAAAGCCATTCGTGGAGCTGAGGGCCAGTTGTCGAGTTGAGGTCCATTCGTCGAACTCAGGGCCATTCATCGAACTCAGGCCGTTTGACGAATTCTGTGCAGTTCAACTAAATTACAGAAATGCGGGGTTTCGTAGATTGGTTTCTTAGTCGTTTAATTTAACATCAAAGTTGATCCTGTACCCCAGGATCATCTTCCCAAAGGGATTTAGTAGGGCTGAACGATTCTCTCCCTCATTTGTTCACATTTTGGAGTTTATTTAGGGTTTGAGAGTTGGAGAGCAGAGGAGGAAGGAAGCTTTATCTGCCATTGACGGAGCTTCAAAACTCCGATCGTTGTTCCGATGCAAGATCTATGGAGAGGACATTGAGGCCCTCATTTTCATTCGTGTAAGGCAAAGATTCCATGTCTAGGAAGAGGGGTCGTAAGGTAACGACACTTCTCCTCTCAGTTTAAGGATGCATGCATGGCATCTATTATTTTTTCTTTCATCTTTTCAAGCATTTTAGGCACCGGATCTCTCAAGCTAGAGGGATTCGGGTATCCATGCATCAATAGGAGCCATTAAGTCGATTGTGTCAGTCCCCATCATGATATTGCCTTAGAAATCTGCTCTGCTATTGGATTATGCATGGTGGGTGAAGCCGTAGTCATGACCGTTAGTCCGACTCGAAGATGTTCCATAGTGATCCTTAAAGATTTTGCTAGAAATCCATTGCAGCAAGATGCCACTTGTGATGTATGTCTCCCTTATTTCACGCAAGTACGTGTGGTCAGTACTGGACAAGGTTAGCTCAGTGATGATAGTAGATGGTTTCCTTGGAGCACGGGAATGTTACAGTACAAAAGGTGGATTAGGGTTACAAAGCTATGTGTTGTGATCTGTGAAGGCTTGACTTGTATCTGTAGTCCACTGGCTAGGCCGTGACGTGCATGTCATGTGTGGAGAGTGTCCCGGTGAGACAACTCCCCTTCAGTGAAACTGATGAGAATGCCAAGTATTGGGCAAGCTCGGGAAATGATGCCCACGAGCAGGTGGGGTCCTACGAGGGTTCTTTGCATCGGTTTGTTTGTTTGAGACTGAATCCTGATGTGAGAAGTCAGAGTTTGTAGGCAAGCCCGGATTTTGAGACCCACGAATGGGTGGGGCCTTGGAAAGAGTTCCGTGTGCCAGCTTGTATGCTGTTTGGGGAAAATTGAAGTACCCATGTGTTTGCGACTTGAACGTCGAAGGGGAAATTGGAAGTACCCGATTGATAATGTGTTAGGATATGTTAAATTCATACGCTTCAGGGTGCCTTGGGTGAGACCTAGGATTGCATACATGCTGTATTGTAGGCCCCCTTTTTATATGCTCAACTTAGAAACATGTTTGATGAATGAGATATAAAAACTTATTTTATAGCATTAAATGTTATGGTATATTGCAAATGAAGTACTGACATGCTGGGTAATGGTATACCCCGTTGTCTGCTAGGGATTGCCGGGAGGAGAATTGTTAGTTACACTGTTGAGGTCAGCCATTGCTTACCCATGTTACCATAAATATTTACAGGGCAATGATCGCAAGTAGGAGCAAGCTCGCTGGCCAAAAAGGCCTAAGCCTCATGAAGTGAACCTTTATTTACTTATGTTTTGATGCTACAATATGATCCTTGAGATGTAATCCGGCTTGCATGGCGAGGTAGCATAGAAGTGCTTTTGCACATTTTTATAAGTGTTATTCAATTCTGGACTCATGTTGTGTGAGGTCTTAAGGCCATTTTGATAATCCTGGTTTGGTGTATAACTTTTAGTTTTGTTTGTATGTTTTTGCGGTTTTATTCTGAGTTTTGAGCTTGGTTGTTTTATATCATCTTTTAATGCTTAAGCTGTGGCGTATGTATGTTATGGGGCCCCGGTTGGCCCCATATTATACAGTCATTATAGGGGAGGTGTTACATTTTAGTATCAAAGGGAGGTTAATGTCCAAAGTAGGGTTTAGCAGTCGATTTAACGTAATCGGATCGCATAGAAAAGTTATTCACATAGGAGTATTGCGGGACCATGAGTGTCCTTATGTTTGATTCTTGCGAATAGAGACTTATTCGTGTTTACCTTGCTTTGTAAGGGTATAACTAACAAGGCACGGACGTCAAGGCCACGAGAAGAGCCTTCGGCAAGCAGTGCAACTGCTCCAGGTCCGTTGGGCATGGGGGTAACCCTGGCCGATTTCTTTCGCATGCTTACAGAAGCATGGTATTGGCCCAAGCTATAGCGGCAGCGCAAGTTGTGGCCCCTTCTTTGCAGGAGATGACACTGGTTGCTCAGGTTGCGACCCCGGTCATACAGGATAGAGGATCACGGCAAGTAGAGCCTTTGGATAAAAGAGTAGTTGTTGGGCACAGAGACCGGCAAATGAAGTATTTCTTAAGCTTCAATCCTCCAACATTTAAGGGAGTCAGAATGCCGACCGATGCGGAGGATTGGTGGGCAAAAGATTCAATAAATTCTAATTGAGTAAGAGATGCTAGTGTTGGGTACATTGGAAAATGTGTACCTGATTTGGAGAAGCCTCACTTAGCTCAATGATATACATCATGGTTTATTTGATGTTATTTTGAGTTTATATGTGTAGGTTAAGTATGTGCTAGAATGCAGGAAAAATATTCTAAGTCCATATGTCGACACCTGTGGAAGCTGTGTCGACACTTCAGTAAGATTGTGTCGACACTTGGAAATAGCTGTGTCGACACTTCAGAGAATTTGTGTCGACACTGGGAGGCAGTGTCGACACACAAAAGATTATAGTCGACATCGACTATGTCGACACCGGGATGCAGTGTCGACACATAGAGGCAAAGTCGATAACAACTGTGTCGACACCTGGAGGCAGTGTCGACACACACTATGTTCTGAGTCTACATCAACTATGTGAACACACAGGACTTGTGTCGACACACAGCTGAGTCTAGACCAAGTTGATTGCTTATGAATGGTGAAGTGTTTTTATCGACACAAATAATCAGTGTCGACACATTCTCAAGATGCAGTATCAAGAAGCTGTGTCGACATCAAGGCAGCTTTGTCGACAACACCAAAGGCTGTGTTGACACTTAAGTCACTTGTGTCGACACATATTGACAGATGGTCTCGACACTTTATGACAGACAGACTCGACGCTTTGCTGACAGAGTCAAAGGCTCAAGAACTGTTTGAAGACTTGACAGCTGTGAGTTACAACAGGTTTACTGAAGCTGTCAGACTTGTCAGAAGTTAGTTTTTAATTGGATCAGCCAGTTACCTAGGATGAAGTCTATAAATAGATGGATTCAGAAGAATAAAAACATACTGAAGAAGGGACAAGTATTGTCACAACTAACACAATTAGATATTGATCTCTGATCAAAAAGTACAAGTAACAAAGAAGAAGATCTTCGTAAGAAGATCTAAGAAGACGTTCTGAAGTAGTTTACTATTCACATTTTGTCTAAGAGGAATTCAATCAAGAATTCAGAAGTATCTTCAAGAGGTTTGGATAGAAAGAGATCCAGCTATTTGAAGATAAGGAGGAGACATTCACAAGTCTCTCAAGAAGCAGATACTGAACTAATCTGTCAAGAAGATTCAGATCTATTTCTGAAGTCTAAGAAGGAAGCTGCCAGTCAGTTTTATTCAAAGGAAATCAACCCAACTAAGTTCAAATTCAAGAAGCTTTGAAGAAAGCTAAGATCAAGTTGATTTAAGCCATCAGCCTCTTCAAGAACCTGATTAAGAACGTTCTTATCCCTTCTCTCTCAACATGGGTAAGAGATTACAAAAAATTCTTATCAAATTCTTTAGGATCTATTCATAGATCTGAGTTGTAAGCCTATTTTATAAAGGCTGAGTGTAGGAGATTTATTCTCTGAGTGGTAGGGCTGTTTATTCCTGAGTTATAGGAGAAGGTATTCACTGAGCTGTAGGCCTTGTGGCAAGGCTGAGGAAGGGCTGTTTATGCCTGAGTTGTAGGAGAAGGTATTCTCTGAGTTGTAGGCCTTGTGGCAAGGCTGAGGTAGGGCTTGTTAGCCTGAGTTGTAGAAATCCTTCTGGATTCTGAGCCGTAGGATCTGAGGATCTGAGTTAAAGGAAGAAGTTAGGCCGACTGTAGCATACTGCTAGATAGGTGAAGGGGAAAGTGGATGTACCCAGACCTTGGGGAACCACTATAAATCTGTGTGCAATAAGTGATGTGTGTATGATTGTGATTGATGTGCTGTGTTAGCTATAGAAATATCTGATTTATTCAAAGAACTATAGTTATATTCTACCTTAAGTTAAATCAAGGAAAAGAAACTATTCACCCCCCCTCTAGGTGTTTAGGTAGTCTTGAAAGTAAAACTATCAAGTGGTATCAGAGGGAGGTTGCCCAAAGAAGGACTTAACAGTCTTTGTTAGATCCCTTGGGCAGAATCAAGAATCAAGAAAATGGGTTCTGGAGAGAATCACAAGGAACTAAGGTCAATTAAATTACCCATCTGCAGGAAAGAGATTTTTGGAATCTGGAAAGAAAGGGTTCGGTTGTTTATGGAGGCCTCTTACCCAAAGATATATATCACAGTAAAAGAAGGTCCATATATCCCAATGAATGTGTCTGCTCTAGATGAAAATCAGAGATCTCCCAAGGATTTTTCTGAAATGACTTAGGATGAGATTATATTGGCAACTATGGATAAAAGAGCTCAGAATATCATAGTGAGTGCCATAGATGATTCTACTTTCCAAAATTTGATTCACTGCAAAACCTCCAAGAAAATGTGGGACACCTTGATTGTCTACATGGAGGGTTCTGAAGAAGTTAGACAAGACAGAAAGTCTATGCTCAATCAAGAATATTAGGGTTTCAGACAAGGGAAGTCTAATAGCATTTCTGAATGCTACAAGAAATTCTACAGGATAGTGAATGAACTGATGTCCTATGGAAGGGTCTTCAGTAATTATGAGATGAATGAAAAATTCCTAAGATCCTTGACAAAGGATTGGGATACCAAGATTTGTGCCATTAGAGAAGTGGCAAAACTAGCTGAAATTTCTCCTCCAACCTTATTTGGAATATTGCTATCATATGAAATTTAACTAATGGCTAGGAAGGAGTAAGAAAGAAATACAAAAGGAGAGCATAGAGAAAAGTCAGTGGCCTTCAATGTTGAAGCCACTAGAAAGAGCAGGAGGATGTCTCCATCACCACCTAAGGAAGTTGCTGAAGTTATCTCAGAAAATTTAGACAATCAAAACTCAGATAGCAGTGATTCAGATGCAGATTTTTCTGCCTTTATAAGGGAGTTTCAGAGGTTATTTAAGAAGAAGCAGTGAAAGTCAAGGCCCTCCACATAACAGCCAGTTGATGACCATTATCAAAAGAGAAAATCATCAAGAAAGGAAAGGAGCAGGTCTAAGCCCAGCAAAGCTTCAACATAAAAAATTGTTTGTTATTGCTGCAATAGGACAGGACATGTGGTGACTGAGTGTCCAGAAAAGAGGAAGGAGTCAGCAGAAAGAAAGAAGACTCAACAAAAGGGAAAGAAGGAGAAATACTTTGTTGCTAAGAAGGAGAAGAGTCTTACAGATCAATCCTCCTAAGAGTCAGAATCTGAAGCTGAAGCATACATTGGACTTTATGCAGCTAGTGAAGAAGTGGAGTTTATCCAATTACTGGACTCCATCAATGAAAAAGAAGACCATCAGTGCATGGGACTGATGGCTGAATCAGAAGACAACAAGTGCCAGGATCTGCCTGGTCCCAGTAAGGTACAAAGTAATTCTAGAATTTCTGATTATAGTACTGGTTCAGAGTCATATTCTTCTTCATCAAGTGATGAGGATTGATCAGAATCTGAAGGAGATATTCATTAGTTGATAGATGAATATGGGGACTTATTGCAGGCACTTTAGAAAAGCAAAAACCTGGCCAAAAATCAGGCTAAGGAAATTGCAGATCTTAAGATGACTGCATCTGGTTTAGAGAAAGAATTGGACCAACAAATGAATGAGGTTGCCAAGCGAAAAACTATTACTGTTATTCAGATGGGTATAATCACATATAAAAATAATCTAATTAAAAGTCTGGAAGTCAGACTTCAAGTAGAGAAAGATTTGGTGGCTAGTTACTTTAAGCCAAAATTAGTCTTACCCTTAATAGATGAGTTTGTGGCTCAAAAGGGTAAGGCAGGAATATGCTTTAAAGGTAACACCAGGGCTGCCCATTTCAAGATAAAAGGCAAAGCACCAGTTCAGCCATTGAATTTTAAAGTCCCTGTAGTTTTTCGAAAGGTGCATGAGCCTTCTAACAAGTATGATCTTGAAAACATTCATGGTGATAATAAGACTGATGTTCTGAATAAAAAGGGTGTTAATGCAGCACCAACACAGAAAAAAAATTCTTCTGTCAAAAATGTATCTAAACTTAGATACAACAAGTATGAATTTTGGTGTTGTGGCAAGATAGGGCATTTTGCCTTAGACTGCTGGCATAACATAAGTGTCAGGAAGAACAACAGTCTACCAGTTAGAAGAGTTGCTGGTAGTTTTGATATGAGTAGTGCAAACTTGAACCAAGGACCCAAGACTTACTTGGGTTCTAAGGGAAAGTAATTCTGTATTGCAGGAAAGTCCAAGTTGTCATGCCCCTATATGGTACTTGGACAGTGGATGTTCCAGGAACATGACTGGAACAAAGGGGCTACTGAAGGAGTACACATCTATCAAGGATGGGCCTAAAAGAATCTTTGGTGGATCTGAAAGAGGAATCATCAAAGGATTTGGTAACATCTCTTCCATCCAAATTACCATCACTCAAGTGGCTTATGTAAAAGGTTTGAAACACAACCTAATAAGCATAAGTCAGCTGAGTGATCTAGGATATGACATTTCATTTGTTAAGAATGGATGTCATATCAAAAGGTCAAGTGATCAAAAGATCATTTTGACAGGATATAGAAAGAGAAATGTTTATTGTCTTGATTTTGGGTGTGAGAACAAATGTTCTCCTATTTGTCTTGTAGCTGATGAGAAAGCATCTCATTGTGTCAAATGGCACAAGAGGCTGGCTCATCTTAACTACAAGACAATTGGCCAACTCTTTAGTAAAGAGTTAGTGAGGAATGATCCTCAAGTTAAGTGTATAAAGGAAGGGATATGTTCAGCTTGTCAAAAGGGCAAGCATACAAAATCCTCCTTTCATAGCCTTAAAAACAAGGATTCAGTGAGGTGTCTATACCTCTTAAATATGGATCTTTTTGGTCCTATGCCAGTTAATAGTCTAGGTAGGAAGGTCTATACTTTTGTTGTTGTAGATGACTATTCTAGATATTCCTGGGTGTTCTTTCTAAGACAGAAATCTGAAACCCCAAGTGTTTTACATAGTTTTGTCAGACAAATTTAGATTGAACTGGACAGTACAGTGGTCAAAATCAAAAGTGACCTTTGCACTGAATTCCAATCTGAAAGTATGATAAGATTGTGGGAAGAGTTTGGGATTATTCAAGAATTTTCCTAACCTAGAACACCTCAGCAAAATTGTATTGCTGAAAGAAAGAATAGGACATTGATTGAAGCTGGTAGAACTCTATTGAGTGACACTTCTCTCCCAGAATATTTCTGGGCTGAGACAGTAAACACTGCATGTCATATGCTCAACAGGGCTTCTATCACCAAGTACCACAAAAAGACTCCCTATGAGATTATGAAAGGTAGAAAACCAAATTTATCCTATTTTAAGATCTTTGGTTGCAAGTGTTATATCCTTAACAATGGCAAGTCTTATTTAACTAAGTTTGCTGCCAAATCCCAAGATGGGATATTTGTTGGGTACAACAACAATAGTAAGGCTTATAGAGTCTACAACTTGATTACTCAGGTTGTAGAAGAATCTGTACATGTTGTATTTGATGAAACAAGATTAATCAACAGTGAGTTGCCTTGTATTTCGTGCAGTCCAACAGTTATAAGCAATAAGATGGACAAGCTTTCCATTGCAGAAGGCTCAACTGCAGATAAAGTATTGGAAAATGATAGCTACTGTCCAGGGGGAGTACAAGACACTCTAGAAGCTGACGACAACCAAGAGGTGCAGCATAATGAAGAAACTGGAGGTGTTCAGCCAGAAGGAAGTCTATCTCCAACTGTAAGACATCTAAAGGATCATCCAGCAATTCAGAAAATTGGTGATCCAAGACATGGAGTGCAAACCAGAAGTAGAAATCTGAATGCAGTCCAACACTCAAGTTTTCTATCACAATTGGAGCCAAAGAAATTTGAAGAAGCTATCCAAGACAAAAACTGGATTAATGTTATGCAAGAGGAGCTTAATCAGTTTAGAAGATGCAAGGTCTGGGAGTTGGTTCCTAAACCAAAAGACCACAACATCATTTGTACAAAGTGGATTTTTAGGAACAAGTTGGATGAGAATGTAGTTATTGTGAAGAATAAAGCAAGATTTGTTGCAAAAGGATACAGTTAGGAAGAGAGAATAGATTTTGATCAAACATTTGCCCCAGTGGCAAGACTGGAGGAAATCAGAATGTTCCTTGCCTATGCAGCATATCAAGGCTTCAAGGTATATCAAATGGATGTGAAATCAGCATTCCTGAATGGTTATCTAAAAGAAGAAGTCTATGTAGAGCAGCCAATAGGTTTTGTAGATTCTCTTAAACCTGTTTATGTCTATAGACTTAGGAAAGCATTGTATGGGTTAAAGCAAGCCCCAAGGACTTGGTATAAAACCCTGTCTACTTTCCTTATTGAGAACAAATTCTCAAGAGGTAAAATAGACAAAACTCTATTCCTAATGGAATCTAAAGGTAAGATAATCTTAGTTCAGATCTATGTTGATGACATAATCTTTAGATCCACAGAGAACAACCTTTGCAAGAAGTTTGCCAAACTTATACAAGGGAAGTTTGAAATGAGCAGTATGGGGGAACTTAAGTTCTTCTTGGGACTCCAAGTAAGACAGACTTATGATGGATTGTCCATATCTTAGTCAAAGTTCACCAAGGAGTAAATTAAGAAGTATGGTATTTAATCATCCTCCACCATGAGAACTCTTATGGGAACAAGTATGTCTATATTCAAAGATGATGCAGGTAAACCTGTAGATGAGTCTTTGTATAGAGGAATAATTTGCTCTCTATTATATCTCACTACTAGTAGACCAGACATTATGTATGCAACATGTGTCTGTACTAGGTACCAAGCATGCCCTAAAGAATCACATTATACTACAGTCAAGAGGATTTTGAGATATCTAAAGGGCAAACCTAATCTAGGCCTTTGGTACCCTAGGAATGGAGATTTTCTACTAACAGGTTATTCAAATGCAGATTTTGCAGGCTGTAGAGAAGATAGAAAAAAGTACTATAGGTACATGCCAATTCCTGGGAGGAAGATTGATATCTTGGAGCAATAAGAAGCAGACTAGTGTGGCAATATCCACAGCTGAGTCTGAATATGCGGCAGCAGGGAGTTGCTGTGCACAGCTGTTGTGGATTCAACATCAGCTAAGGGACTATGGTATTCAAGTAAGTAAAACACCTTTATTGTGTGATTCTAAAAGTGTCATTTCTATTGCAAATAATCCTGTTTCACATAGTAGGACTAAGCATATAGAGATAAAATACCATTTTCTTAGAGAACATGTAGAAAAAGAAGACATCTCATTAGAATTTGTTAAAACTGATTTTCAAATTCCAGATGTATTTACTAAGCCTCGGGATTAAACTAAATTCAATAGATTTAAAATTAAATTAGGAATGCTGACCATAGGTTAGTTTACCAAAAATTGGCTAAGTAAAATAGTGTCGACACATTCAGTGATAAGGTGTCGACACAGAGAAGTCATGTCGACAATTCAGGGAAATTGTGTCGACACAGAGTAAATGTGTCGACACCTAAGGGATAAAGAGTCGACACATCCAGAAATGTAGTGTCGACACAACCAGAGTAATGGTGTCGACACATACAGATTTTGTGTCGACACTTATAATAAGAGTCGACACAGAATTTCTGATTAACTACTAAGTATCTCCTGTGTTGACATATCATCAATTGGTGTCGACACATAGTAGTCAGCGTCGTGGTCGAGACAATAGAAGTTTGTGTCGACACATTCCAACAGTGTCGACACTTTTAGACAGTTTTTGCCCGCGTTTTGATCTTCTTTGATTAGAAGGATATAAATAGGTCAAGAACTTATTCTGTCGACACGCTCACCAGGGTTTCAAGACAAAAACCTTGTGTCGACAATCTCTCTCCTCTCCAATCAAGCTTTCTCTTCATTCCAATGGAGCCCAAGGTTGAAGACAACGTCAATGAAGGATATGAGTTGGTTAGGCATGCCTTCAACGATGCCGAATCGGAGATCAAACAGGTCATTTCTTTTCTTGCAGACAATGGATTAGAATATCTTATCTCTGAACCTAGTAAGATATGGAAGAAGGAAGTATTCGAGTTCTATAATGCTGCATCAATGGACTCAACTGAATTGAAGATCAAATCCACTGTTAATTGAGAAAAAGTCAAGCTATCTCATAAAAGGTTGAGCAAGATTCTACATCTTCCTAGAATACAAGATGAGGAAGAGGTCCCAGCCTCAATAACCAGGGAGGAACTTCAATGGTGTGGATTGAATCCAACCATAAAGATAGGATCTGCAATCAACAGGAAGGGCATGAATCCTCAGGGGAAATTCCTGTCTGAAATAATAGGAAAGGTGATCTTATGCAAACCAGGTGGCCATGATAGGATATCAGCCTATATGTTCAGCCTGATGACTAGGGTTATCTTTAAGATTCCAACAAATTGGTCTACAGTACTGTTTGATAAGATTAAAGAAGGAATCAAGAAGCCAAACTTGGCAAGGATCATGAGTCTGTACCTAGCTGGAATAATTCCAGAGGTAATGCAACCGATTCCTTGATCAAAGACAAATCATATGATTAGAATGGACATAAGGTTATTCTCCAGGTGGGATAGAGTTCTTTCTAAAGAAATGCCTGATGTGGACAGGACAAAAGCATGGTCCTGAAGATACTATATCTGCACAGGTGCAGGGGGAGCCAGTTATTGCATAAGTGCCTGGGAGCTGGAAAGTATACAAGTCCAGGACAATGCTTAAAATGCACATTTGCAGGGGGAGCCAGAGTCTGAACATGTACAAGAGGAAGAAAGAATCAATTTATCAGAGGACATTGTTTCTCAAACTAATCTCGATATTTTTTTGTATTGCTACTGCTGCTGCTGAGAAAGTACAATCTCCTGCTCTCACACAACAAGAATTTACTCTTGAAGGGTTGTTTCCTGATATTGAAGGAGAAGCAGATAAAATGGAGACCCTAAGATTTGAGGGAGAGCAAGTAAGGGTTGAGGGGGAGTAGGTTGATATAGAGGAAGAGCAACAAGTAGCTGAGAATGAAATTTCTTCCACTTCTCAAGAGAGAGTTACAATTGAAAGTTCTTCAGAATCTGAGAAATAAGAAGTAAGGGAGGCAAAGAAAAGAAAACTTATGGTTTTCAAAAGGAGAAGTCAAAGCTATAAGCAGGCTTTACAAACTACTTCTTCCCAACCAGCACCTGCAATTGATTACAATAAACTTCTTGTGGATTTACAAATCAAAATGGATGAGCAGAGATTGCTTCTACAAAAATATGTGGATGAATCCCAAAAGGCTCTTCAATTTGATCTAGCATAAGAGATAAAATCTATAAGATTTGAAGTTAATCAGAATAAAAGAGAGATGACAGATTGCTTCCACAAGGGAGGCAATGCTGTTGTATTTCTTACAAAGTAACAAGCAGACATAAAGAAGCAAGTGGATGAGATGGCTGTTAAACAAGTCTTTGTCCTTGAGAATCAAAAAAGAATGAATGAAAATTTGACTGAATCACATAATGTGATAGTCACTGAGTTCACAAACACTATTGTTGCAATGACTACTGCAAGGGCTAAAGAAAAAGAAGAATATGATAAGAAGCTACAAGCTGCCCTAGATGTAGTTAAAACTGCCATCACTTCATCTGAGAAGTTGATTAGTTACAAGCTTCAAAAATTAAAGCCATTCTTTAAAGATGGAATCAACTATCTGGATGGACAAATCAGATTTCTGAAAGATGACTTGAGAGAGCATGTGGCTAGAGAAGTCATAAAGGGGGAGAGGGTGTTAGTCTATGTTGGGTCTGATCATGCAAAATGGGTAACTAACAGCATAAGAGCCACTCTTGTATATCCACCCTTGTGTGATGATGATAATATGGCTGAGTCAGGGGTGCAACAAATTCTACTTGAAGGTAATCAACCGGAGGTTGCCCAAGTTATTTACCCTCCTGCAAATCTTGAGATGATACATGAACAGGTTCAGTCAATGTACAGCCCTCCACAACCAATTACAAATGTGATTATTAAAAAGGTTGATATGCCAGATGCTGTTATCAAAGCTCAGCAAGATGCTCTATTATCAAAGAAAAGATTTAGAGAGCAAGCAGAATTAAAGCCAGACTTTGAGCAGTGGAGCCCCACTTCAAGGAATATCATTTTAACTGATTGGAAAGCTGTAAAAGATATAGTACATGAAAGGGGAAAATGGTACAATGAGCAAGAATGACAAAAGTATGAAGCCAGACAAGAAGCCATAGTTCAACACAGGAGAAAGGCTAAGATGGGGAAGCTACCTACTGATACTCAAGAACGTAGCAAGTATTTCCCCAAGCCCTTTCATTATTTTGAAAGACAAAGGATCAAGGTTGATGCACATAAGAAAGTTGATTTGAAAGGCAAGAAGCCCATGGAAGATACAGAACCTCCTGCTCAGGCTCAGATAATATCTTGAAAACATTTAATTGTTTATTTGTTAAAGAAATGAATGTAAACATTTTGTAACAAACTTTTTGAGTTGATATACAAAATATTATTCTGTGATCATTTACTTTTACATCTTTATTCTGTGATGTAACTATGATATGTGTTTTGTTTATAAAGTACCTTGTCATATAATGCTTATGTACATCATCTTGTTTATTTTCTAAGTGGTGTATATCATTGGCTAAAGGGTTATGGCTTCTCCAAATAGGGGGAGATTGTTGGGTACATTGTAAAATGTGTACCTGATTTGGAGAAGCCTCACTTAGCTCAATGATATACATCAAGGTGTATTTGATGTTATTTTGAGTTTATATGTGCAGGTTAAGTATGTGCTAGAATGCAGGAAAAATATTCTAAGTCCATATGTCGACACCTGAGGAAGCTGTGTCGACACTTCAGTAAGATTGTGTGAACACTTGGAAATAGCTGGGTCGACACTTAGGAGAATTTTTGTCGACACCGAGAGTCAGTGTAGACACACAGAAGATTATAGTCGACATCGACTGTGTCGACCCCGGGAGGCAGTGTCGACACACAGAGGCAGAGTCGACAACAACTGTGTCGACACCTGGAGGCAGTGTCGATACACACTATATTCTGAGTCTACATCAACTGTGATGACATATAGGACTTGTAGCGACATACACCTGAGTCTAGACCAAGTTTATTGCTGATGAATGGTGAAGTGTTTATGTCGACACAAATAATCAGTGTCGACACATTCTCTAGATGCAGTATCAAGAAGCTGTGTCGACATCACGATAGCTTTGTCGACATCACCAAAGGCTGTGTCGACACTTAAGTCACTTGTGTTGACACATATTGACAGATGGTCTCGACACTTTATGACAGACAGACTCGATGCTTTGCTGACAGAGTCAAAGGCACAAGAACTATTTGAAGACTTGACAGCTGTGAGTTACAACAGGTTTACTGAAGCTGTCAGACTTGTTAGAAGTTAGTTATAAACCAGATCAGCCGGTTACCATGGATGAAGTCTATAAATAGATAGATTTAGAAGAAGAAAAACATACTGAAGAAGGGACAAGTATTGTCACAACTAACATAATTAGAGATCTATCTCTGATAAAGAAAGTACAAGTAACAAAGAAGAAGATCTTCGTGAGAAGATCTAAGAAGACGTTCTGAAGTAGTTTACTATTCAGATTATGTCAAAGTGGAATTCAATCAAGAATTCAAAAGTATCTTCAAGAGGTTTGGATAGAGAGAGATCCAGCTATTTGAAGACAAGGAGGAGACATTCACAGGTCTCTCAAGAAGTAGATACTGAACTAATCTGTCAAGAAGATTCAGATCTATTTCTGAAGTCTTAGAAGGAAGCTGCCAGTCAGTTTTATTCAAAGGAAATGAACCCAACTAAGTTCAGATTCAAGAAGCTTTGAAGAAAGATAATATCAAGTTGATTTCAGCCATCAGCCACATCAAGAAGCTGATCAAGAAAGTTCTTATCCCTTCTCTCTCAACAGGGGTAAGAGATTACAAAAATTTCTTATCAAATTCTGTAGGATCTATTCATAGATCTGAGTTGTAAGCCTATTTTATAAAGGCTGAGTGTAGGAGATTTATTCTCTGAGTGATAGGGCTGTTTATGCCTGAGTTGTAGGAGAAGGTATTCTCTGAGCTGTAGGCCTTGTCGCAAGGCTGAGGTAGGGATGTTTATGCCTGAGTTGTAGGAGAAGGTATTCTCTGAGTTGTAGGCCTTATGGCAAGGCTGAGGTAGGGCTTGTTTGCCTGAGTTATAGGAATCCTTCTTGATTCTGAGCTGTACGATATGAGGATCTGAGTTAAAGGACGAAGTTAGGCCGACTCTAGCATACTGCTAGATAGGTGAAGGGGGAAAGTGGATGTACCCAGACCTTGGGGAACAACTATAAATCTGTGTGCAATCTGTTATGTGTGCATGATTGTGATTGCTGTGCTGTGTTAGCTATAGAAATATCTGATTTATTCGAAGAACTGTAGTTATATTCTGCCTTAAGTTAAATCAAGGAAAAGTACCTATTCACCTCCCCCCTCTAGGGTTTAGGTAGTCTTGAAAGTAAAACTATAAGCTAGAGTAAAAGAAATCTGAGTTTGCGACATTCATGTTAGAAGGAGATGCTAAGTTGTGGTGGGTGAGACATACTGGTTGCTAGTTTCCTAGACGCACCCCATCCATTGAAGAGTTCAGGAATGCTTTCTTGAAGAAATACATTCCTGCATCGACAAGGCTGGCCCTTCAGAGGCAATTTTTGGACTTGGTATAGCGGGACAAGATGGTTGACGAGTATGTTCAGGAGTTCACTCATTTGGGTCGTTATTCTAGGATGACCATGGTCGACGATAAGGAGAAAGACAACCTCATATATCATGGGCTAATAGAGAATCTTAGAAAAACCCTCATATCTATGAAGAATGTTGGTTTAAATGAGCCGGTTGAGGCTGCCAGAACGTTGGAAAGCAATATGGAGCCAACCCAATATCGTAAGGGGTTCGCAGCCAAGCAGGGAGAAGGGAAGCCTTCTCAATCGCAAGGGAGGTCTGAACGGAACGGGTGGAAGAAGAAACCTCATCCTTTTAAGCCAAGTGAGAAAAGTAACATGATGCCTAGAGGGTCTCGCTTCAAGGGACCACCGTCATGCTTTAAGTATGGCAAACAAGGCCACATAGCACATTTCAGTACTGAGGGTGGTGCTGAGCAGGAGCCAAGACAAGAGCAGTCCGTGTGGTCCGACCCCATTACCGTAGAAAAAGGAAAGATGGAGGAGTCTAGCGCTTCTCGTTTCCCACCCGTGGAACCAAGCTCTTATAACCTTAGGCAGTAGGAAGCGATCCACCAACCTGATGTATTTACAGGTATGAGAAAGTTTTAGTATATTTATTTGCTGCTTTAAACTTTCAAAACCATTTATGTTTGTCTCCTATATTTTAGGCTTTATGTTAGTTTCTGGATACAAGACTAGGGTATTGTTTGATACAGGAGCGTCACTCTCTTTTCTTGCGGAAAGCTTTATCCAGGAATTAGAGTTAAGTCATTCTCAGCGGACACAGAGCTGAAGGTGCACATGCCCAATGGGTCATCCATGAGTACCAGGACGAAGGAGCATATTTGTTATAGTCTGGACGGAGTTAAATTCCCGTCGGTAGCAGCGGTTCTACCATTGGTTGAGTTCGATATAATATTGGGAATAGAGTGGCTTGCAGAGCAGCGTGCCAGTATTGACTGCCTATCTAAAGTGGTGACCCTGAGGAGCAAAGTGCAAGCAGAAGTAAAGTTTGAGGACCTTAGTGGAGTGGCCTATTCCCTGATATCGGCCATTTTGTTGGTGCGGGCAGTTAACCAGGGAGGAGTAGCTCTTGTAGCATTGTTGGAGGTTCGCCTTTCCATTTTATCACTTGGGGAAGTGCCAGTGGTGGCAGAGTTCGAGGATATCTTTCTTGATGAACTTCTTGGAGCATCTCCTCGATGAGAGATTGATTTCTCGATTGAGTTACTGCAAGAGGGTAGGCTGGTGTCACGTACTCCTTTTAAGATGTCAAAAAAAGAGTTGGCCAAACTCAAAGTACACTTACAACAGCTATTGGATCTGGGGTATATTAGACCCAGTTCTTCACCATGGAGCGAATCGGTGTTGTTTGTGAAGAAGAAAGACGGTAGTATGCAGTTGTGCATAGACTACCGAGAGTTGAATAAACTGACTGTCAAGAATAAGTATATGATTCCTCAGATAAATGACCTGTTCGACCATTTGGTGGGGTCATTGGTGTATTCTAAGTTGGACTTGAAGTGAGGTTACTATCAGTTGCAGATTTTAGATGAGGACATACCCAAGACAGCATTAGGTACGCGGTATGGTTATTTCGAGTTCTCGGTGATGTCGTTCTGGTTGACGAACGCACCATCACATTCATGGATTTGATGAATTGAGTATTTCGGGAATACTTGGACTCTTTTGTAGTTATCTTTATTAAAGATATTCTAGTTTACTCCAAATCGGAGGTGGAGCATAAGACTCACTTGAGAGTAGTCTTGCAGGTGTTGAGAGAGAACCAGCTTAATGCAAAGTTCTCGAAGTGCGAGTTCTGGTAGAGAAGGTGGCATTTTTGTGCCATGTGATTAGTGGAGATGGGGTGGTGGTAGATCCGACAAAAGTTGAAGCCATCAGGGATTGGCCGATTTTGAGAACCGTGGTGGAAGTCTGAAGTTTCCTTGGACTAGATGGGTACTATAGAAGGTTTATTGAAAACTTTTCGTGAATATCTCTACCCCTCACTTCTCTAACTAGTAAGGACCAGAAGTTTGTGTGGACTCAGGAGTGCAATCAGGCATTTGACACCCTGAAGGAAATGTTGATGACAACTCCAATCCTAATTCTTCCTACAAGGACTGAAGGATTTTAGATTTTAAGTGACGCATAAGGATGCAGTTTGGGTTGCGTTTTTGTGCAACTTATGAGTGCGATAGCCTTTGGGTCCTGGTAGTTGAGGTCTCTCTAGAGGAATTAACCCGTCCATGACTTGGAATTGGCGCCGGTAATTTTTGCGTTGAAGTTGTGGTGGCACTATGTGTATGGTGCGAAGGTGGAAATCTTCACGGACCACAAAAGCTTGAAGTATCTTCTATATCAAATGGACTTGAATATACAGCATCATAGATGGGTCGAGTTCCTTGGAGACTATGATGTGGCGATTCGGTATATGCCAGGCAAAGACAACGTGGTGGTTGATGGCTTGAGTAGGAAGTATTCTGGTCAAGGGAGTTCGATCAGAGCTCATGACGAGTGGTTGATGCGGGACTGGGAGTCCGTTTGCATTGAGTGTGTAGCAAGAGGCGATTCTGGCATGGCTCGGTTGGAATGGATTGAGATGCAAAATGACTTGTCTGATCGTATTCGAGAAGCTACTAGTTTGAATGTATAGTTCCAGCCATTTTTTGTGAAAGCTCAAAAGGCCGAGGGTAGCGCCTGGGTGATGATTGATTGGATTTGAGGAAGGATAGAAGGATGTGTGTACCGCAGTTCAGCTAGCTTCGCGAGGAGTTCATGTTTGAGGCTCATTTCGCAAAGTACTCCATTTACCCGGGTAGTATAAAGATGTACTTGGATAAGAAGAAATCCTTTTGGTGGCCTGGTTTGAAGTGGGACATAGCTTTGTACATAAGTTAGTGCGAAACTTGTGCCTTAGTGAAGGCCAAGTGTTAGAAGCCAAAAGTGTTCCTGTAGCCTCATCCTATTCCCGAGTGGAAATTTGATGACATCTCCATGGACTTTGTGCATGGCTTAACTCGATCGCAGTAGGGTAACGACGCGATTTGTGTGATCGTGGATCGCTTTACCAAAGTGGCTCATTTCATCCAAAATACGAAAGGGGACAGCGTGGAGAAGCTTGTAAAGTTGTATGTTCGCAACATTGTGTGACTACATGGGATTCCTAAGAGTATAGTTAGTGACCGCGATGGATGATTCACATCCAAAGACTGGAGGATGTTTCAGAAGTGTCTGGGAATGAAGCTCAAGTGCAGTACGACGTTCCATCCTAAAACTGATGGACAAACCGAAAGAATGATTCGTATAATAGAGGATACTCTGAGAATGTGTACCAAACTTTTGGTGGAGTTTGCGAAAAGAAAGATGGCGCCATACGAAGTTTGGTATGGAAGGCTGATGCACCAAACTTTTGCTAGTTGGTGGGAACCATTTAGGAGAACATGAAGGTTGCCCAGGACCGGAAAGCAAAGTATTTTAATACTCTCCATAAGAATGTTGAGTTAGCAGTAGGCGACTTGGTCTATCTCAAAATCAAGCCGTTCAAAGGCGTTTCGTGGATTTGCCGACCCAAGAAGTTATGAAAGATTAGGGTTAAACCTTATTTTCTCTAGAGGGGGGGGGTGAATAGAGTAATTAAAACTTTGGCTGTTTTTAAGATTTATATCAGAGTAAAAATTGGTGATACCAATAATAATATGGAATGAAATAAAGATAGGTTAAACTAATCTATCTATCACAACACAACAAGAACAAGAAAGAAAAAGATCAACCAGACAACTTAAGAATTTTATAGTGATTCGCCAACCTTGGTACACCATTCTTCTTACCACCCTGGTAGGAATCCACTATCAGGTTGTTGATCAGGTGACTGCCACCATAAGATCATTTTCCAGGGAGATCTCACAACCCTTTAGGCTTTTGATCAGGTTCCCAAAAAACCAGAATAAACTTTTGAAGGGATTTAATAAACCCTTTATACATGATGTGAGAGGAGGTGATGATGTCTTCTCTTTTCTCTATATAAAAAAGAAGACTAGTGGATTTGTTGTTGTCAAGACTCCTTCCTAAATAATGGAATGATTCAGAAAACATGGAGCCTTGCTCAGGGTGTAGGTCTTCATCCTTGTCTGAAGGAATCCTGGAACTTTCTGACTGATTCAAGATGGTGCCCTTGAATGTTCCCGGAGGAGAAGGTTTAAGAACACTCTTGATAGTGATGGATGTTCTTCTTAAGTCTTCAGAATGGACACGGAAGGAAACAAAATGTTTTCTGTATGCAGAGAAGAAGTTGTGAGTGTTGTTCTGTGCAACTGTATATTCTCGTCTATGCACTAACTATTGTCTGTGAATATCTGTTCTAGAGTACTCTACTAAAAAGGGAAAATCTCTTATATATTATGCAGTCAATAGTTTCTCCTTTGAAATTTGAATTCTAGCATTAAATGCTGATTGCCCTGTAGAATGAAACGGCTGGAATATTTGCTTTAATGTGTTTCCCCAACTGTCTCATTAAAATCAGCAAGTAATTAATCTGATGAAGACCATAATTAATGCTGCCAATTACGGCTATATTCATGAGAATATGAGCATTAATTACTCAGGAATATTACTGCTAAGTAATATAGAAAGTAAGGGACAGAAGTAAGAAAAACTTCTCATTCTAGCTCGGGAAAGAATTCGTCGAACTCAGAACAGAATTCATCGACTGGAGATCCAAGTTCGTCGACTTTAGATTTCCTATTCGTCGACCTGAGCTCTGCGAACTGCATACTAAGAATAACATGCCAATTCTGTGCTCTGAGTTCGTCGAGCTGAGAATCTGTCTGAAAGAATAGATCGTCGACCGAAGCTCGAATATCGTCGAGCTCAACTCAGAGAAAGAACTCTGAGTTTGTTGATCTGAGATTGACGATCGTCGAGCTGAGTTCGAAGAACTTCGAACTGATAATTTTGATCTCTAAATTATTCTTAGTCTGAGTCTATAGAAGTCCTCTGATGGCTGGTCCATGAAGTTTTGACCTACTGACTAGCCTAAACTCTTTGACTCATATACTTGACCCTGGCTATACATTGTGGGTCAAACTCATCGTAATTTAGTGAACCTAGCCCAAATCCAACTAGGGATCCAACAATCATCACCTATTTGGGTGAGGTCACGAATACAAAATGAAGAAAACCATCATAAAGCAGATAAACATATATCTGGCAAAAATAAAAACATTCAGCAGATATTTACAATAAGTTCTTCATGATAAACAAATAAAGTTCAGAGAATGAAAACTAAACACACAGAGTCACTTGTTCTTCTTTGGCTTTTCTTTCTCAGGCTTATCTGAAAGCTGTTTTAAAATAATTTCTCTATTAGGATCAACAGCTTGTTTCTTTGTCATGGTCATATCTGATGCACCAATGATATTGACTGATGTATCTCTTGGAACTACAGCCTCTTGATGCAAGCTCATATAATCATCAACTTTGAAAAATTTATTAGCTTTGGCATACCCCTTTAGTTCTTCCTTCCTGTATGATTACATAGTTGAATATGTGGATGGATCCATTCCTTCAGCTTTTGCTTTGTTGATTTGAGAAAGTCCTACCAGCTCTTGGAACCTGGCCATTTTTGTTGTTGTCTCCTGCTCTGGATCTACAAATGGTATTGGTGGAGATTCTCGCATTTTAAGACATGAGTCCTTCTGTGAATCATCAAAGGAGTCCTTAGTACTTCTCTTATATGTAGTTGGAGGAGGTTTGCTTTGAGATGGCTACTGATGACTGCCTGGATTGGAATGTCTTTGATAGGTTTTGGTGATTGGTGTAGATATTTGAGATTCACTTCCTAAGGCCCTAGAAGATGCAGGAGGAGGAGGAGGAGGGTCTTTCATAAATTGCTTAGGTGGAGACCTATACCTCCTTCTCTTCGTTCTTTCTTTCTGCTCATTTTTAGATAGCCACATCCACTGTGGCATCCCTTGGTATGGAGTAATTTTATTCAAGATGTAGTATGGAGTATCATGTGTGGGATTTGGCTTAGGTGCAGCCTTTGGAACAACTTTTCTCTTCTTAGCAACCTTCTTTCTGGCCTTGGGATCATGAGATTCATTAGAATCTTCCTCATCAATATCGTCATCAGAAGATCCTTGAGGATTGTCATACATTGCATCTATTTCTTTCAAGGATTCCTCTGAAATATGCTTCTTAGGTTGACGGGGAAATTAAGGTTCAGTAACTTTAGGTGGAGCAATATTTTCAGTGACCATCTTATAATCTTCTACATCTTTATCAGCCAACAAAGAATTCATCCAAATCAGGATCATTCTGAATATATCCAAGTTCTTGTACCACATCTTGAGCAATCAAATCATCAAAATTTTGGATTGGGCTATCATCCATAATATAGGTTAGGCCTGATTGTTCCACAATCATTTTAATAACAAAACTTTCCTTAAGTTGATTAACAACTTCAGGACTTATTGGTGCAGTGTAACAAACTAAAGCCAAAGATGGCTCTGAGCAAACTTCTAGAATATAATTTATATATGCATAAACAAATGGTTTTAATAAACTAAACAAATCTACTGTGTGATTGATAAAACAATCACCAACAGTACAAATCTTTGGGAGAGCAACTTGCTCCTCTGCACTCAACATATCAAAATCAACTGATTCAGCCTCTGTAATCATTTGTACATCTGTTACTTGTAACTCAACAATATAAAAAATTATTATTGCTTCTATTGCTGCTGCTACTGGAGGAGAAACTAGAGTTTCTTCACAGGATATCTCCCCCTGCCTGTGTACAAAGAGTCCTTTAGCCAGGCCCCCAGAAGAAGGAATAGTAGAGGCAGTAAATAGAAGAGCAGAGAGGGTTGAGATGGATTCAGCAAGAGGTTTATTGGCCTCTGCTATGAGTTGTTTGAGTAGTGTAGTGATGATTGCAAGAAGAGAGAGAATGGAATCCCTTAGCATAAGATCATAAAGTGTTTGGGTTGATATAAAAGGATGGAGGTCTACCATGGGCTCATCATGAGATGATGGGGAATTGAGAGGGGATGACAATAGTGAAAAAGAAGGTATGAATGAGATATTATGGATCGGGATGTCATCTATATAGTGAGGAAGAGGGGATTGAGGTGGAGTGACATGCTCTGGAGTGTGAGGTGGAGTTGTATGCATTGGAGATTAGGGCGGAGTTGGTTGGTGTTTAGGTGATTTAGGTGGTGTTGGTTGATTGACTGGGGAAGCAGGAGGTGTTGGTCTATGGGCTTGAGATGTGGATTGTTGTTGGAGGGTTAAAGAAGGTGTTTGAACTTAAGGAGGTGTTGGTTATTGAGATGAAGGTGGAGGCGATGGAATCCTAATGTAAGGGACATCTTCTGAGGGTGGGGGAGCAGCTGAAACAGCTCTGGTATCTTCCGATGCCCTGGTGGAAGAGGAAGAAGCCTTAAATAGCTTTGGGATATTCCTCTCCCACCTTCCAAATAAGGCACATATGAGCCTTTTGGAGGCATTGATGAATATGGTCTATGAGACAAGGGATTCACTAGCCTTTGCCTAAAGGAAGATTCCAAGAATCCTTCCAAAGCACACCTCTTTCTTGTTGTTTTTCTTCTTTATTAGATCAAATAGTATCTTAGCCCAGTTAACTGGCTTCCTGTTCACAACTACACACATCACTAGAAATTGTTGCCTAGTGATATAATCATGGGAAGTATGCTTTCCCAGCAGTACCTTTCCCACCACATCAGCTAAAAATTTATAATCAATAGACAAATGTTTCTTCTGTTGTTTATTGGGGTTTTCTCTAGTATGGCCCATTTTAATCAGCATTTCATCAAATTAAGAATTATCTATTTCTAACTCTTCTTCTCCATTCACTAATTAAAATATTTAAGATAAAAAGGTGGGGGTGAGAGAAACTTGGTTACCCGATATCGTTCTTGTCATTATATTAGCATCTAGTGTGGAGGAGGTGAACACCCATTCCCGGATTTTTGTGGCAGCAATCATTATCCTTGTTGTCATAAAGTTCTTTAACTGCTGATCTTCAAACAGTTTCAGAATGTCGAGAAAGATTTGATCGGAATGCTGGATGACTCGAAGTCGATGTCAAATCCTGTATCGAACTTCATCGCTACAAGGGTGCTCGCCGGAATCGCTATGATTACCAGTAAAAGGAAATAGAGATATCAAGTGCAAGGGAAATAGAAAGCACAGGATGGAGCTCGAAGAAAACCTAGTTATAAGGTTTTCAGAATATGAACCGTCATACTCCGTCCTGCGAAAAATAAAACATTCTTTGATCTGAGGTTGACAAAATATTTTATTGACAAACGGGTTCGTCGATCTCAGTTGGAAGAAGGGAAAACTTTTCGTCGTTCTCATGTCGACGAAAATTTTCTTAAGCAGTATCGTCGATCTCCGGTCGATGAAAATTACTTCACACAAAGAGTTAGTCGATCTCAGGTCGATGAATTATCTCAAGAACTTTTCTCAGATCGTCGATCTCCATTTGATGAACTGTGCCAAATTCTTTGACCACAGACAGAAATTAAATTAATTCTTATCCATTCATCATGCCTAGCTGATTCAGAAAGATCAGATTGTTCCTCTCATCCAAAAGTTTTGTGAAGATATCTGTTCTTTGCAAATCAATATAGATGTAGACAAGATTAATTTTCTTTTTGTCCACACACTCTCTGATGAAATGATGCCTTATTTCTATATGCTTAGTTATACTATGATGCAATGGATTCTGTGCAACAAAAATTGCACTTGTATTATCACAAAGTAGAGTTGAATTATTTAAGTTGAAACCATAGTCTAGGAGTTGGTTTTGAATCCATAGCATTTGTGAACAATAACTACCAGCTGATATGTATTCAGATTCTTCTATTGAGGTAGACACAGATGTTTGATTCTTGCAAAATCAAGAGACAAGTCTAGCACCAAGGATTTGACATGTCCCTGATGTGCTCTTCTTATCCAATCTACATCTAGCAAAGTCAGCATCTAAGTATCCGGTCAACTCAAACTCTGACTAAGTTGGATACCAGAGTCCTAAATTTGGGAAACTCTTTATATATCTCATAATTCTTTTTTAAAAAATAAGGTGAGATTATTTAGGTTTCACATAGAACCTAGAACAAAGACAAGTAGCAAACATAATATCTGGCCTACTTACTGTGAGATATAATAAGGACCCAACAATGGCCCTATATAATTTTTGATCAACAGGTTTTCCATGTTCATCAGAATCAACCACAACATTTATAGCCATAAGTGTTTTCTTAGCCGAGGCATCAGCCATCCCAAACCTTTTTATCAGCTCCTTAGCATACTTGGATTGGGATATTAAGATCCCATCAGGGGACTGCTTCACTTGGAGACCAAGGAAGTAGGAGAGTTCACCCATGCTACTCCTTTCAAACATGGAATGCATAAGGTCAGAGAACCTTTTGCATAGTTTGGAATCAGTGGAACCAAATATAATGTCATCTACATATATTTGTACTAACAAGATTTTATCATGATGATGCTTAGTAAATAAAGTCCTATCTACAATGCCTCTAGTAAAATCATGCTCTAAGAGAAAGCTAGCTAAGGTTTCATACCAATCTCTTGGAGCTTACTTTAGACCATAGAAAGCTTTATGCAGTTTGAAAACATAAGAGGGATAAGATGAAGAGATAAAACCTTAGGTTGTTCCACATAGACTTCTTCTTTGAGTTCACCATTTTGGAATGCACTCTTTATATCCATTTGATAAACTGTGAACCTTTTGTAGGCAGCATAGGCTAAGAATTTCCTGGTTGTTTCAAGCCTTGCAATAGGTGCAAATGTTTGGTCATAGTCTATGCCTTCCTCTTGTCTGTACCCTTGAGCAACTAATCTGGCAATGCTCCTTATGATAGTACCTTTAGCATCTAGTTTATTTCTAAAGACCCATTTAGTTCCAATGACTGGGTGGTCTTTGGGTCTTGGAACTAAATCCCAAACTCTATATCTCTCAAACTGGTTGAGTTCCTTTTGCATTGCAATGATCTAGTGTGGATCTTGCTCAACATCATTAATGGATTGGGGCTCAGTTTGAGATATGAAGTAGTCATGCATCATGTCCTGGTGGAATTGATGTCTTGTTTGCTCACCCACTGATAAGTCTCCAATCACTTGAGATACAGAGTGATATCAAAGTGTGACTAATTCAGTAGGAGGATTTGGTTGAGAAACAGCTTTGGGAACTAATTCCTCTGGTTGAATTAAGTTAGTTGTTGTTGGCTCTTCACTATATTCAGTGATATCATCTTCACTTTCTTCAGTAACGTATGGATAAGTATGTATAACAGCCTCATTGATGAGGGTCAATTGATCAAACTTCTCACACAGATTTGGTTCCTGCAAATTCTCACTAGTAGAAGCTATCTTCTCCTTGTAAAACATGTTAGTCTCATGAAATGAAATATGAATAGACTCCACAATTTTCACTGTTGATTTATTATGTACCCTATAAGACTTTCTTAGTTAGGAATATCTAGAAAAATTCCAATTTCAGCCTTGGCTTCAAACTTTCTAATGCTTTTCTTGTTGTTGTTATGAATGTAACAAAAGCAACCAAAGACTCTAAAATAATCTATTTTAGGTTTCTTCCCCTTGAGAAGTTCATAGGGGGTCTTTCCTTTGAGCTTGTATATCAAACTTCTATTCAGGACATAGTTTGTTGTGCTCACAGCCTCTGCCCAAAAGTATAAGGGAAAGTGAGCATCTTCAAGTAATGTTTATGCAGCTTCAATGAGTGTACTATTTTTCCTTTCAACTACCACATTTTGTTGAGGAGTTCTAGAATCAGAGAAGCAATGCATAATACCTTCCTTCACACAGAATTCTTATATGGGAAGAGACTCAAATTCAGTACCTTGATCACTTCTGATAAATGCAACATGAGTAGAGTGCTCAATCCTTACGCACTTAAGAAAATCTATAAAAACCTTGAAGTTATCTGACTTATTTCTCAAGAAAACACCCAAGTGAACCTTGAGAAGTCATCAAAAATTATTAAGGTATAAGACTTCCCTCTTATGCTCTGTACAACAATGGGTCCCAAAAGATCCATATGGAGAAAGTACAGTGTCCTTGGTGAATCACTCTTATTAAGTGACTTAAAACTATTTTTAGTTTGCTTGCCTAATTGACAAGCCCTACAAAGGCTTTCCTTCTTATAGGGGCAAGAAGGCAATCCTCTAACAAGGTTGACCATATATAGTGTAGCAATGTTTTTCAGGTTTACATGTCCTAATCTCCTATGCCAAAGATCATTATTATTACTGGTTTGGTTAAATAGGCATATTTCAGTTTTAGCAGAAATAAAATTAACTATATAGATATTTCCTACTCTAGTGCCAATTAATAATACTTGGTCATCTACAGAAGTAATAATATAGGAAGATTTATCAAATGATACCTGAACCATTTCATCACATAATTGACTTATGGATATAAGGTTGTACTTCAGTCCACTTACATATGCAACCTTCCTGAAGGTGACTGCTCCAATCTTGACCTTTCCATATCCTTTAGTCTGGCCATAATTGGAAACACCAAATATTACTTTGGGTCCTAACTTTAACTTATAGTTGATTAGGTTGTCCTTCTTTCCAGTCATATGCTTTGAACATCCACTATACAGACACAACTATTTCTCTATGGTGGGATAGTCTTTCACCTGCAAAAAAATAGATTAGCTATTCTTGACCCAGGTTACCTTGGGTCCTTGTTGATTTACATAGCTAAAACTAGAATTATATGAGTATTCTTGTTGATTTTTATAACTTAAGGGATGATATCTTCTTGGTGGAATTATCCATTAGTTAAAGGGATTAATGTTTTGTCTTGGTTGATTTAATGGTATGTTGGAATTAAAGTTTCTATTATTAGAAATTGGGGTCGACGAATTCTGGTACGTTCGTCGATTTGAGGTCGACGAACGGGGATGAGTTCGTCGAATTCCACTCAGAGAATGAAAGTATTTATTTTCTGGGCCCCAATTTTGTTGTTCTCTTGTCGACGAACCATATTGGTTTCGTTGATCGCAGTTCAGAGAATAATTATAGTAATATTTTGCGTTCGGAGTTCGTCGACTTGAGTTCAACGAACTGTACACATTTTGTCAATCTTAGTTCGACGAAATCTGTTGAACATAGTTACAGTAAAGATATTTCTTATTCTTTCTCTTTCTTTTGTTTTATTACTGTTTGTTTAACATTATTATCATCTACCTTTTCTTTACCTTTTTTAGAAATAAATTTAATTGGAGTTGTTAAGATAATCTTCTGAATCAGTGGGGGTTGGCTTGATGAAGCACCTAAGCCGAGCTTGCCATTGAGTCTGGCATTCACTGTTCTTGTGATGTCAGTCAGCTTGATACTTCTCCCATTTAGGGATTCTTCAAGTTGCCTAGCCTCAGCTAATTCAGTGTTCAATGATATAATCTGTTAAATAGCTAAAGTTATTTCATCTTTTAACGTAATGTTTTCTGAAAATGGAATTATCTTGTTCAGTCAATTTTTCTTTAAGTTATTTAATTTCTTTCTCAGAATTTAATATGTCCATACATAGTATTTTAAATTCAGTTCTGAAATCATTTGAATGAAAATCAAATGGAGACAATACCTGATCTTCCTCAGATGTAGAGTCTTCACCCTCTGACTTGTCATCTTCTATTTCTGAACAAATGCCTGATGCATTGATGGCCCTCAGACAAACTTCTTTTGCCCTTGATTCCTCTTCATCTTCACTTGAGTTGGAAGATGAAGATTCTTCTTCAGTATCACTCCAGGTTTCAACAACAAAGCCTTTCTCCTACCTTTTGTGTTTGTTGGAGGAGGGCTTGTTATAGTGTTGTTTCCTTTTTTTCTCTTCTTCTCTCCTTCTTTTGGTTCTCTGGACACTCTGAGATGAAGTGTCTAGGTTTCTTGCAGCCAAAACAAACAACTTCTTTAGTGGAAGTCTTGTCATACCTGGGCTTATCATATTGCCTTCCTGACTTCCTCCTGAAGTCTTTCTTGCCCATCTTATAAAATCTCTAGGCTAAGAAACTCAGAAATTCTTCATTGGCTGTTGGGGCTTCTCATTCTTCATTTGTTTTGAATGCAATACTTTGCTTCTTATTGCCTGATGAAGGAGTCTTCTACTCTGCAACCTCTCTGGACTTTATTAATTGCTATTATAACTTGAGCTTTACAAGTAGAGATTTGGTATAGATGTAACGATTCCACCCGTTAAACAACATATAATAGAAGGTCCGGCCTGGGCCCCACACTATATGCCACAAACAGACGGTGATGTAGCAAGTTAATACCACCAACGTATCCTAACTCAGAGCATTCTAGCGGAAACATAAGGAGTAGGCTAAACTCATACCAGGAATATCCACTATATATATAATACCAATGTTATATATACAACCACTCAAACGAGGGGGTAGCAAATAACACAGTTTTGTCTTAAGGCCTTACATTTCCTCTTTAAACAGTATGGATTATAGACTTCGGTGTGCAGGCCGGCCATACATGAATAAAATAAAATACAATAACTAGCCTTCAAGGGCTAGCAGCAACAGCAATATCAAGAGCGGCAACAGCAGCAGGGGAAAAAACCCTTCATTTCTCGCTCGGCTCTCCAGCACCTACATAGGGGCAATCCACCCTGAAGGTGGAAAACAAGGCAATGGTAAGCATTCAGCTGACCAATTTATAACAATCCTACCCCTTTCCCGGGGCAGTGGAATTCCTTCCCTGCAGAGTAATACATTAATTGACAGATATCATAAATATTGTGCTCTCACGCACAAGCAATCCATCACAACCGTCGGCCACCCGGCCCGACGATCTGTGCTCTCAGGAACACTTTTGGGTACACCGGTGAACCGAGATCAACACCATTGAGCATTTAGTATTAATGGTGTGCAGGCATAAGACTCTCATTATGCTGCTGACGAAAGCCCAATGCCTGGAACTTCCTTGTACAGCCAACATAACGCAGGTACAGATCCACCACCCCCCGTTGCTCAAATCGCCTTGCCATCACAAAGCACATTGTTCTCGTGGCTATAATAAAAGACGCGGGTCGGCTTCACCTTTCTTGTTCGGCACGAGGCCTTTTAGAGCTCACAGCTCATAATCGCCAAAACGTCCGCCAAGGACTGCCGTCATATTAGCCACACTGTCCAAATAGGACCGGCTTCATTTTACAACAAGGACTGGCTACATCGTAGCCACAACACCAATAACACAAGGGCATTTTCCTGGAATTCCACATTCTAGTACTTCCTGCTACTCCCCTTCATAGGCACAACCCAACGACCCCACTAACTACACGAGTATACGCGGAGTCTTCTCCGATGCGTAAATGCAACATCACCAATCCAGACCAACATGTCCTGATAGGCTTCACACAACATGCCTATCCCATACTACACACTTTCGAGTATAGCTGCAGACTCAACATGGGATAGTAACTATCAACCCACCATAATCACTCACTTTTTCCACCTTTTGGTGGAGATGATTCCTTACTTATGCATAAAGAAGGACTTCACATGTCCAAGAAGGAAGATCATTACCCTTGACGATCTCTTGGGAGCCATCGAAAATCTGGCTGGTTGGAAAGCACCGCAGCAGCTTTGCCTCCATAGAACTAGCCTCGGATCTCGAATCGGATCGCGGGAGCACAACCAAAGCCTTGCTATTCTCCTCCTTCTCCTTCATCCAAGCTCTCTCTTTTTCTCTCTTGATAAAAGTGAGAGAAGAGGCAAACCCCCAGCCTTATCACTGTTGGAAAGCACCTGGGCTATTGGATCCAAATAGAAATAATTGGATGGTCGAGATCTGCCCAAAAGTCCAAATTTGACTTGACACGGCCTATGACACGCCCGTGTCACGGGCCGTGTACCCCAAATGGTGTACAAACCGACTCAAACCGAACCAGAATGCAGGCTCAAACATGACCGTGTCACAGGGAAGACACGCCCGTGTCAACTTTGACATTGCTGTGTGACTGGCCGTGTCACCCTTTCAACACAGGACCAAATCACCCGAGAAGCACACGACTAAGGCACACGCCCATGTCCATGGCCGTATTCCCAACACACCCCTATGATACGCCCGTGTAGCAGGCCGTCTTCCACACTCAACGCCACTCAACGCAATTCCACTCAGCGCAACTCAACGCCGCTCAGTATTCACCCGAGCAGGACACGCCCTAGGACACGCCCGTGTCCAAGGCCATATCACCTCTCGACGATCGTCGACCGTGCTATCTCGAGAACTCGAGCCGATGCATATAGTAAAAGACACACCATGGGACACTCCTGTATCCCAGGCCGTGTGCACTACACACGCCCTTTGACATGCCCGTGTCCCAGGCCGTGTCACCCAACCTGACTCCATTTTGGGACTAAAGGTTTTTGGGGTGTTACAATCCTCCCCCCTTAAAATAAATTTCATCCCGAAATTTGTACTCAGCAAGAAAACAAGAATCACAAAGCTATAATGCTAAAAGATCTATTACAACAAAACTACATGGTTCACAGTTTATACAAAAAGTTCGGGAAACTCAGCTCGTATGGTCTGCTCTCGGTCCCATGTTAGCTCCTTACGGCCACAATTGTTCCACCGGACTTTGACCATCCCGATTATCTTGTTCCGCAACTGTTTCTCGGCTCAATCCTCGATCTGAATGGGTCTAACCTTCGTCGTTAGCCCATACTCGACCGGTACATAATATTTCTCCACTACTTTAGTTGTATCCTTGACAGCTTTGCAAAGTACTGAGATGTGGAATACATCATGTAATCCACTCAACTCTGCTGAAAGTGCTAGCCGATAAGCAGCATCCCCGACTCGCTCCACCACTTCAAACGGGCCAAGGTATCTCAGACTTAGCTTTTTCAACCGCCGAATCCTAGATACACTTTTTAAGGGTTTGATCTTAAAATAGACCCACTCGCCCACCGCGAACTCCACGTTCCGATGCTTAGCTTTGTAGTACTTTTCTTGTCGATCCTTGTCTTTCAATTGCATCTCCCGAATAAAGCGTATTATCGAGGTAGCATCTTCGACTTCCTTACGCCCATTAAGCTTAGATTCGCCTACCTCTGCCCATGCTAATGATGTAAGACATTCACGACCATAACGAGCCTCAAACGGTGCCATTCCGATGCTCGCTTGGTAGCTGTTATTATAGGAAAATTCCACCAAAAAAATATACTCTTCCCATTTCTTACTGAAATCTAGGGCGCACATATGAAGCATATCTTCCATTGTCTTATTGGTTCGCTCAGTCTGGCCATCCATTTGTGGATGAAAGGCCGTACTGAATGCTAATTTTGTGCCCAAAATTTTATGAATTAGCCTCCAATCAGTTGAGGTGAATCACCCATCATGATCACTGACAATGTTCCGAGGAACACCGTGCAGTCGAACAATCTGTTCCACATAGAGCTTAGCCAAGATTTCCACTGAATCATCTCTCTTCTATGGAAGGAAGTGAGCCACTTTTATCAACCGGTCTACAATCACCCAGATAGAATCATGACTGTGTTGAGATTTCGGCAACCCGTGCACGAAATCCATTGAAATATCCTCAAACTTCCACTCCGGAATCGGTAATGTCTTCAGGAAACCGCCAGGCTTCTGGCATTCCGCTTTCACCAAAGCACAAGTGTGGCATTCCACCACATAACGTGCTATGTCTTTCTTTAGTTCGGGCCACCAGAACAACTTTTTCATGTCTCTGTACATTTTTATGATCCTAGGGTGAATTGAGTACTTGGCAAAGTGCGCTTCGTACATTAACTCTTCTCTCAACTTCCCCATACTTGGGACGCACAATTGACCATCTTTTAACAACAAGCCATCATCCCAGGAGAATTGGTCACTAGGACCATCCTTTGCATAGCGTTTTAGACTTTCATCAAGCTCAGTTGCTCGCCGAACTCTGTCCGCAAGGTCATATTGTTCCTCCGTCCAGTTAAGGCATGCGTCGGGCGTAGCATCCTTGTCAACACAATATATCTCTAACGCTTCCATCTTCTGGATTAGTCGCTCATCATGTCTCTTCAACCAGTAGCCTGTACTGGCGTCTTACAACTCAAAGCATAAACGACCACATTTCCCTTTCCGGGAGTATAGTGAATATCGAAAGTGTAGTCTCCAAGGAACTCCATCCACCTCCGTTGCCGCATATTCAGATCCTTTTGATCTAACAAATACTTTAGGCTCTTGTGATCTTATAGATTTCCACTTTAACGCCATAAAGATAGTGTCACCACAACTTTAGCGCAAAGATTACCGCCGCCAACTCCAAATTGGGGACGGGGTAGTTCCGTTCATGCACCTTTAACTAACGTGAGCCATAAGCAATTACTTTACCAAATTGCAAAAGAACGCAGCCTAAGCTGCTCCCTGAAGCATCACTGTAGATCTCATAGAAGTCTGTACCACAGGGCGATGTCAGCACATGCGCCGTGGTCAAACGACTCTTCATCTCTTCAAGCCGAATAAAGCATGTGGTGAAGTTCTTTTTCCCGGTTACTAACAATCAAGCCGAATATGAAGCAAATCTTACAGGGTTAAGATTTGCGAAAGAGCTCGGCATCAATCATGTCCATGTCGAAACAGATTCCTTAGTAATGGCATCGCAAGTGCTCGGGAACTTCGAAACCTGAGAACCAATTCTCAAACAATATCTCGTGCTGGTGAAAGCAGAAATCGGGAGATTCAAAATCTTTGTTATTGAACACAACCCTAGGATCGGAAATGAGGAAGCCGATGCCTTATCAAAATTCGGCGTTACTACGGGGGAAGTAGCATCCGAGCTTTTTCAGCCATCGGTCGAAGAAGGGGAGGCAATGCAAGTCGACCAGCATTGCTCTTGGGTAAATCCATTCATTCTATACCTATCAAAAGGAGAATATCACCCTACTATTAAAGATCGAAGAAGATTCAAGGTTAAAGCAGCATATTACAACCTGATCTCCGGGATACTTTACAGAAGAACCTTCATCTCACCCATGGCAAGATTTGTTTGGGAAGAGGAAGTCCCAACCATTCTTCAAGACATCCATTCGGGAGAATGTGGTAGCCATTTTGGAGCCAGAACCCTAGAACAGCGAATCTTACTTCAGGGGTATTTTTGGCCGACAATGAGGAAAGACGCAGAGATGTATGCCAAGAAATGTGTTCAATGCCAGAAATTTGCTCCACTTCAACTCCAGCCCGCTCGACAACTTTGCTCGATCTCGGCACCATGGCCGTTTGCAATTTGGGGGATGGACCTCATCGGGCCATTCCAAATGGCGAGTAGTCAACGACGCTTCATCTTGGTTTTGATTGACTACTTAACTAAGTGGATTGAGGCCAAAGCGCTAGCGAGGACTACAACTCAAATAGTCAAAATAATTTATTTGGGGTGATATAATTTGTAGACACGGAGTCCCCATGGCGATAATCACAGATAACGGACCTCAGTTCAATAACGCGGAAATGGTTTATTTTTGAAAGAAGGTGGGGACCGACCTTCGATTTGACTCAGTGCATCATCCCCGGAGCAATGGCCAAGTAGAAGCGGCCAATAAATGAATTTTGAACTTGCTCAAGAAAAGAGTTACGAGTTTGAAGAGCAGTTGGGCTGATCAACTCCCCTCAGTATTATGGGACCTAAGGACTACACCTTTCAGGTTTACATGAGAGACTCAATTCATGTTCTCCCATGGTTCAGAGGCCCTCATCCCAATAGAATTCGAAGTATCATCGCCCAGGGTCTTACTGGCTAGGCAAAACTGGGAAGACTGGCTTGAAATTAATGATGAAAAGATGAGATACTGCCTGGATCAAATCGAGGAACTTCGAGATGAGGCTACCATCAGACAGGAGGAAGTAAAAAGGAGGATGGCGAGATATTTCGATCAGAAAGTGAGGGTCAAACAATTTCAGGTAGGAGACCTAGTTCGGAAGAAAGTGGATGCTGCAGCAAGGAATAACCCGGTCAGAAAATTGAATCCCAATTGGATCGGGCCCTTTATCATAAAAGAAGTTCTAAAAATGGGTTCATACAAGCTACAAACGTATGAAGGGGAGGACGTCACTCATACCTGGAGCAGGGATGATTTGAAGCGGTTTTGTTCTTAGGACAAATCGTGTGGTACTTATTTTCAAGACTCGAAACTAGGAAATGTTAAGCCCGAGGTAACACCGCCGAGTCCAGCTTGACCCCCCACGAGAGTTGTTGCAATTAGCATAACACCACCAAGACCACATGTAGCGGGGAGTTTTCGCACCGTGTAGAGGGAGCTTGCAGATTCTCGTTCGGAGGGCTTCTGGGCGTCGAATCCCAGCTGGCACCTAGCACACCACCTCTGCATTTTAGGAGGGTCAGGGTGGGTGCTTAGCTCTACCATGCGTCATAAGGGATATTATTACGGTTTTATTTATCTTCCTTGAGATGAGATGGTGCGGTCTCAGCACCCACCAGCCTCATCCTTGTTGATCAATCTGGGTCGTGGTAATCGGGCACACCTCCTTTCTTTTTTCCAAACTCATTTTTTGTCGCATAACCGCACGACAAGATGAAACCGGGTTGATCGCACGGTGAGTCTATCAGAGCTTCTATTCTCTGTCGGATCAGTGGTCAAGCAAGTCTCTTGGATAAAAATGGTCAAGACAAGCGGGTGAGACGGCAAAAAGCAGCGAACCAGTCACCACTGCTAGATCGACCAGTAAACAATTATCTTGTAATCGCGCGGATATAAAGTTTCAAGTCGCAAGCTTTTTATATGGAATTTTGTACTATTTTTCTAATCTGCATGTAATCGTGCGGATATAAAGTTTCAAGTCGCTAGATTGTTATATGGAATTCTATATTGGTTTTCTTGTCCAAATTGTAATCGAACGGACAAAAAAGGAACGAGCCAAAAACCCGTCGGCCGGAATTTGGTGCAGGATCAAGTTACAAAATATTCATTTCAATCCGTTAATTAATCGAGAAAGCAAAAAACCATTCCACCACACGACATCACAAACATAAAAAATTAAGACTGTCATTCATAGAAAGGGCCATTACATATATGCCGCGCGGTTTACAAAAATAGAATCCGCGTGATCGGAAAAGAGAAAATAGATACATCCCGTTTATATCTTGGCTTTCTTTTTATGGCGATCTCGTCCTGAGCTGGACGAACTTGAAGCACTCGAAGACTCGCTCGATCCGAAAGATTCTTAAGAATCGGATTCTCCACTATCCCCGGAATCTTCCTCGGAAACTTCTTCGGAATCGTATCGGCCTCAACCTCAGGAGCGGAAGTTTATTGAGCAATCTTAGCAGCACTGGCTGCATTATCCCGCTCGACCTCTACAGTTTTGAAGTCAGGAAAGAGGTCGTCAAATGTAAGTTTTTGTTCCTCCGGTACCAAAGAACCTCTCTCCTTGAGGATGTAAAGAATATCCTCCCCTCCTTCCCGCAAATGGGAGATGATTTCGTGCAAAAAAGCTGGGTTCTCTCGGTTATACATTCGCTGTAAGATTAAAAGCAATGTAAAATTTGATTAGAATTTGAGACCGACCGGATAAAAGAAAGTAAGGTTCTTGTTACCTCGACACTCTCTCTCAGCTTTTTGTTATCCGCTTTTAGAGCTTCGTTTTCTTCTTCTAACTCCTCCACCCTTACCTCTAGCCGCTCGGCTACGCCAGTAACCTCGGCCAGGGCCTCAACCATGAAATGATCAAGGGTGCAGCTTCTCGCCCGAGCTTGAGCGGCTAAGGTGGGTAGTCGTGCGGTTGGCACTGATTTAATCTCGGCCATGTTTTTCTTCCCATATACGGCAAAGCCAGCCGCCTAGGCATGACGAGTAAGTTTGGAACTGGACCAGGGAGGAAGAGAAGTGGAAACTGAGATATGTTCCCCACTCCGATGAAATCGCACGACCTCCTTACCGCGGAGATCCATCAGGGGCTTCTCGATCCAATCCAACACGAAAGGAATGGCTGGACTTTCACTCGCAGCAGGCTCATCGGCCTCGATACTGTCAGCTTCCCTCTGTTTCCGCAGCTCGCTTTGAGTCAGCACCGGACCTACTGGGGAGATCATCTTTCCCGTCGGAACCTCTAGCTGAACTGTAAAGGAAATAGGTTAACAGAACGCCACGAATACAAACTTCTTAAAGCAGCAGAACACTTACAGTTGGTCGTATCATAATCGGCCGGGACTACCCGCAGTTGCAAATAATAGGTGATATCCAACCGCTCCTTCTTGTAGAAATTGGTGATTTCTAATTCCTCCCCCCAAAGCTCTATCTTTCAAAGATGTTAGCCGCGCGGCCTTGCGGACTTAAAGGGAGAACTCTGACGTTACCCGTAAAAACCAGATATCTAGTCGACCAGTCCGTAACCTTGTTAGGGATATTTATTACCTTCAAACCTTTGCAGCCGAAGTAAATAATGCCGCGAAAAAGTTTGTTTTCCTTTTTTCCCACCCTGATCGATCGGGCCACGAAACAGTTCCTGAAGAGATTCATGGTGAATTTTACCCGCTCCGAACGCAGGTAGAACAAAAAGCTCATTATGGCACCAATTGTGTTCGGGGGGAGCTAACTGAGGATGACTCCAAAAAAATCCATAATTTCTACCAGCTCGATAAATGGGGGGAAAAGAAAAGCCATGTTCAAAGTGATCGATGGGTATGACAGCAATGTTATTTCCAACCGTATTTAACCGCTCCACCGCTGAAGGTAACCGTGTGACTATTGAGTCATCATGTATATGTCTGTGCACAAATTCCAAAAGTTCGCTTTCTGTCAAGGAGGGGCTCCTGAATTCTGACTGGAGAAATACGGCTGAAGCACTAGATCTCTCGGATACCATTTTTGTTATCTGGTGGAAGTATTGAACACTAATTTTATTATAAGGGAAGAATCTTCTGTACTATTTATAGAGAAAATTATAATCGGAAAAGCATAAATGATCGTACATATGGTAGAAAAACCGCGCGGGTACGTCAGAATAAGAAGCCAAGCGGTTAAAAGATATAATAGCAAGGAAAATTTAAAATTCAAACAACAGTTCACGAATAAATCTAACTGCACAGTGCCACCAAGTTCAAATAAATTTACAAGGCTATTTTCCATTTGCATTCACTTCCCACTTTCTCTCTTCGGTCATTAGTTCGTCGCGGTCTGGCAGGTCCCCACAGATGTGAGCCACCAAGTCACCCGCGTGCAGGATCGTGGAGATCGTAGCGGATAGATGGTGAAGCACTGTATGATGGTGTCGATGAATCCTTGCAGCGTCATGACCCACACAGCCATGATATACCCCTGTTTCAGTGGAGGTCACTTTGCCGGTAAGTAGCGCGGTTGAAGCTGCTTGATTCATCGACAAGGTCTCATCCCGAACCATACCATCACCCACTTGGGTCCCAGGCCGGTGTCGCACTTCATTCTCTGCCTGATGGCACCGGTTTCGATAGTGGGCAACATCATCCAGTAGTTGTTTTTGCCGCTGATCTCAATCCCTCAACTCCTTCTCGTGCACTGCGGCTGGCACAATTAGCTGCGCCTTCCCACTTCTTGTCTCTTCTCGGTCAACTCTGGCCTCCTCCAAAGCTGCGGCGGCTTCTTTACGGGCAAAGTTCACATCTCCATCCTAGTTCTCCACCGTCAGTCTTAACGCATCTTTCTCCTCCTCCGTAGATTGAAGCTTTTCCTCTAACCGGGCAATCTTACGGTTAAGTTCACCAGGAGACCTCTGTCCCTCGTCAGATGGAGGTGGACTATTCACAAGGATGATCGCCGAGCCCGCACCTTTTTCCACTGAAACACCAACACAACAAGCGGTTAGAATGAGGATCATCGACAGATAAGATAGACTAAAGGGATGATACTTTGATGCAATTGCACAAATTCAAGTCTTTCTCTCGCTATCGATAACTCGCGGTCAGAGAATATTGGTCGCCGCGCGTTCTCCGGATCGATATTTCTTATCTGGGCTTTCCAAAGTCACGCAGATTTGGTACTTCCCGCTTCTCATATCTCCTTGGTCATCAGGATTTCCCTACCTTCGGAGATCAGGCGGACTGGACGTTTTCTCCGCAGTATCTTCTTTGTGAGATTTTCCCTACTCGAAGTGGACAACAATTTACCTGGCCGAGGGGTCTCAGTTTCTCCTACCCGCTCGGGCATGCCCAAGTCATTTTTGTCGTCAGGGGTAAGGCAAGCGGCTAGAAGTGCTTCTTCGACAGTAGGCTCTTTAGGAAGCTCGGCGAGGGATTTAGTTGTAAGATTCTCACCACTCGTTACAACCATACTGTGAAGAATTCCCTCCATCCCCTGCAAATAACCAGCGTTAACAGGGAGATCAAGTTCCAGAGAGTCTTCGTCCGCGATAAGAAATTTCTCTAGCATGTCCATCGCGGTTACCTCTAACGGTTGTTCGGTCTCCTTTTGCGAGTCCATAGATATCTCTCCCTCCTCAGAAATGGTGGTTAGCGGGGCCGTAATGACTTTGAGAACGGATGACTTCATATTCTCTTTTCCCTTTTGGCGAAGCTTCCTTTCTACCCGCTCCTCGGCGGTCGGCCCAGATCGGCGCTTTTGTTTCTCCGGAGCACACCCGCTAATCCCCAACTCAATTTTTAGTATATCCTCCGTGGTCAAAGCGGCCTTCATGGCTTTCTCCTGGATATCAGTAAGGGTGTCGGTTGAAGAAAGTAATTGGCCGTCATGATTGTGTGGGGTGTTGCTTGTGATGTCTACGTCAGGGGTAATGGCGGTCTTAGGGGTGGCAGGTAGGTCACTTTTTGTCCTGCCTATACCGCTCGCCTCGCCCGGGTGTTCGGCTAGAATAATCAATGATGTGGAATCTGTGGCAGTTTTCTCAGTCGATGTGTCGGGCGGGATGGCAACTTGGACTATATTTTCCCGAACGAGTGGCTTCACATTCGAACCAGATCTCCTGTACATATCTCCCAACAAGCTTTTCATCGTCATAGCGAGCAACAAAGTGTTAACCGCAGTCCAAGTATGTTGTTTCCCAGAGAATATCTGGATCTCTCTCCTCCCGGCGTTATTTATAGCTTCGGGCGCATTAAAGGCTATACCGGTCTGGCGGATAAAGCTAACATTTCAAAAATTCTCCAACATTTGGAAATGTGCGGGGATAATGTTTACCCGGAAGACCGCTATTATGATTCTCCCTTAAGATAAGTCAAGGATCCGTTTCTCGACCGCTTAACCGCGAGACCGTGCAAATAAGCAAGCTATTTTTCCGTCTGAGAGCTTCCTATCTTTTTATTGAAGACCGCGTAGCCGCGAGGTTAATAGCTTGCCTTCTTTCTTCTCTTGTTGTGCATCCTATCACCGCTGCCCACTCTCATGTACCCCGAGAAGCCGGTGATTTTAGCACCTGCCCGCTCGGGCAGGGCCCTGAGCCTATAAATAGGCATGAATAGTACTCTCTAGGCATCGCGAATCGAATCCTCAAGCTCGCCGTCTGTGGCAGCTGTCTCGAATCCTTTGTCGAGCGGGTTACTGTCCGATCGGGTGCTCCTTTGTAACGGCTGTAATCGCTTCATTTATGACAACCAAAAAGCCCATCGCAAGAGTGGTTTTTAGCCGTGACGGGCGAACTCTGTTGTCGCCGCTTCCGGCCGCCCCCCTTTTGTCTTCTTTTCATTTAATCGCTAGTAACCGACAACTCGTAGTTCCTCTTTTACCATTTTCTCTCTTGCAGGTTCTCCAGCGACCAAGAGACATTCACGACGCGAACAATCATCAATCGGATGCTGAGTACATTGGCGAACTCCCTTCCGCAGGTAAATTGGAAGATCAAGATCAGTACTCGCTTGAGGAGGCAATGTATTGTTAGAAGAAAATAGAGGCTCTGGAACAGGCACAGAGGGCTCCAAGGGCAACACAGCAGGCTCCAGAGAAAGATACGGAGCAACAGGAGTAGATGTGGAAAGAACCAGCTCCAGCAGAGGTGCCGAGAGAATAGACAGGAAAGAAGAAGCATCGGCAGGCACGAGATAACAAGTAGGGGAGAAATATGGTGTATCTTCAAAAAAAAGTAACATCCGCTGAAATATATTGTTTATGCAGAAGAGGATCAAAACAGCGATAGCCATTCTGTGTTGGACAATAACCAAGAAAGATACACTTAATAGAATGAGGAGAAAGTTTGTCACGACCAGGAGAAGGTACGTGAACAAATTTCGTGCATCCAAAAAATTTAAGGGTTAAAGGAAAGGGTTCGTTCTTGGGATACAAAATAGAGAAATGAGTCTTTCCCTGAAGAATAGACAAGGGAATTTAGTTATCGAGATAGCAAGAGAGGATTCCAGCATGACCCAAGTAAGACCGAGGGACATTCATTTGTAATGAAAGGCTGCGAGCAATGTACAAGAGATGGTGATTCTTTCGTTCAGCAATATTGTTATGTTGAGAAGTATAGGGACATGTTGTTTAATGAACCAAGCCATGGCTCGCTCAAAAATAAGAGAATTGACAGCTTATATATTCCTTGGCATTATCAGGGAATAACCTCAATTGGCACATGAAACTGCATGGATATCTAATTATAAAATATAGTGAACACAAAGAACAGCTCAGAACGATCTTTTAGGAGATACAACCAAGTAAACCTGGATAAATCATCAACGAAAGTGATAATGAATAAGCTCCCTTTACTAATAGTGGCAGTAGGAGCAGGGCACCAGATGTCAGAATGAACTAGTTTAAAAAGACAGGAAGAACCACGTCCCATTCGTGCTTGGAAATAAGAGCGATGATGTTTGCCAAACTGATAGGCTTCACAGTTAAAAGGGGAATCTTCTTGAGGAAGATCTGGAAGAAGTTGATTAATGAGGCAATAAGGAGGGTGGTCAAGATGATGATGCCAATGTTGAAGAGACGAATAAGCAGAAAAACAACGTATTGATCAAGAAAAAAGAGGCCACCACTTGCAGTTCTAGTAGAAATCGTAGATTTAGAGATACAATCAGAGAAGGGACAAGTGGTGCCAGCAAAAGTAACCGTGCAACTAATCTAAGTGAAGAAAGCATGAATAGAGAGCAAATTGCATGGGAATGTGGGGACATAGAGAGTATCTTCCAACACCAAAGCTGAGGAGAGATACACAGTCCCATAACCATGAACAAGAGTAGATGTCCCATCTGCAATTATAATAAGAGATTACCTGTTCTTTGAAGTCAAAGTGGAGAACAAACGAGAGTTGTCGGTCATGTGACAACTGGAACCAGAGTCAATGGACTACTTGTAAGAGGAGGCTACAAGAGCATGAGATGTAGAAGAGAGAAGGGAAGCCATCCTAAAGAAAAAACCAGAAAGCAAAAAGACTAACCATACAGTTAGAAACAAGTCGCACAAGAAAAAGCTAGCAAATAAGTCATAGAAAGAAACCGAACACAGGAAAGGTCGCAGAAAAAGGAGAGACTGCACTTTCTTGGTGTCAACACACCAGAGGCTAGAAAAGAGTCCGTGAACAAATTGCGGAGTGAGAGGCCGCAGCCACAAGAGAGAGAAAAGAAAGGGGAAGAGGAGACCATACAGTCACGGTGTCAACACACTAGCGATAAGGAACACGCCGTAACCAAAAAGCGGTACTCGCAGCAACGAAGAAACAAGCCACAGGAAGACAACCAGCGTGGAGAAAGAAGAGAAGAAATAACAAGAAGAAAAAAAGTCGTGCAAACATAATAAGCTACAACAATGGGCGACTAATAAAGGTGGCAAGAGCAAAAGAAGCCGAACAGCAAACCGCGCAAACAACAAAAGTCACAGAGACAAGCGACTCCCCAAGAAGTCACACCAATAAGAAGAAAGAGAAGACCAAGAGTCTGCTCGGTCCAAGTGACAACACACAAGAGGTAAGGAAGATGCCGCAACCAAAAGGCAAAACACGCAATAGAGAAGATAAACCGCATGAACACAACAATTTGTAAAGAAATGCGATTAGCAAAGAAATCCAGGAGAACAGAAAAGCCCAGAAGGAAGCAAGACACAAGCATATCAAGAAGAAAGGGAGGTAAGGGAAGGGAAAGAAACCAGACAAACTAGAAGAAGCCGGACGAAGTTGGTGGAAGAGCTTGTGCAATTAAACCAACAAACCGCGATCTCTTTGAAGCAAAGGATTGGTTCGCTCTGATTACAAGTTAATATTGGACAAAGTGCTAAATAAACCGCAAAATTTATTGCTCAAAAAAGATAATTATTACATAGGTATGCCCCTTATTTATAGAAACTGGGGGAGATGAGAGAATTACAACAAATTATGTGGGACAAAATACAATCAACGCATCTTATGTGGTTTGACAATGTCAAACTGCACACTATACAAAAGAATAACAAAACTCCAAAAAACACCAAGGAAAACCGCCAGTCCCCTAGGGAATACCGGTGGGCAAGCCTCCAGGCCACAACTGTGTGTAGCCACTAGGCTGTAGTTGCTGCTTAACCACCAGACCGCCAACAGAAGATCACAACTAGATCGCTGCACCAACCCGCCAGACAATCAGACCGCTTGGACAAACCGCCAGGACTAACAGCCAAACCACCCGAACTGCTAACCGCCCGACTTGAGGTCAAACCGCCAATTTCTAACATCCCGTGTTTTTAAGTTTTAAATCTTTGTAATTAATTTTCTAAACAATAGAATCACAACCCACTATACGTTCTTTATGAGATCGATACTATAATACACCAAATTTGAGGAACCAGAGCAGTTCGACGAAATTCTGGGATCGTCAAAGGCCATTCGACGAAAGTCGAACTCTAGATGATTGACGAAAGTCGAACTCTGGCCATTCGACGAAATTCGATCTTTGGCATTTTGATGACAGTTGAACTCAAAGCCATTCGTGGAGCTGAGGGCCAGTTGTCGAGCTGAGGTCCATTCGTCGAACTCAGGGCCATTCATTGAACTCAGGCCGTTTGACGAATTCTGTGCAGTTCAACTAAATTACAGAAATGCAGGGTTTCGTAGATTGGTTTCTTAGTCGTTTAATTTAACATCAAAGTTGATCCTGTACCCCAGGATCATCTTCCCAAAGGGATTTAGTAGGGCTGAACGATTCTCTCCCTCATTTGTTCACATTTTGGAGTTGATTTAGGGTTTGAGAGTTGGAGAGCGGAGGAGGAAGGAAGCTTTATCTGCCATTGACGGAGCTTCAAAACTCCGATCGTTGTTCCGATGCAAGATCTGTGGAGAGGACATTGAGGCCCTCATTTTCATTCGTGTAAGGCAAAGATTCCATGTCTAGGAAGAGGGGTCGTAAGGTAACGACACTTCTCCTCTCAGTTTAAGGATGCATGCATGGCATCTATTATTTTTTCTTTCTTCTTTTCAAGCATTTTAGGCACCGGATCTCTCAAGATAGAGGGATTCGGGTATCCATGCATCAATAGGAGCCACTAAGTCGATTGTGTCAGTCCCCATCATGATATTGCCTTAGAAATCTGCTCTGCTATTGGATTATGCATGGTGGGTGAAGCCGTAGTCGTGACCGTTAGTCCGACTCGAAGATGTTCCATAGTGATCCTTAAAGATTTTGCTAGAAATCCATTGCAGCAAGATGCCATTTGTGATGTATGTCTCCCTTATTTCACGCAAGTACGTGTGGTCAGTACTGGACAAGGTTAGCTCAGTGATGATAGTAGATGGTTTCCTTGGAACACGGGAATGTTACAGTACAAAAGGTGGATTAGGGTTACAAAGCTATGTGTTGTGATGTATGAAGGCTTGACTTGTATCTGTAGTCCGCTGGCTAGGCCGTGACGTGCATGTCATGTGTGGAGAGTGTCCCGGTGAGACAACTCCCCTTCAGTGAAACTGATGAGAATGCCAAGTATTGGGCAAGCTCGGGAAATGATGCCCACGAGCAGGTGGGGTCCTAGGAGGGTTCTTTGCATCGGTTTGTTTGTTTGAGACTGAATCCTGATGTGAGAAGTCAGAGTTTGTAGGCAAGCCCGGATTTTGAGACCCACGAATGGGTGGGGCCTTGGAAAGAGTTCCGTGTGCCAGCTTGTATGCTGTTTGGGGAAAATTGAAGTACCCATGTGTTTGCGGCTTGAACGTCGAAGGGGAAATTGAAAGTACCTGATTGACAATGTGTTAGGATATGTTAAATTCATACGCTTTAGGGTGCCTTGGGTGAGACCTAGGATTGCATACATGTTGCATTGTAGGCCCCCTTTTTATATGCTCAACATAGAAACATGTTTGTTGAATGAGATATAAAAGCTTATTTTATAGCATTAAATGTTATGGTATATTACAAATGAAGTACTGACATGCTGGGTAATGGTGTACCCCATTGTCCGCTACGGATTGCCGGGAGGAGAATTGTTAGTTACACTGTTGAGGTCAGCAATTGCTTACCCATGTTACCATAAATATTTACAGGGCAGTGATCGCAAGTAGGAGCAAGCTCGCCAGCCAAAAAGGCCTAAGCCTCATGAAGTGAACCTTTATTTACTTATGTTTTGATGCTACAATATGATCCTTGAGATGTAATCCGACTTGCATGGCGAGGTAGCATAGAAGTGCTTTTGCACATTTTTATAAGTGTTATTCAATTCTGGACTCATGTTGTGTGAGGTCTTAAGGCCATTTTGATAATCCTGGTTTGGTGGATAACTTTTAGTTTTGTTTGTATGTTTTTGCGGTTTTATTCTGAGTTTTGAGCTTGGTTGTTTTATATCATCTTTTAATACTTAAGTTGTGGCGTATGTATGTTGTGGGGCCCCGATTGGCCTCATATTATACAGTCATTATAGGGGAGGTGTTACATTTTGGTATCAAAGGGAGGTTAATGTCCAAAGTAGGGTTTAGCAGTCGATTTAACGTAATCGGATCGCATTGAGAAGTTATTCAAATAGGAGTATTGCGGGACCATGAGTGTCCTTATGTTTGATTCTTGCGAATAGAGACTTATTCGTGTTTACCTTGCTTTGTAAGGGTATAACCAACGAGGCACGGATGTCAAGGCCACGAGAAGAGCCTTCGGCAAGCAGTGCAACTTCTCCAGGTCCGTTGGGCATGGGGGTAACCCTGGCCGATTTCTTTCGCATGCTTATAGAAGCATGGTAGCCATGATAGGATCTGCAATCAACAGGAAGGGCATGAATCCTCAGGGGAAATTCCTGTCTGAAATAATAGGAAAGGTGATCTTATGCAAACCAGGTGGCCATGATAGGATATCAGCCTATATGTTCAGCCTGATGACTAGGGTTATCTTTAAGATTCCAACAAATTGGTCTACAGTACTGTTTGATAAGATTAAAGAAGGAATCAAGAAGCCAAACTTGGCGAGGATCATGAGTCTGTACCTAGCTGGAATAATTCCAGAGGTAATGCAACAGATTCCTTGATCAAAGATAAATCATATGATTAGAATGGACATAAGGTTATTCTCCAGGTGGGATAGAGTTCTTTCTAAAGAAATGCCTGATGTGGACAGGACAAAAGCATGGTCCTGAAGATACTATATCTGCACAGGTGCAGGGGGAGCCAGTTATTGCACAAGTGCAGGGGGAGCTGGAATGTATACAAGTCCAGGACAATGCTTAGAATGCACATTTGCAAGGGGAGCCAGAGTATGAATAGGTACAAGAGGAAGAAAGAATCAATTTATCAGAGGACATTGTTTCTCACACTAATCTCGATATTTCTGGTATTGCTGCTGCTGCTGCTGAGTAAGTACAATCTCCTGCTCTCACACAACAAGAATTTACTCTTGAAGGGTTGTTTCCTGATATTGAAGGAGAATCAGATAAAATGGAGACCCTAAGATTTGAGGGAGAGCAAGTAAGGGTTGAGGGGGAATAGGTTGATATAGAGGAAAAGCAACAAGTAGCTGAGAAAGAAATTTCTTTCACTTCTCAAGAGAGAGTTACAATTGAAAGTTCTTCAGAATCTGAGAAATAAGAAGTAAGAGAGGCAAAGAAAAGAAAACTTATGGTTTTCAAAAGGAGAAGTCAAAGCTATAAGCAGGCTTTACAAACTACTTCTTCCCAACCAGCACCTGCAATTGATTACAATAAACTTCTGGTGGATTTACAAATCAAAATGGATGAGCAGAGATTGCTTCTACAAAAATATGTGGATGAATCCCAAAAGGCTCTTCAATTTGATCTGGCATAAGAGATAAAATCTATAAGATTTGAAGTTAATCACAATAAAAGAGAGATGACAGATTGCTTCCACAAGGGAGGCAATGCTGTTGTATTTCTTGCAAAGCAACAAGCAGACATAAAGAAGCAAGTGGATGAGATGGCTGTTAAACAAGTCTATGTCCTTGAGAATCAAAAAAGAATGAATGAAAATCTGACTGAATCACATAATGTGATAGTCACTGAGTTCACAAACACTGTTGTTGCAATGACTACTGCAAGGGCTACAAGCTGCCCTAGATGCAGTTAAAACTGCCATCACTTCATCTGAGAAGTTGATTAGTGACAAGCTTCAAAAATTAAAGCCATTCTTTAAAGATGGAATCAACTATCTGGATGGACAAATCAGATTTCAGAAAGATGACTTGAGAGAGCATGTGGCTAGAGAAGTCATAAAGGGGGAGAGGGTGTTAGTCTATGCTGGGTCTGATCATGCAAAATGGGTAACTAACAGCATAAGAGCCACTCTTGGATATCCACCCTTGTGTGATGATGATAATATGGCTGAGTTAGGGGTACAACAAATTCTACTTGAAGGTAATCAACCTGAGGTTGCCCAAGTTATTTACCCTCCTGCAAATCTTGAGATGATACATGAACAGGTTCAGTCAATGTACAGCCCTCCACAACCAATTACAAATGTGATTATTAAAAAGGTTGATATGACAGATGCAGTTATCAAAGCTCAGTAAGATGCTCTATTATCAAAGAAAAGATTTAGAGAGCAAGCAGAATTAAAGCCAGACTTTGAGCAGTGGAGCCCCACTTCAAGGAATATCATTTTAACTGATTGTAAAGCTGTAAAAGATATAGTACATGAAAGGGGAAAATGGTACAATGAGCAAGAATGACAAAAGTATGAAGCCAGACAAGAAGCCATAGTTCAACACAGGAGAAAGGCTAAGATGGGGAAGCTACCTACTGATACTCAAGAACATAGCAAGTATTTCCCCAAGCCCTTTCATTATTTTGAAAGACAAAGGATCAAGGTTGATGCACATAAGAAAGTTGATTTGAAAGGCAAGAAGCCCATGGAAGATACAGAACCTCCTGCTCAGGCTCAGATAATATCTTGAAAAGGGATAGTCATCAAGGAGCCTGCCCAGCCTTAGTCTAAGCTTTACTAGTTTTTGTTCAAGAACTATTTAATTGTTTGTTTGTTAAAGAAATCAATGTAAACATTTTGTAACAAACTTTTTGAGTTGATATACAAAATATTATTCTGTGATCATTTACTTTTACATATTTATTCTGTGATTTAACTATGATATGTGTTTTATTTATAAAGTACCTTGTCATATAATGCTTATGTACATCATCTTGTTTATTTTCTAAGTGGTGTATATCATTGGCTAAAGGGTTATGACTTCTCCAAATAGGGGGAGATTGTTGGGTACATTGGAAAATGTGTACCTGATTTGAAGAAGCCTCACTTAGATCAATGATATACATCAAGGTGTATTTGATGTTATTTTGAGTTTATATGTGCAGGTTAAGTATGTGCTAGAATGCAGGAAAAATATTCTAAGTCCATATGTTGACACCTGAGGAAGCTGTGCCGACACTTCAGTAAGATTGTGTCAACACTTGGAAATAGCTGGGTCGAAACTTAGGAGAATTTTTGTCGACACCGAGAGTCAGTGTAGACACACAGAAGATTATAGTCAACATCGACTGTGTCGACCCTGGGAGGCAGTGTCGACACACAGAGGCAGAGTCGACAATAACTGTGTCGACACCGGGAGGCAGTGTCGACACACACTATATTCTGAGTCTACATCAACTGTGACGACACATAGGACTTGAGTCGACATACACCTGAGTCTAGACCAAGTTTATTGCTGATGAATGGTGAAGTGTTTATGTCGACACAAATAATCAGTGTCGATACATTCTCTAGATGCAGTATCAAGAAGCTGTGTCGACATCACGACAGCTTTGTCGACATCACCAAAGGTTGTGTCGACACTTAAGTCACTTGTGTTGACACATATTGACGGATGGTCTCGACACTTTATGACAGACAGACTCGATGCTTTGCTGACAGAGTCAAAGGCACAAGAACTATTTGAAGACTTGACAGCTGTGAGTTACAACAAGTTTACTGAAGCTGTCAGACTTGTCAGAAGTTAGTTATAAACCGGATCAGCCGGTTACCATGGATGAAGTCTATAAATAGATGGATTTAGAAGAAGAAAAACATTCTGAAGAAGGGACAAGTATTGTCACAACTAACATAATTAGAGATCTATCTCTGATAAAGAAAGTACAAGAAACAAAGAAGAAGATCTTCGTGAGAAGATCTAAGAAGACGTTCTGAAGTAGTTTACTATTCAGATTATGTCTAAGTGGAATTCAATCAAGAATTCAAAAGTATCTTCAAGAGGTTTGGATAGAGAGAGATCCAGCTACTTGAAGACAAGGAGGAGACATTCACAGGTCTCTCAAGAAGCAGATACTGAACTAATCTGTCAAAAAGATTCAGATCTATTTCTGAAGTCTTAGAAGGAAGCTGCCAGTCACTTTATTCAAAGGAAATCAACCCAACTAAGTTCAGATTCAAGAAGTTTTGAAGAAAGCTAATATCAAGTTGATTTCAGTCATCAGCCACATCAAGAAGCTGATCAAGAAAGTTCTTATCCCTTCTCTCTCAACAGGGGTAAGAGATTATAAAAATTTCTTATCAAATTCTGTAGGATCTATTCATAGATCTGAGTTGTAAGCCTATTTTATAAAGGCTGAGTGTAGGAGATTTATTCTCTGAGTGGTAGGGCTGTTTATGCCTGAGTTGTAGGAGAAGGTATTCTCTGAGCTGTAGGCCTTGTCGCAAGGCTGAGGTAGGGCTGTTTATGCCTGAGTTGTAGGAGAAGGTATTCTCTGAGTTGTAGGCCTTATGGCAAGGCTGTGGTAGGGCTTGTTTGCCTAAGTTGTAGGAATCCTTCTTGATTCTGAGCTGTAGGATATGAGGATCTGAGTTAAATGACGAAGTTAGGCCGACTCTAGCATACTGCTAGATAGGTGAAGGGGGAAAGTGGATGTACCCAGACCTTGGGGAACCACTATAAATCTGTGTGCAATCTGTTATGTGTGTATGATTGTGATTGCTGTACTGTGTTAGCTATAGAAATATCTGATTTATTCGAAGAACTGTAGTTATATTCTGCCTTAAGTTAAATCAAGGAAAAGTACCTATTCACCCCCCCCCCCCTCTAGGTGTTTAGGTAGTCTTGAAAGTAAAACTATAAGCTAGAGTAAAAGAAATCTGAGTTTGCGACATTCATGTTAGAAGGAGATGCTAAGTTGTGGTGGGTGAGACATAGTGGTTGCTAGTTTCCTGGACGCACCCCGTCCATTGAAGAGTTCAGGAATGCTTTCTTGAAGAAATACATTCCTGCATCGACAAGGCTGGCCCTTCAGAGGCAATTTTTGGACTTGGTACAGCGGGACAAGATGGTTGACGAGTATGTTCAGGAGTTCACTCGTTTGGGTCGTTATTCTAGGATGACCATGGCCGACGATAAGGAGAAAGATAACCTCATATATCATGGGCTAATAGAGAATCTTAGAAAAACCCTCATATCTATGAAGAATGTTGGTTTAAATGAGCCGGTTGAGGCTTCCAAAACGTTGGAAAGCAATATGGAGCCAACCCAATGTCGTAAGGGGTTCGCAGCCAAGCAGGGAGAAGGGAAGCCTTCTCAATCGCAAGGGAGGTCTGAACGGAACCGGTGGAAGAAGAAACCTCATCCTTTTAAGCCAAGTGAGAAAAGTAACATGATGCCTAGAGGGTCTCGCTTCAAGGGACCACCGTCATGCTTTAAGTATGGCAAACAAGGCCACATAATACATTTCTGTACTGAGGGTGGTGCTGAGCAGGAGCCAAGACAAGAGCAGTTCGTGTGGTCCGACCCCATTACCGTAAAAAAGGAAAGATGGAGGAGTCTAGCGCTTCTCGTTTCCCACCCGTGCAACCAAGCTCTTATAACCTTAGGCAGTAGGAAGCGATCCACCAACCCGATGTAGTTACAGGTATGAGAAAGTTTAAGTAAATTTATTTGCTGCTTTAAACTTTCAAAACTATTTATGTTTGTCTCCTATATTTTAGGCTTTATGTTAGTTTCTGGATACAAGACTAGGGTATTGTTTGATACAGGAGCGTCACTCTCTTTTCTTGCGGAAAGCTTTATCCAAAAATTAGAGTTGAGTCATTCTCAGCGGACACAGAGCTGAAGGTGCACATGCCAAATGGGTCATCCATGACTACCAGGACGAAGGGGTATATTTGTTATAGTCTGGACGGAGTTAAATTCCCGTCGGTATCAGCGGTTCTACCATTGGTTGAGTTCGATATAATATTGGGAATAGAGTGGCTTGCAGAGCAGCGTGCCTGTATTGACTGCCTATCTAAAGTGGTGACCCTAAGGAGCAAAGTGCAAGCAGAAGTAAAGTTTGAGGACCTTAGTGGAGTGGCCTATTCCCTGATATCGGCCATTTTGTTGGTGCGGGCAGTTAACCAGGGAGGAGTAGCTCTTGTAGCATTGTTGGAGGTTCGCCTTTCCAGTTTATCACTTGGGGAAGTGCCAGTGGTGGCAGAGTTCGAGGATGTCTTTCTTGATGAACTTCTTGGAGCATCTCCTCGATGAGAGATTGATTTCTCGATTGAGTTACTGCAAGAGGGTAGGCTGGTGTCACGTACTCCTTTTAAGATGTCAAAAAAAGAGTTGGCCAAACTCAAAGTACAGTTACAACAACTATTGGAGCTGGGGTATATTAGACCCAGTTCTTCACCATGGAGCGAATCGGTGTTGTTTGTGAAGAAGAAAGACGGTAGTATGCAGTTGTGCATAGACTCCCGAGAGTTGAATAAACTGACTGTCAAGAATAAGTATATGATTCCTCAGATAAATGACCTGTTCGACCATTTGGTGGGGTCATTGGTGTATTCTAAGTTGGACTTGAAGTGAGGTTACTATCAGTTGCGGATTTTAGATGAGTACATACCCAAGACAGCATTAGGTACGCGGTATGGTTATTTTGAGTTCTCGGTGATGTCGTTCGGGTTGACGAACGCACCATCACATTCATGGATTTGATGAATTGAGTATTTCGGGAATACTTGGACTCTTTTGTAGTTATCTTTATTAAAGACATTCTAGTTTACTCCAAATCGGAGGTGGAGCATAAGACTCACTTGAGAGTAGTCTTGTAGGTGTTGAGAGAGAACCAGCTTAATGCAAAGTTCTCAAAGTGCGAGTTCTGGTAGAGAAGGTGGCATTTTTGTGCCATGTGATTAGTGGAGATGGGGTGGTGGTAGATCCGACAAAAGTTGAAGCCATCAGGGATTGGCCGATTTTGAGAACCGTGGTGGAAGTCTGAAGTTTCCTTGGACTAGATGGGTACTATAGAAGGTTTATTGAAAACTTTTCGCGAATAGCTCTACCCCTCACTTCTCTAACTAGTAAGGACCAGAAGTTTGTGTGGACTCAGGAGTGCAATCAGGCATTTGACACCCTGAAGGAAATGTTGATGACAACTCCAATCCTAATTCTTCCTACAAGGACTGAAGGATTTTAGATTTTAAGTGACGCATAAGGATGCAGTTTGGGTTGCGTTTTTGTGCAACTTATGAGTGCGATAGCCTTTGGGTCCTGGTAGTTGATGTCTCTCTAGAGGAATTAACCCGTCCATGACTTGGAATTGGCGCCGGTAATTTTTGCATTGAAGTTGTGGTGGCACTATGTGTATGATGCGAAGGTGGAAATCTTCACGGACCACAAAAGCTTGAAGCATCATAGATGGGTCGAGTTCCTTGGAGACTATGATGTGGCGATTCGGTATATGCCAGACAAAGACAACGTGGTGGTTGATGGCTTGAGTAGGAAGTATTCTGGTCAAGGGAGTTCGATCAGAGCTCATGACGAGTGGTTGATGCGGGACTGGGAGTTCGTTGGCATTGAGTGTGTAGCAAGAGGCGATTCTGGCATGGCTCGGTTGGAATGGATTGAGATGCAAAATGACTTTTCTGATCGTATTCGAGAAGCTACTAGTTTGAATGTATAGTTCCAGCCATTTTTTGTGGAAGCTCAAAAGGCCGAGGGTAGCGCCTGGGAGATGATTGATTGGATTTGAGGAAGGATAGAAGGATGTGTGTACCGCAGTTCAACTAGCTTCGCGAGGAGTTAATGTTTGAGGCTCATTTCGCAAAGTACTCCATTCACCCGGGTAGTATAAAGATGTACTTGGATATGAAGAAATCCTTTTGGTGGCCTGGTTTGAAGCGAGACATAGCTTTGTACATAAGTTAGTGCGAAACTTGTGCCTTAGTGAAGGCCAAGTGTTAGAAGCCAAAAGGGTTCCTGTAGCCTCTTCCTATTCCCGAGTGGAAATTTGATGACATCTCCATGGACTTTGTGCATGACTTAACTCGATCGCAGTAGGGTAACGACGCGATTTGTGTGATCGTGGATCGCTTTACCAAAGTGGCTCATTTCATCCAAAATACGAAAGGGGACAGTATGGAGAAGCTTGTAAAGTTGTATGTTCGCAACAATGTGTGACTACATGGGATTCCTAAGAGTATAGTTAGTGACCGCGATGGACGATTCACATCCAAAGACTGGAGGATGTTTTAGAAGAGTCTGGGCATGAAGCTCAAGTGCAGTACGGCGTTCCATCCTAAAACTGATGGACAAACCGAAAGAATGATTCGTATAATAGAGGATACTCTGAGAATGTGTACCCTCGATTTTGGTAAAAAGTGGGAAGACCACCTCTTCATGGTGGAGTTTGCTTATAACAATAGTTACCAGGTGTAACACCCCAAAAATCTCAAAATTGGATTTGAGGTGCAGGCTGCTTGACACGGCCTGGGACACGGGCGTGTCCCAGGGCGTGTCGGGGGTACACGGCCTGGGATACGGGCGTGTCCCAGGGCGTGTCACTCAATAAATCGCCGGTTTGAGTCAGAAATGTACACGGCCCGGAACCAAGCCTTGAACACGGCCGTGTCAGATTTGACACGGGCGTGTCCGAGGGCGTGTGCCTACCCGTGTACTGCTCTGACTTGTTTTAGAGCTCGTTGAGTACCGTGTAATAGGGGTGATACGGGAGTGTCACATGACTGACACTGGCATGTGAGGTTCGACACGGGCGTGTCGATGCCCGTGTTCTGGTAGTGTTCAGTCGGTACGTGTGCCGCTTAAGGGTACACGGCCTGTGACACGGGCGTATCACTGGCCGTGTCAGCCAAAAAGTCTAGTTTTCAGGAAGATCGTGGCCGTTCATTTTTCCTTAAAGAAGATCTTGTGGCTGGGGCTCATTCCTGGGCTGATAAGGCCGGGAAAGAAGGAGGAAAGGCTCATTTTTGAGTTCATACTCTCTTTCTAGCTTTAAGAGAGAGGTGAGAGCAAGGTGAGGAAGAAGAAGTGGAATCCGGCTGCCGGTGGTGCTACGGTGGTCCAAATCGCGAGCAGAGTTCGGATTTGCGAAGGCAACGCTGCTGCGAAGGCTTTCATCCGTCTCAAATTTCTCTCCATGGCTCCGAAGCAAGTTCCTAGGGTAACGATTTCCTGCTTGGACATGTGAAGTCCTTAATTCCTGCATTGCATAGGGAAAACCCTTCCCCGCGAGTGTGCGGTGGGTTGTGGCGTCCCTTGGGGTAGATATGTGAAGTCCCCCTTGTTAGAGTCCGGAATTAGTGTACGGATCTAGGCATGCTGTGTGAAGCCCATCTGGACATATTGGTCTGGATTGGTGATGCTTGTTTGCATATCGGAGAAGACTCCGTGATTATTGCTTGGATGCATGATGGATAAAGTACTGGAGGAAGTCCAGGAAATTGTGAGAGTTGGGTGCAACTCTTGTGGCCGTGAGTTGCCACTTTGTGTGCGGTTGAGCGTTGGGCTGCAACTGTATGAAAAGGCTTCGTGCCGAACAGGCAAGGTGAAACCGACCCGCGCCTTTAAATGTGGCCTCAGGTACGATGTACCTGGTTGGGCAAGGCGATTTGAGCAACGGGGGGTGGCTGATCTGTACCTGCGTTATGTAGGCTGGACATGAGAGTGCCAAGGCATTGGGCTTTCGTTAGCGGCATAATGAGAGTCCTGGGCCTGCGTGCCGGACTAAATTCTCAATGGTGAGATCCGGGGTTTCCGGTATACCCGAGAGTGCCATGAGTGCACGGGACGTCGGGCCGTCGTGCCGGCGTTTGTGATATGTGACTGTGCGGTCGTGCACGTCTTGCTTGAATTGCTATATATATCATATTGGAAGATTGCTATGCAGGGATGGAATTCCGCTGCCCCGTGCCAGGGGCAGGGTCGTTATAATTAGTCAGCTGAATGCTGACCGTTGCCCTGTTTGCCACCGCTTGGTGGATTGGTTCTTACAGGTACTGCAGGTGCTGGTCCGAGCGGGACTTAGCGGGCTGAAGCCCAAAGCTGTGTTGCTGCCCTCGAAGGCATTGTTTTGTTTCTTTTGTTCATGTGTGGCCGGCCTGCGTGCCGATGTCTGTAATCCACACTCTTGTTAAGAGAAATTGTTGTAAGGCCTTAAGGCCAGACTCTTTTGATGTTTGTATACATTCCTATGTTTTAGTGGACAGTGTTCTGTATCTTGAGTTCAAATATTCAACCGTGAAACTTCCGCTAGAATGCTCTGTGGTTAGGATGCGTTGGATATGATATTAGTTCATAGCGTCTCCGCCTGTTTGTGGAATATGGTGTGGGGCCCCGGCCGGACCCTCTATTATATTCTTCTTGACGGGTAGAGGTGTTACAATTTGGTATCAGCTTGTTGGTCGATCTCTTCCGAATTCGCGGACGAATTCTTTTGAGGGGTGGCGAGCACGTGTCAGTGCCGTCGTTATAACACTTAACTTGAACTCAAGATTGTCCACTTAGGAATGCAAATACACTTGTTTGTTGAACTTGTGTACTCTTTTTGTATGGTTGCCGGTTTCATTGGTTGTTAACCTGTGTATTTTACACATATAGGTGACCAGAAGTGTTGCGGGTCAATCCGAACCACAACGTTCTGTTGAGAGTGCGGCACCAGCTGAGGTGCCCACAACTCCTCCATCCGCTGAAACAGTCCGTCTCATCACGGAAATGGTACTTGCTGTGATGAATGCTCAGCAAGCGGGGCAGGCACGTCCTGCAGTGGTGCCAACGCAAGCTGGGGTACGGCAAGAACCGGTAGAAGACGAATTTGATCCGCGGGTAGCAGATCAACAATGGAAGCAATTCTTGAGCTTTAACCCTCCGTAGTTTCACGGGGCGGGGACACCGGCCCAAGCAGAGGATTGGCTTGCAAGGATCAAGAGGATTATGAGAGCTATCAAGGTTGAGGAGGAACAGAAAGTCATGTTAGCCACTTTCCTACTGGAAGGAGAGGCGTGATTGTGGTGGGATGAGATTGAACTGCATCACTTGGCCGGCAGGCAATTGGCAGAGATTACAATGGAAGAATTTTCTCGACTGTTCTTAGCACAACATGTAACATCCCATGTTACTTCTAGGCCCCTTAACTTAGATTGAGTTAGGCATAAGGTGGGTGTTAGGGAAATTAGCTAGGTTTGACCCCAGGTAGTGGGTTGTAGCAATGTGGGGCCCACTATAGGACCAAAGTCAAACTAGGTCAAACTAGTCTAAATAGGGACCCTAGCCACACCATGACCCCACCACATTGCCCTAACCCTAAAAACAATCTAAGTGGACCCTAGGGCATGTTACTAGGTCAACCATTGACTCAAGTTGACCCAAGTCAACCATAACCCTAATTTGGTCAAATCCGCACAAATAAGCCCAATTAGATCAAGTGGGGCATCATCATGGCCCAAACCATGTTGAGTGATGACTTAGGCCTCATGATCACTAAGTGGGGCCAGCCCACTCACCCATTTGACCAAGTCAACCCTAATGTCAAACTTGGTCAACCTTAAGCCTAAATAAGGATAATTGAAGATCAAGCCCATTCCTAATGGGCTAAGACCTTCACCATGGCCCAACCCATGTTGGGTGATGACATGAGGTCCATGACCATCAAGTGGGGTCAGCCCACTCATCAAGTTGACCAAGTCAATCTAAAAAGTCAACAAGTCAACAAATGGCCTAAAGGAAGAAAAGTGAAGGCCAAGCCCATTTCCAATGGGCAAAGCCCATGAGCCAAGGACCATGACCAGCCCAAATGACCATTGGCAGCCACTACCCCTCTGAATTTGGAGAGAGATTACATGCATGGGGGTAGTTTTGGAATTTTGGTGAAAAGGAAGAGAGAGAAAGGAGGAAATGAAGTGATGGAGGCCATGTGGCCCTCCTCCTCTCTTCCCAAACCCTCCTCTAAGCTCCAGCAACATTTACCATCCATTTCCAGCAAGCTTCACGCCACATGGCATCTAGGAGGAGCATCCAATGTAGAGGCCGAAATCCACTTAATGGCAACTCACTATACAGGCAATATCAGCTCATTTTAACCCTCCCATTAGCTTCAGAAGGTCCAAAGGAGTGGAATTTGATACCTAGATCAAAGCTTTTGGTGGAGAATCGGGTTCGGGAGCAAGCTCGCCGGAGAGGAGAAATTCCATGGCCAACCACCGCCACCACCGCCGTCGGGCTTCGATCAAGGTCCGTTTCGCCGCCCCTCTCTCTATACTAGCTTCTTAGATCCATTAGGTGATATATCGGGCTCAATTGAGGCCGATTCCATGGGAGCAAAGCTTGAAATTTCGGATTTTTAATGAGGTGCAAGTTCGCCGGAAACCGCCGCCTCCGGCGGCCAAGTCACCGCCAAACGTTAGCCCTCACCTCAACGGAGGTGGTGGTGGTGGTGGCCGGCCAGGGAGGTGGCCGAGTGGCCGATAAATGACCTTGGAAGGAGCTCCAGGTTGGGCAAATCTCGGCCTTTGGCTGTTTGGAGAAGATGAACAGATGCCCTTTATTTTGCTTTGAGATTAGTGCTGTTATGATGTATAGTGTTCTGTCCTTGTTTATACAGTCACTTGCATGTTAAATATAGGGCCCTTAGGGTCATTTTCAGGACTAGTGGTTAATATAAAACATGTATCCCTATGTCGTACCTTTAAAATGCCACCCTAAACATGGATTTTGACCAAGTGGTCTGGCCTGTAGGGTAATTCTCCTAGGACTGGTCCTAGGCTAGGGCAGATCTTAATTTGAGTGCCCATGCTGAACCAATGATGCACATGGCCTGAAATTTTGGGCATGTGCATGTCTAGGGCATATCTAGCCCATGCCAAAAATAAGGAATTTTTGGAATATTTTTCCTATAGTTTTGTTCAAAATGTCAAAAATTAAATAATTGGAATAATTGGAGTGTTAAGCCTCCAAATGGCCCCAAATTTTGGTGGCAAGTCCTCTGGGACATGTTTAGGGTCTGACAAAAATTTCAGCCCATTTGAACCACTGCATGTTGGGTTAAACCACTTGCATGTGTAGGCTAGATTTAGCCTTGGTGTGCATTTAGCAAATTTTGCTATGATGTGTACTTATCCATTTTGGGACCTCTAAAAACCTTGAAATTAATTCCAGAGGATCCTTAGGACAAATTCAACCCCTCAAATTTATTATGGGATTTTTGGGAACAAAAATCCCATTATTTGGATTTCTGAAAATTATAGCCATATTGGAAAAATAAAGTTGGAAAATAGATTTAATCAAGCAAAAATCCTCAGATTTGGTCCTGTTCAATTTTTGGTCATATTTGACTTGGGGTAATTTTATTTTATCTGTTTGAGATCTTTTGGAGTTAAATATCATGTAAAGACCATTTTACCCTTATTACTTCCATTCATGAATTAATGAATAAATAAGTCAAAAAAAATTTGGAAATATTCCTAGTGGTGTATATAGGTATTTGTTAGCTAGCATATTTATTTCAGAATTTTTGGATGTGCATACAATTTTTAAATCATCATAATGGGATTTTGGTAAATATCCAAGAAATTGAATTGCAAGGCCATTACACTGTTAAGGTTGATGAAACTTTTTTCAGTAGTCTTATTTTGATGATTTAGATTCCCTGTAATTTTCTTAGAATTTTTGTGAATAAATATCTCATACTTCCTTTGAAAAGTGTAATTATGATGGTTTTAGATTAATCAACAAATAAATACAAATATTTTAATGAAAATTATAAACTTTGGGAGATAGTAATATTTCATCATGTTAAAGGTCAGGATAATTGTTTTGCATCATTAGGGCCATGCAAAGATATATTTCACATGTTAAATGACTTTGGAAAATATTTGGAGAAATTAAATTAATTATATAAATAATTGGGAAAATTATGAAAATTACCATACTCATTTTATTAGTTCATACCACCCTAGGATAAATATTTGGGGGTTGGTGGCCGAAGGAATTGAAAGTTCGATTTCGGGGTGGTATTAGGCCATGGGCTGCGCATAGTAAAAGTAGGTTATACCTTAGGGCCTCCGGGGAATTGATCGACAATTGAGCTAGAGTCTAAGATTGGAAGTATAACCCTGTGTGGCATTTGTGTACTAGAAACGAGAGTAAGAGTGCAAACCTTAGTCTTAACTAGGAGGAGGCCGACGGAAGACCGTCGTTCCTCAATTAACACTTTAAGTCACTAAGCCACTCTAGGTAACAATGAGAGCAAAGGGAATCCTGGGTAGACACTAACTAAAGTAAATATCCTTGAAAAAGGGAGCTTTGGGACTCAACCCATCGTAGCTCCTAGTGCCCTTGAGAGCCCTTCACTGGGAATACCTTGGGCAGTCCTGGGATTAACCTTAAGTTACTAAGTATAATAACCGGTAGACAAGAGTAGTTTAATAGAATAGGTGAACTGAACTTGTCCTCACTCGTGCCGGGTTGGAGGGACTTAGAGTCTGTTGACTACTTGCTCACCCGTGCAGAGTAGGAGGAAAGTGGCTGATATATATATACTCACCCGTGTAGGGTTGGAGGTTTTGTAGCACATACTCGCCCGGGACGGGTTGGAGGAAATTGGAACAGGATGGTCCTGCGAGCTGGAGACTCGAGATAAAATACTTGCATGTGCATAAATTAGTAGCGGGCCATGCAGTACTGGCCAGTCGTCACACCGACGGCAGTACGGTGGACCAGGCGGGTGCGAGGGTTAGAGGGACCAGTAGGTTGTTTATATTGAAGTCTGGAGGACTTTTCCCGATAACGCGCACCCGGCCCAACAAGACTGACAGGTAGTCAGCAAAGTGGTACACAGAGACTCTAGAGTACACTTGTTTCATGTACATAGGCGTACAAGAGAGGTCTAGGCCAGGTAGTGTGTATACCCGCCTAGAAGGTGGAGACGCCCGCTCTGCTGCTGCCGTAGCCACAACGGTGGTACCTGAGAGTGATGCTAGCTCTCGAAAAGTGGGAACTGAAGGTCTGTGATCACGGAGTTGTGTGTGTGAGTTGCACTGCATTTTCATATCATACCCTCCATATAGATGCATATCATTAACTTTCATAACAACCTATGACACCTAATGTATAAGTGGTATGGGACGCTTATACATTAGGACCTGCTAAACGACCCCTTAGTCTATAAGCTTGAGTGGGCAAGTTTATAGGTTAAGGTTATTTCCTTTATATATATATATACTGCTTGTGACAACCGACACCCCATCGTATAAAATGGTATGGGACATTTTATATGATGGGAGCCTTGTAGAAGATCCCTTGGCTTATGTGTACTCGTATAAGTGAAGGTTACTTTTCCTTACTTATATTCATGTATATTCTGCTGTTAGTTCCTGTCACCTGCTTCCACTTTTGCTACCCCTTGATTGTCCTCCGCTTCATCCTCCCGCTCGGTGCCTAGGAGTTGCGGGGCGAGGTGCGGAGGAAATGACTTTGTCTTTTTGACTAATGGTCGGTGACCATACTATTTTTAGGAGCTCGAGGAGATGGACCAGCACGACGAGGAGGCAGGACTTGAGGAGCAGATACCGATACCTCCTCCTACTACTACTGGAGCACGTACTCAGGTGTGATGAGTGAGATTATAGATTTCCACTGCTGTTAGAGAGAGAGAGAGAGATTTGATTATGATGTACTGGGCATAAGCCCTTATTTCTCTCTTGTTATTTACTCATTTTGGACATTATTATATGTACTTTTCATTTTCTATATTCATATGATTAGTACTGTGGTTGTGGACTCTACCTGTGTACTCTGATTATTCTGCTTTTTCTCAAATTGGCCGAACAGGTTTATGATCGTACTAGCCGGCAAAATCGGCGTCTTGCGGTGTCGACTAACCCGTGCGTTAGTGTCACCGTAAGACGGCGGTTTTGGGAATAAGATTCGGGTTGGCCTCGGAAAGGGGAACAAGATCTTACAAACTGGTATCACTTGAACAAACGATCATATGAGAAAGAAGTCCACAATACTGGGTCACCCCGCTCGAGCATTAGTTTGCGGACAAACTATGCAGCGGAAGCAATGGTGTGCCCATGTGTAAAAAGCCACATAAAACAGTCCATTTTAAGCAATGAGTTAGGCCAATCCAACTAGGACACCACCCTAGTTTGACTTACCAAGAGGATTTTGCGTCGTACCATAGGCCAAAGATCGACTTCAGATGTAGATTTGTTATGGTACGAGGATAACCAAATCGATTAAAGAAAGATCTTAATTCCAGAGTCCCTACTTAAGGCTTAACCTCGATGTCCCTACTTCGCACATCGAATGATATTACTAATTCTTACTCAAACTAATAAGGACCGCCTCGAGAAGAATTTGATGCATAAGTTTTATAGTGGATGAGTAGGGTACTCGTAAGCTTAATCCTAGTACCGATGACTTGATTACGTCAAGACAACCACGATGATAAATATCAAAGGTCGAATAAGAGTTCAGATGTTAGAAGAGACACTTCCTAGTTTGGTCACATGTTGACCTTGAGCAGATTGTCATACGAAAACCTTGAAGGCCTAAGATAATAACATATCAATTGAAGTAGAAAACCATGCCAAGGATTGTTAGCCCTAAGGATTATGGCATGTACAGGATGAATACATTGTGAATGTCAAAGGAAAAATTAACTGAAATATATGAGGGCTTAACCTTTTTGTTTATAGGGCTACATTGATAACAACTCGAATTTTTCTAAGCCTTTCTCATTAAGCATGTGTCGCAAGCATAGTGATCTAAAAACATGGCTCATTCAAAGATCGCTTAAGTAAAATTGAGGGTTTGTATATACATGACCGGTATGATGATCAATCCTTCCTAGAAGGTTAGGACTCTCGAAGAATTTAACACTATTTATTTAAGCAACATAGACTACTAATGACAAGTTGTGAGCACAATAAATTCACCAGTGAAATAGGAAAGTAGAATGTTTCGAGAATGGATTTTCACTCTCATAATTACTCCAAGACCATATGAGTAAGTGAACAAGGAGAACAGTAAGTTTAATTTCTTGAAAGATATATAAAGAGTGGCTTAGTCATGTGTATATATGACCTTGAAACTAGGGAAGACCATTAAGACTTCAAGAAGTTTCGCAATTCCGAGTTTTAAGGAAGTAACTACTTAGTCCACAGTCTAATGAGCACTCGTGATTTCCTTATTTCCGACACGGTATAAGTCATTTACATATACACGTGAAACCAAAGAAATTGTGTTCAAAAGATCAAATTTGGATCAGTATAAGTTGTAGACAGATTTACACACAATTAAGGGTTGTTTGATTAGCGCCCCCACTAGCATGTTCCAAGATGATCTAACACCTTGAACCGATCAATGTAACACATAATTAAGGAACTCAGATGTATCACGAGGGAGAATCAATACGAATAGAGGATTCGTTTCAAGTCAGAAGATTAACTGAAAAGGGTTTTGCATAGTTAGGGCCTTTAGGAAAGTGACTCTGACAGTCACATGTTGGAAGATGTAAACACAACAATCGATCATTGTTACCCGTGCCTACTTGACATACACAAGTCATTAGGTGGAAAACATAAATACTAGGACAAGGTAACTTCATGTTAATATGAAGGAATGATCGCAAGTCTTAACTATTATAAGATGAGAGTCCATGAAGTAAAAATGCAAGAATATCTAAACGATTATGCCTATAACAATGAGAGTATCGTAGCCCCAACAAACATAGAATCAAGTGAAGAATCATACTAAATTGGAGGATGTATACTCAGAGAATAATCTTGTGGATGTGACTCTGATGATCACAAGAATTAAAACAAATGTGTTCGACGATGATTTACAGATGGTGTGTTCTTTCAAAGATTCAATCCTTTTCAATTTGAATGGTCTACTTACCATTATATTTGAGAAATAGTTTAAGTTATAATCAGAAATCTTGATAAGATAATGTCTTGCGTTTGGGATATAATGATTAAGTTTACTATGGTTGTGCACGATTTAGTACTACCTTGTTTGATCCTAAAAGGGGCTGAGATTTGGAGAATTAAACACAATGATGAAATATCAGTACTATCCACGTTTACATGATATAGTCAATCATTTGATCATAATGAGGAATTATAACCTTGAATGACTCAATTAAGCAAAAGTCATTATATTGGGACTTAAGAATTGAAATAAAGTAACATTTTGGTAAATAAGATTAATTTCTTGTGACATGACATTTGAAATGTAAGGACTCAATAAATTGAAAAGGGGTGGATGATAGGTTAAAGTTGTACACATATATATGACCCCTTAATTATGATAGCGTTAAGAACCGGGATACATACGATGATACCATTATAATCACTATTAGGAGGATTCATGACAATGATATATAGTTCTTGACTATCAAAGGCGTATACGGTGAAATCACATGAGAAGTAGTTAGTGATTAATAAGATTCTCTTCATGCCGAAGTCGATTTGTGCTAGACCTCACCATTTCTGAAAAGATACGCTTATAAAGTTATGAATTAGACTATGTGTGAAAAGCAATTGGAGTCATTTGTACGAACATCAATATCAATAATGATAGCTTAATGTATCCTCGAAAGGGTGAACACACTATGAACTAGGTATTACTGTTTAGGTTGAGTTGTGATAAGTCTTGAATTTGGGGAAAAGCAAAATGATAAATTTTCCATCACACCATGATCTCGGAAGATTTGTTAGCTACTATACATATTTTGAATGATCGTTGGTCGTAAGGAACTACAACCTAATGTGCGATTGGGAGATATTTTGATTGTTAAATGACGGAGGACTTGGAAATGAGTCCTCACAGTTTGAAAGAAGAATTGTCTGAAATATAATGAAAGTACATTTGAAAGAGGACTGTTATCTCTAATAGATTTCTCATAATAATAGCCATGAGGCTTATCACAGGAAGAAGTGTCGGACACCACTTTCTTGGGTTCAGGATGTGGACCCCTGTGGCACTTAGACCAGAGCACATAGATGATACGGAGGCTCAGATTTGACTGATCAGGGACCGGATGCTGGAGGCTCGGGGTAGACAGGCCAAGTGTTACGATGCGCGTCATCGGAAGGTAGAGTTCCAGGTTGGGGACAAGGTATTTTTGTAGATACGTCCGGTGCATGGTGTTTCTCGGGTGAGGAGACATATGAAGTTCAGTCCATGATATATGGGACCAGACTTGATCCTGGAGCGGATCGGTCCCTTGGCTTACCGACTGTAGCTGCCACCGGAGTTAAGGACCCTGCAAGATGTCTTTCATGTCTCTTCATTACGAAGAGTTCTCCTTCGGCCAGAGCATCACATTACCGCTACAGTAGGCCTGGTAGCACCTGATCGATCAGTTCGATTGGAGCCGATCCAGATTGATGATATAGAGGATCGAGTGTTGCGGAAGAAAAAAAAAAGAGTTCCTCTCGTGAAGGTGTTGTGGTCCAACCACGGACGGGAGGAGCACACCTGGGAGCCGAGGGATCCGATGTTGGAGCAATACCCAGAGCTATTTACATCAGGTACATTTTAATTTATGATTTAAGATTCTTCTAATTCTTGCAACTAGAACCCCGTATACCCGAACTTAAATTTCGGGGACAAAATTATTTGTTTTGTTTATAGGATTTGTAACATCCCATGTTACTTCTAGGCCCCTTAACTTAGATTGAGTTAGGCATAAGGTGGGTGTTAGGGAAATTAGCTAGGTTTGACCCTAGGTAGTGGGTTGTAGCAATGTGGGGCCCACTATAGGACCAAAGTCAAACTAGGTCAAACTACCCTAAATAGGGACCCTAGCCACACCATGACCCCACCACATTGCCCTAACCCTAAAAACAATCTAAGTGGACCCTAGGGCATGTCACTAGGTCAACCATTGACTCAAGTTGACCCAAGTCAACCATAACCCTAATTTGGTCAAATCCGCACAAATAAGCCCAATTAGATCAAGTGGGGCATCACCATGGCCCAAACCATGTTGGGTGATGACTTAGGCCTCATGATCACTAAGTGGGGCCAGCCCACTCACCCATTTGACCAAGTCAACCCTAAGGTCAAACTTGGTCAACCTTAAGCCTAAATAAGGATAATTGAAGACCAAGCCCATTCCTAATGGGCTAAGACCTTCACCATGGCCCAACCCATGTTGGGTGATGACATGAGGTCCATGACCATCAAGTGGGGTCAGCCCACTCATCAAGTTGACCAAGTCAATCTAAAAAGTCAACAAGTCAACAAATGGCCTAAAGGAAGAAAAGTGAAGGCCAAGCCCATTTCCAATGGGCAAAGCCCATGAGCCAAGGACCATGACCAGCCCAAATGACCATTGGCAGCCACTACCCCTCTGAATTTGGAGAGAGATTACATGCATGGGGGTAGTTTTGGAATTTTGGTGAAAAGGAAGAGAGAGAAAGGAGGAAATGAAGGGATGGAGGCCATGTGGCCCACCTCCTCTCTTCCCAAACCCTCCTCTAAGCTCCAGCAGCATTTACCATCCATTTCCAGCAAGCTTCATGCCACATGGCATCTAGGAGGAGCATCCAATGTAGTGGCCGAAATCCACTTAATGGCAACTCACTTTACAGGCAATATCAGCTCATTTTAACCCTCCCATTAGCTTCAGAAGGTCCAAAGGAGTGGAATTCGATACCTAGATCAAAGATTTTGGTGGAGAATCGGGTTCGGGAGCAAGCTCGCCGAAGAGGAGAAATTCCATGGCCAACCACCGCCACCACCGCCGTCGGGTTCCGATCAAGGTCCGTTTCGCCGCCCCTCTCTCTGTTCTAGCTTCTTAGATCCATTAGGTGAGATATCGGGCTCAATTGAGGCCGATTCCATGGGAGCAAAGCTTGAAATTTCGGATTTTTAATGAGGTGCAAGTTCGCCGGAAACCGCCGCCTCCGGCGGCCAAGTCACCTCCAAACGTTAGCCCTCACCTCAACGGAGGTGGTGGTGGTGGTGGCCGGCCAGGGAGGTGGCCGAGTGGCCGGGAAATGACCTTGGAAGGATCTCCAGGTTGGGCAAATCTCGGCCTTTGGCTGTTTGGAGAAGATGAACAGATGCCCTTTATTTTGCTTTGAGATTAGTGCTGTTATGATGTATAGTGTTCTGTCCCTATTTATACAGACACTTGCATGTTAAATTTAGGGCCCTTAGGATCATTTTCAGGACTCGTGGTTAATATAAAACATGTAGACCTATGTCTTACCTTTAAAATGCCACCCTAAACATGGATTTCTACCCAGTGGTCTGGCCTGTAGGGTTATTCTCCTAGGACTGGTCCTAGGCTAGGGCAGATCTTAATTTGAGTGCCCATGCTGAACCAATGATCCACATGGCCTGAAATTTTGGGCATGTGCATTTCTAGGGCATATATAGCCCATGCCAAAAAGTAGGAATTTTTGGAATACTCTTTCATATAGTTTTGTTCAAAATGTCAAAAATTAAATAATTGGAATAATTGGAGTGTTAAGCCTCCAAATGGCCCCAAATTTTGGTGGCAAGTCCTCTGGGACATGTTCAGGGTCTGACAAAAATTTCAGCTCATTTGAACCACTGCATGTTGGGTTAAACCACTTGCATGTGTAGGCTAGATTTATCCTTGGTGTGCATTTAGCAAATTTTGCTATGATGTGTATTTATCCATTTTGGGACCTCTAAAAACCTTGAAATTAATTCCAGAGGATCCTTAGGACAAATTCAACCCCTCAAATTTATTATGGGATTTTTGGGAACAAAAATCCCATTATTTGGATTTTTGAAAATTATAGCCATATTGGAAAAATAAAGTTGGAAAATAGATTTAATCAAGCAAAAATCCTCAGATTTGGTCCTGTTCAATATTTGGTCATATTTGACTTGGGGTAATTTTATTTTATCTGTTTGAGATCTTTTGGAGTAAAATATCATGTAAAGACCATTTTACCCTTATTGCTTCCATTCATGAATTAATGAATAAATAAGTCAAAAAAAAATTTGGAAATATTCCTAGTGGTGTATATAGGTATTAGTTAGCTGGCATATTTATTTCAGAATTTTTGAATGTGCATACAATTTTTAAATCATCATAATGGGATTTTGGTAAATATCCAAGAAATTGAATTGCAAGGCCATTACACTGTTAAGGTTTATGAAACTTTTTCCAGTAGTCTTATTTTGATGATTTAGATTCCCTGTAATTTTCTTAGAATTTTTGTGAATAAATATCTCATACTTCCTTTGAAAAGTGTAATTATGATGGTTTTAGATTAATCAACAAATAAATACAAATATTTTAATGAAAATTATAAACTTTGGGAGATAGTAATATTTCATCATGTTAAAGGTCAGGATAATTGTTTTGCATCCTTAGGGCCATGCAAAGATATATTTCACATGTTAAATGACTTTGGAAAATATTTGGAGAAATTAAATTAATTATATAAATAATTGGGAAAATTATGAAAATTACCATACTCATTTTATTAGTTCATACCACCCTAGGATAAATATTTGGGGGTTGGTGGCCCAAGGAATTGAAAGTTCGATTTCGGGGTGGTATTAGGCCATGGGCTGCGCATAGTAAAAGTAGGTTATACCTTAGGGCCTCCGGGGAATTGATCGACAATTAAGCTAGAGTCTAAGATTAGAAGTATAACCCTGTGTGGCATTTGTGTACTAGAAACGAGAGTAAGAGTGCAAACCTTAGTCTTAACTAGGAGGAGGCCGACGGAAGACCGTCGTTCCTCAATTAACACTTTAAGTCACTAAGCCACTCTAGGTAACAGTGAGAGAAAAGGGAATCCTGGGTAGACACTAACTAAAGTAAATATCCTTGAAAAAGGGAGCTTTGGGACTCAGCCCATCGTAGCTCCTAGTGCCCTTGAGAGCCCTTCACTGGGAATACCTTGGGCAGTCCTGTGATTAACCTTAAGTTACTAAGTATAATAACCGGTAGGCAAGAGTAGTTTAATAGAATAGGTGAACTGAACTTGTCCTCACTCGTGCCGGGTTGGAGGGACATGGAGTCTGTTGACTACTTGCTCACCCGTGCAGAGTAGGAGGAAAGTGGCTGATATATATATACTCACCCGTGTAGGGTTGGAGGTTTTGTAGCACATACTCGCCCGGGACGGGTTGGAGGAAATTGGAACAGGATGGTCCTGCGAGCTGGAGACTCGAGATAAAATACTTGCATGTGCATAAATTAGTGGCGGGCCATGCAGTACTGGCCAGTCGTCACACCGACGGCAGTACGGTGGACGAGGCGGGTGCGAGGGTTAGAGGGACCAGTAGGTTGTTTATATTGAGGTCTGGAGGAATTTTCCCGATAACGAGCACCCAGTGGTACGCAGAGACTCTAGAGTACACTTGTTTCATGTACAGAGGTGTACAAGAGAGGTCTAGGCCTGGTAGTGTGTATACCCGCCTAGAAGGTGGAGATGCCCGCTCCGCTGCTGCCGTAGCCACAACGGTGGTACCTGAGAGTGATGCTAGCTCTCGAAAAGTGGGAACTGAAGGTCTGTGATCACGGAGTTGTGTGTGTGAGTTGCACTGCATGTTCATATCATACCCACCTTATAGATGCATATCATTAACTTTCATAACAACCTATGACACGTAATGTATAAGTGGTATGGGACGCTTATACATTAGGACCTGCTAAACGACCCCTTAGTCTATAAGCTTGAGTGGGCAAGTTTATAGGTTAAGGTTATTTCCTTTATATATATATATACTGCTTGTGACAACCGACACCCCATCGTATAAAATGGTATGGGACATTTTATACGATGGGAGCCTTGTAGAAGATCCCTTGGCTTATGTGTACTCGCATAAGTGAAGGTTACTTTTCCTTACTTATATTCATGTATATTCTGCTGTTAGTTCCTGTCACCTGCTTCCACTTTTGCTACCCCTTGATTGTCCTCCGCTTCGTCCTCCCGCTCAGTGCCTAGGAGTTACGGGGCGAGGTGCGGAGGAAACGACTTAGTCTTTTTGACTAATGGTCGGTGACCATACTATTTTTAGGAGCTCGAGGAGATGGACCAGCACGACGAGGAGGCAGGACGTGAGGAGCAGATACCGGCACCTCCTCCTACTACTACTGGAGCACGTACTCAGGTGTGATGAGTGAGATTATAGATTTCCGCTGCTGTTAGAGAGAGAGAGAGAGAGATTTGATTATGATGTACTGGGCATAAGCCCTTATTTCTCTCTTGTTATTTACTCATTTTGGACTGTATTATATGTACTTTTCATTTTCTATATTCATATGATTAGTACTGTGGTTGTGGACTCTACCTGTGTACTCTGATTATACTGCTTTTTCTCATATTGTCCGAACAGGTTTATGATCGTACTAGCTAGCAAAATCGGCGTCTTGCGGTGTCGACTAACCCGTGCGTTAGTGTCACCGTAAGACGGCGGTTTTGGGAATAAGATTCGGGTTGGCCTCGAAAAGGGGAACATGATCTTACACAACATCTGCCGATGCAGCAAAGGATATCAATGGAAATGGAATTTCAACGGTTAGCACATGGAGATCGAAGTGTGGATGACTACCTGCATGAGTTCACTCGTTTGGGAAGATATGCAGGCACGATCTTCGCCGAAGAAGAGCGTAAGACTAGTCGGTTTTATGCGGGACTGCGAGATGAGCTGCGGTATTTGCTCTCGAGTTCTGTGAGTTAGGGATTCCAAGCCTTAGTCTGTACGGCTCGTTCTTTGGAGACAGACATGAAACGGGGGCAAGCAAAGGGAAACTTGGCGGTTGCGAAGCCAGAGTTTAAGCCGCCGCGTCCGGAAAAGTTTGGCTACCGAAAGAGATGGAATAAGAAGTCTAAGTCTTCTGGACAAGCTCCTTCTGCGACTGTGACAAATACATCTGGGTATGGATCTCGTGCTTGTTATACGTGCGGGAAGGTTGGACACTTCGCACGTGAATGTCGATCTGGTCCTCCAAAGGGTGATAAGAAGACGGGAGCGTCTTATGCGGAGAAGGGGAAGGCTGTGGTGGAGTCTTCTGCCTCGCACGCGCAGCCCAGGGTCTTCAACCTTGGACAACAGGAGGCCATTAAGCAGGCGGATGTCGTCACAGGTACGTGTAGGTTATAATGTTCTTGTTTTTGATGTGCCATGCTTGTTTTAATTATAATGTTATAGGGTTTGTCCTTATACGAGAGTATCCGGCGCGAGCACTGTTTGACACAGGTGCTTCACATTCGTTTCTGTCTGAGGACTTTGTCTTTCGTGTCGGGGTGCCTATCCAGACCATGACAGACAGTGTAAAGGTGTTGTTGCCTAACGGATGTTTGATGTGCGTGGATCGATCTTGCGGTCTTGAGGTCAAGATAGGGAGTCGGGAGTTCAAGGTGGAAACCTTAGTATTGCCGATTAAAGAGTTTGATATAATCTTTGGTATGGACTGGCTTTCAGAGCAGCGTGCCTGTATTGATTGCACTTCAAAAGAGGTCACACTTGGGCAAAATACCAAACAAGAGACCAAGTTCATTGGTATGCAAGGGATGAGTGGGATGTTGTTATCCGCTCTCCAAGTTGTTAAGGCAGTTCGGAAGGGTGCGGAGTTGTTTTTCACACTCATAGAGGCGGTGGCGCCAAAGGCCAGTGTGAATGAAGTGCCGATTGTGTCAGAATATGCTGATGTGTTTCCAAAGGACCTTCCGGGGTTACCTCCCCAAAGGGAAATCGTCTTCGCTATCGAGCTGGTGCCGGGTGCGAAACCTGTGGCCCGTTCGCCGTATCGGGTAGCGCCAAAAGAAATGGCTGAACTGAAAGTTCAGTTGCAAGAGTTATTGGAGCAGGGATACATACGCCCAAGTATGTCACCTTGGAGCGCGCCTGTTCTTTTTGTGAAAAAGAAAGACGGTGGTTTGCGACAATGTATTGATTATCGCAAACTGAACAAGCTGACGGAGAAAAACAAGTATCCAATTCCACGGATCGATGACTTGTTCGATCAGCTAGCAGGCTCAACCGTCTATTCAAAGTTGGATTTGAAGTCCGGGTATTACCAGTTGCGGATTAGGGAAGGTGACATTCCCAAGACAGCGTTTGGCACACGCTATGGTCATTATGAGTTCACAGTTATGCCGTTCGGCTTATGTAATGCGCCTTCGGTCTTCATGGATCTCATGCATCGAACATTCCACGAATACCTGGATCTGTTTGTGATTGTGTTTATTGACGATATCCTTGTATATTCACAATCGGAGGAAGATCATGCAAACCACTTGCGGTTGGTATTGCATACCTTGCGAAGGAATAAGCTGTATGCCAAGTTCTCTAAGTGTGAGTTCTGGCTTTCGTCGGTGGCTTTTCTAGGCCATGTGGTAAGTGGAGAGGGCATAGCGGTGGATCCGGCTAAGATAAGTGCCATTCGTGATTGGCCAGTGTTGTCTTCAGTGGCCGAGGTCAGGAGTTTCCTTGGACTGGCGGGCTACTATAGACGGTTCGTGGAGAACTTCTCCCGGATTTCTTTGCCTCTGACTGCGTTGACGAGAATGGATCAGAAGTTCGTTTGGACACCGGAGTGCACACGAGCGTTTAAGGAGCTGAAGAGTCGTTTGACCACGACGCCTGTTTTGACGTCGCTATGTGGTACAGATGGGTTTGAGATATACAGCGATGCGTCAGGAAGCGGCTGAGTCTGCGTCTCCTGCAGTTTGGCAAGGTGATCGCCTATGGCTCACGTCAATTGAAAGTGCATGAGCGTAATTACCCTGTCCATGACTTGGAGTAGGCAGCGGTGATCTTTGCGCTAAAGTTGTGGCGGCATTATCTTTATGGCGTGAAGGTGGATATTTATACAGATCATAAAAGCTTAAAGTATCTGCTCGATCAAAAGGAGTTAAATATGCGACAAAGGAGGTGGATGGAATTCCTTGGGGATTATACCTTCGACATTCACAATGTTCCCAGAAAGGGAAATGTGGTCGCTGATGCCTTGAGTCGTCGGACTCCGGTGCGGGCAAATTGGTTGCGGATTCATGATGAGCAGTTAATCCAGGAGTTGGAGGCTTTGGAGATATCTTGTGTGGAAAGAGATTCTTCGACTGATGCATGCTTGAACTGGACGGAGGTTCAATATGACCTTACGGACAGAGTTCGGCGAGCAACGGAGCTTGATGAAGGCATCCAGCGCTATGCTAAAGATGGGCCAGATGACCAGTTCTCTTGGGATAACGGTTTGTTACGAAGAAATGGTCAAGTGTGCGTCCCGAGTGTGGGTAAATTGAGGGAAGAGTTGATGTACGAAGCTCACTTTGCAAAGTACTCAGTTCACCCAGGGAGCACAAAGATGTACAGAGATCTGAAAAAGCTGTTCTGGTGGCCCGGACTCAAGAAAGATGTCGCACGTTATGTGGCTGAATGCAATACCTGTGCGTTGGTGAAAGCGGAATGCCAGAAGCCTTGCGGTTTCCTGAAGTCGTTACCCATTCCGGAGTGGAAGTTCGATGACATTTCGATGGATTTCGTGCACGGGTTGCCGAGATCTCAACGCGGTTGATGGAGAAAATCCCGGAGGTGTTTTATGAAAAAGAGAAGATGAAGATGAAGATGATGTTCTCCGAATCTATATTCGATAAAAGCAAGTGTACCTTATCGCTTATAGCATAGGATATAATATCAAGGTCGTATTAGAACCAAGGCGCGTCGATTACTTCTACTTCAAAGAGATTCCTGTTATTTTATCAATTAGATACTTTGATTTGGTTTGCAAATAAGAGAATGGTTATACAATAAAAGAGGATGATTAAGCAATAATTTAAAAGGTTAGTACTTGATCTTGAATCACCTTGGAGTGAAAATGACCAAAAATAAATAAATCCCTAATTCTCTTTAACGAAGGTGCTTGGACCGTGGAGGTTCCCAGAATATGAACGCACCTCTTTCAAGGCTACGCCCAACTGAGTTTAGGTTGACCAACCAAACTTTCGTTCTGTAATTGAAACCCCTAAAACTCGCTTTATGTGGTGAACCCCTCTATTGGATTTGACTCCAATCCGGGAAATTTACGTCGTCCTCTTTCAAGGATTGCATTCAACTCCCTTTACCCATGAGCGATCAATCCATACGCATGATCCTTTCGACTACTAGAGTATGGAAACAGAAGAGAAAATCATATATCGATGATATGACATCTCTATAAATTAATCAAGGGTAAATCCTAAACATTTGTTCAATGAGAAAGAGATGATATTGCTTAAGAAAAAGAGATCATTTCATTCCTCGGATCATTTCGATCAAGTACTAAACAAAGTTTAGTTACTCATAATATAGGAAATGAAAATCATGTTAAGAATATGTAAAAAAGAAAGAGAAAGAGGGAAAGGGAATAACAAACTAATTTATTTCTTATTGAAAAGAAGTTACAAAAGACTTCGAAAAAGACATTATAAGGAGAGTTTGCAAGAATATTACAAGTACGATAAAAGAAATTGCAAGAACATTAAAGCATGAAAATATTAAACTAAAATACTCTACAAACAAACTCTAAAGGCTCTCTACAATGCTCAAAATGAAGTAGGAAGGATGATCCTTTCCCCCTTTCTTCATGCCTATTTATAGGGCCAAAACCAAAGGGGTAGAGTTGGAATTTGACATGAGGATGAAGTTTCCATGAAGCATCCCTTGGTCAAAAAGCACATGTTGGTTTAAAATTCAAAGGTGGCTAGCCTCTTTAACACTTGTCATGAAAAGCATGATAAATGTTGGCTAGCTTTCTCTCTTTCCATGAAGCTTCCTTTAAGGACACATGTTGAATATAAAGTCAAAGGTGGCTAGCTTATTTCACATTTGTCATGAAAAAATCACATAGGACCATTGTGGCTTCATTCCATTCTTGAATATTGTTCAACAAAACCATGACATGAGTGCACTTGACATTTATTTTGGCACACCATAACTGAAGGCATGTTATTTTTGAATTGATAATGCAATTTGTCCCGGGATCCTCGGTTCTTGCTCAAAGACGAGAATCATTCATGCAGGAAATCTGCTGGACAGCTACTTCGACGGAGGATTCCCGAAGCTACATATATCCGATGAAGGCGTGTAACCATGCGTTGGAAAGGTATTTCCGAGGGCTACAACTTCCATGTTCAGCCCAAGATCTGATTCTGGCCTCAACATGTCGAAAAGTGGCCCCGAAGTTCGCTGCGCGCAGAAAATATAGTAAAATAGGCATGGTTAGGATAGAATTATAAAAAGATACGATTTAGCGAATAAAATTAACATTATAAAAATATTTATATTAGATTATTTAGATTTTTATATTAATAATTTAGGTCAAATTATGCATCATCAAATTCCCCCATTCTTATTATTTTGCTTGTCCTCAAGCAAAAGACATACGAGCTAGAAAAAATAAAAAAAACAAACCATACAAATTGGCTATGCCAAACACAAGTACGATGCGAAATTAAGGTAGAGGAATTATGAAAAGAAAACAAAATATTTTTACTTAGTCTTGGCATAGAATTTTACAATTTTCACTAGCATAAAAAAATAAATCATCCCATGTTTTTAAGCAAAATTAAAAATTGAGTAATGTGATAAATGAAAAGGATATTGAGTTGCTACTAAAATCTAGGAGACATTTTATATTCATACCAATCTAAATCAAAGATCAATACTGCTACCTAAGAATTTACTCAATTTACTTTCTCGCTACCGTACTAAAAATAAACCTCAGAAGCATGAATCAAAAGGACTTTCATTAGGTGTAAATTTTTGGGTTAGGTTTTAAGGGTGTGGAGTTCAAAAGATAAACATGATGGGTAAAGCACACTTAAAACAAAAAGAAGAGCTTTGCAAATAACTTGTTGCTAGAAAAAAAAATTTTGACACCCCAAGTCATTTTGCAATATAAAGTTGGGGTTAAAAGGTCATTCATAATTTTTTTTTTTGCATATATATATAAATATATATCATATCTTCTTCCTTCTTTTGAAACAATTGAGTTTTCCCCTTTTTTTTTTCCTCTTTTGTAGCAATTGAGATATAATACAAATCTCCACCATTTTCACAAAATATAGTACACACAAGTGATATAAAGCTCAAAAAGTTTTAAGTGTGCGACATGGGTAAGCTATATGGCTTTGGTGAAAAATAAGTGGGACTTATAAAAAGAAAATGGAAAAGGCCCAACGTGGCTAGCAATGGTTAGGAATTTAAGGTTCGGGATGCAAAAGCTCAAACTAATCAAAAAGTTGCCTAGATCATCCTCATGCTCTTAAGTCTACTCAAAGCAAGGTATTAAAAAATTCAAGAGACGCAAATTCCAGATAGAAAATAGAGATAATTGACTTTTCATGAAAAATGAAGATAATAAGCATCTTAGATTAGTTCGTATCTACTATACTAAACACTAATCAATCATTTCAAATATTTTTAAAAGAGAAAACAAGGGATGGTAGATTTTATAAAAGTGAAAAACATAAAAAAATGGCTATGAAAAAGTGCAAATATTTAAGAATGTTTTTCAAAAATAACATGCTACCTTAATTAGGAACACTACATGAGTCAACATATTACTCATGAAACATAGACAAAATGAAATTTAATTTAATTTATTTCAACTAAACAAGTACATAAATGATTAAAAACAAGAAAATGCAAAGTCATGGGGTACTAAAAGATTTAGTAAAGATTAACTCAAATTATTAATTATTTTATATAAGTTTTATCTTCTCTTTTTTTATATATATATATTAAAGACAAAAGAAAGAATTTTTTTTTTTGAATTTTTTGAATTTATATATTTTTTAAAATTTTATTATTTAAGGACTTATACCCCCATACTTAAAGTTAAACATTGTCCCCAATGTTTAAAACTAAGTATGAAGTAATAAAAAATGCTATAAAAGAAGAAGTGAGGAAAGAGGACATCCCTGATGGTGAAATCGAGGAGGCTAGAAGGAAACCTGCAAATACATGTTAAAACAAAGAAAATAATAATAAGAAGATAAAGTTTGGGGTGCCTCCCAAAAGTGCTTTGTTTACCGTCGCGTAGCTTGACTAATTGGCATGGAAGATTATATGGTGAGGGTCTCAATATTGGTGGCCGAAGTATCATTAGAGAAATAAAATTTTAATCGGTGGCCATTCACTTTAAAGGAGCCGAGTTCCGGGTGGGAAATAAGAACGGTCCCATATGGCCCAACCTCTTTGACGACAAAGGGGCCGGACCATCGAGATTTTAACTTTCCTGGAAAAAGACGAAGGCGTGAGTTGTAAAGAAGGACTAGATCCCCCGGTGAAAAACTTTTAGGAATTTTAATATTTTTATCATGGTAGAACTTTGAGCGCTCCTTATAAAACTTATTATTTTCATATGCATTAGCACGCCATTCATCTAGTTCGTTCAGTTGGAATTTTCTTTGCTCGGAGGACAAAGTATAATCAAGATTGAGGAATTTTAGCGCCCAATAGGCACGGTGCTCTAACTCAACTGGAAGGTGGCAAGCTTTGCCGTAGACTAATCGGTATGGTGTACAACCAATGGCGGTCTTGTATGCCGTCCGATAAGCCCATAGAGCATCATCGAGCTTCAAAGACCAGTCCTTCCGATTAAAAGAGACAGTCTTCTCCAAAATCCTCTTGAGCTCGCGGTTCACTACCTCCACTTGGCCACTAGTTTGCGGGTGATAGGCGGTGGAGAGTTTGTGTGTAACGCCATATTTTGCTAAAATTTTAGCAAACTGGCTATTGCAGAAGTGTGTGCCCCTATCACTAACTATAGCACGAGGCGTGCCAAAACGAGAGAATAATTTCTTCAAAAATTTAATGACCACTCTTGCATCGTTGGATGGGAGAGCTTGTGCTTCCGCCCACCTCGACACGTAGTCGACTGCGACGAGAATATATTTATTATTAAATGAGGGAGGGAGAGGACCTACGAAATCGATACCCCATAGATCGAAAATTTCACACTCCATAAAGGAGTTTTGGGGCATTTCGTCTCGGCGAGATATGTTACCTGACCTTTGGCACCTGTCGCATCCACTTACAAAAGAGTGAGCATCCTTAAAGATCGAGGGCCAGTAGAAACCGACCTCCAGCACTTTCCTTGCGGTCCGGCTTGCTTGATAATGTCCGCCGGTTGGTCCTTCATGGCAGTGCCGCAATATTTGCAAGCCTTCCTCGCTCGATACACATCTTCCTACCACTTGATCTGCGCAGATACGAAATAAGAAGGGGTCCTCCCAAAAGTAGTTCTTCGCATCGGAAAAGAATTTCTTCTTTTGTTGACTTGAAAAACCTTTTGGCAGGACCCGAGCCACTAGATAGTTGGCCAAATCCGCAAACCAAGGGGTAGAAGAATTCGTTAATTTTTCGATGGCGAGGAGGCGCTCTTCAGGGAATTTATCATCAATATCAGCTTCCACCAGCGTATCCGCAGCAGGGTTTTCTAAGAGGGAGAGATGATCGGCCGCCAAGTTCTCCGCTCCTTTCTTGTCCCGGATCTCCAAGTCAAATTCTTGCAGTAGGAGGATCCATCTTAATAATCGGGGCTTGGCGTCTGCCTTGTTTAGTAGGTACCTAAGGGCAGAATGATCAGTAAACACAATGACTTTAGAGAGTGTAATATAAGACCTAAACTTATCAAACGCAAAAACAATTGCCAGAAGTTCTTTCTCTGTAGTTGTGTAATTGGCCTGTGTGGATGTGAGTGTCTTGCTTGCATAATAAATTGGGTGAAAATACTTGTTCACCCGTTGGCCTAACACTGCGCCTACAGCAATGTCACTTGCATCGCACATTATCTCGAAAGGAAAGGACCAATCTAGTGTTACTAGAATTGGCGAGTTGATAAGCTTATCTTTGATAATATTAAAAGCTGCTAAACATTCATTATCAAAAATGAAAGAAGACTCTTTTTCTAGCAAGTGTGTTAACGGCTTTGTAATTTTGGAAAAATTTTGTATAAACCGCCGATAAAAACCTGCGTGACCAAGGAAACTTCTAATAGATTTTACATTTATGGGAGGGGGAAGTTTCTCAATCACCTCGATCTTGGCCTTATCAACCTCGATTCCTTTACCCGATATTTTATGACCGAGTACCAACCCCTCTCGGACCATGAAATGACATTTTTCCCAATTTAGGGCTAGATTCGTATCTTCACAACGTTGAAGAACACGTTCAAGATTAGCTAAGCATGATTTAAAAGAATTTCCAAATACGGAAAAGTCATCCATGAAGACTTCCATCACATCCTCAACCAACTCATCAAAGATGGCCAACATACATCTTTGGAATGTAGCTGGTGCATTGCAAAGGCCAAATGGCATCCTTCTATAAGCAAAGGTACCGAAGGGACAAGTAAAGGTTGTTTTCTCCTGGTCCTCGGGTGAGATTGGTATTTGGAAATATCCCGATAAACCATCAAGAAAGCAATAGTAGGAGTGACCGGAAAGGCGTTCTAAAATTTGATCAATGAATGGCAAGGGAAAGTGGTCTTTTCGGGTGGCATCATTTAATTTTCTATAGTCGATGCACATCCGCCAACCCGTAACAGTACGAGTTGGAATTAGTTCATTGTTCTCATTAACCACTACTGTCATGCCGCCTTTCTTTGGTACTACTTGCACGGGGCTAACCCACGGGCTATCCGAAATCGGGTAGATAATTCCTGCATCTAATAGTTTAATTACTTCAGCCTTAACGACGTCTTTCATGTTGGGATTAAGTCGTCGCTGAGGCTGTACACTATTGCGAGAATTATCTTCAAGTAATATTTTGTGTGTGCAGAAGGAGGGGCTTATCCCTTTAATATCAGATAATTGCCAAGCTATAGCTCGGCGATGCCTATTTAAGATTTGAATTAATTCGAAAATTTCCGAATCACACAAAGTAGAAGAAATGATGACCGACAATTTAGAGTCTTTTTCTAAAAAGACATATTTTAGGTGCTCTGGAAGTTGCTTAAGCTCAAGAGTAGGTGGTACTTCGTAAGAGATCGTGATTTTAATACTCTCTAAGCCAATTGGCTCAGGAGGCGAAGAACGAGATAATTCCTTAAAACAAAATAATTCATCATGTTCTGCATCATCACAAGATATGGGACACAAATTAGAAAATGATGAAAAATCTTCTTCAAATGATGCATCTAGATGGAAACAAGAATCATCATTTGAAAGAGAATTGCGCATTGAGGGGTTTATATTGAAAGTAACTTCATCATCTCCAACACGAAGGAGGAGTTTTCCGTTACTAACATCTATTATTGCGCGGGAGGTGGCAAGGAAGGGGCGGCCGAGTATGAGTGGTACTTCAGCATCCTCTTCGATGTCAAGAATGACAAAGTCCACCGGAAAGATGAACTTGTCAACCTTGACTAACACGTCTTCCACTACCCCTACTGGATACTTTACAGAACGATCCGCTAGTTGTATACTTATTTTTGTTGGGATTGGATCTCCTAACCCCAATTTCTTAAACAAAGAGTAAGGCATTAGATTGATGCTAGCACCTAGGTCGGCGAGGGCATGCTTTACTAATAAATTGCCAAAGAGGCACTGGATAGAAAACCGTCCCGGATCATTCAATTTTTGAGGCAATTTATTTAATAAAGCTGCTGAGCATTCTACATTGAGGGAAACACGTGAGATATCTTCAAGTTTCTTTTTATTGGAGAGTAACTCCTTGAGATATTTCGCGTATTTGGGCATTTGAGAGATTGCCTCGCAGAAGGGAACATTTATATGAATTTGTTTTAAAATTTCTAAAAAATTTTGTATTGCTCCTCTACTCGCTCATTTTTAATTTTAGATGGATAAGGGGGTGCAGAAGTAGAAACAAGAGGAGATTTTGAAGCATTCGGAGAATTAGAAAATAAAACTGGAGGGGGTAAAATAGAAACAGTTACCTCGGGTTCAATCCTACTTGGATAGGTTACCTCCTTTCCACTGCGAAGGTTGATGGCATTTGCATTCTCCCTTGGATTCGTCTCAGTGTTGCCCGACAAAGCTCCATGCGGGCGCTCGGCAATCATTTTGGCAAGCTGGCCAATTTGATTCTCTAAGTTCTTTACAGATCCGGTGAGATTCCGGATGTTGGATTCGTTCGAGGCAACATATTTAGAAAATACCTCTTCAATCGAAGAGGGCTTTGGTGGTGGTGGAAGAAAACCAGGTGGGTTCATATTAGGAGGGCGCTGGGCATTACTTTGGTTGCTCCATGAGAAATTCGGGTGGTTCCTATAACCTGGATTATAAGCATTGTTATACGGAGCGTTGTTCGGGTTAAAGGAAGGACGAGTAAGATTCCCCATGAAATCAACTTGTTCTTCAATAAAAGTATTATTAGTATTGTTTGCCCAAGAAGGAGTGGCAGAGGAAGTAGACATCTCTGCCACTTGCTTACTTAAACGTTCAAGTTGTAAAGCTAAATTAGCTGTCATATCAACTTCATAAAGTCCTACCGGCTTGCTAGGGCGCGCTCGGGGCACATTCCACTGATAGGCATTCATGGCTATTTCCTCAAAAAGCTCTTGAGCGGCCTCTGGGGTTTTATTATTGAGAGTACCCCCAGCGGCTGCATCAATCATCTGCCTTGTTTGGAAATTTATGCCATTATAAAAAATTTGTACTTGTTGCCAAGTAGGAAGTGCATGGTGAGGACATCTACGCAAAAGCTCCTTGAAGCGCTCCCATGTATCGTAGAGAGTCTCTGAGTCGATTTGCATAAATGAAGAGATATCAGTACGTAATTTGGCGGTCTTTGCAGGAGGAAAATATTTAGTCATGAATTTTTTCGCCATTTCGGCCCATGTAGTGATAGATCCTCTAGGAAGAGAGCCTAACCACTGCTTGGCCTTTGACCGCAAAGAAAAGGGAAATAGTCGTAATCGAATGGCGTCATCAGTAACGCCATTTATTTTGAAGGTATCACAGATTTCAAGAAAATTTGAAAGATGTTGATTTGGATCTTCATCTGGTAAACCATCAAAAGTAACCGATTGTTGCACCATTTGGATGATGCTAGACTTGATCTCAAAATTATTATTAGCTATAGTAGGGCGAACAATACTAGATTGTGTCCCTTCCAAGTTCGGCCGTGCATAGTAGGACATGGTCCGTTGCTGGGCTTCATTAGGATTGGGGTCACCCATAGTTGCTATATTAGTATCTCCGATAGATTCTTCAAAAATAATTGGTAAATCCTGTCCACGAGATTGAAAGCGTCGCCTAAAGGTGCGCTCAATTTCTGGATCAAAATGGGATTCAGGATTATTCGAAGAACTTGCTTGGGTCATATACTAGAAGGAAAAAAAAAGAAAAGACAAATGATTAAAGATGAGTTTAAAAATTATTTATGGAATTTTTTTTTTGTTCTTTTTAGGCGGTTTTAGGTATATTATTAAGATATATATATTTTAGAAAAAAAAGGAAAAATGATAAAATTAACAGTTATCTTTTTTTTTTGAAATATCGACGCAAGTCCCCGGCAACGGCGCCAAAAACTTGATGGAGAAAATCCCGGAGGTGTTTTATGAAAAAGAGAAGATGAAGATGAAGATGATGTTCTCCGAATCTATATTCGATAAAGGCAAGTGTACCTTATCGCTTATAGCATAGGATATAATATCAAGGTCGTATTAGAACCAAGGCGCGTCGATTACTTCTACTTCAAAGAGATTCCTGTTATTTTATCAATTAGATACTTTGATTTGGTTTGCAAAAAAGAGAATGGTTATACAATAAAAGAGGATGATTAAGCAATAATTTAAAAGGTTAGTACTTGATCTTGAATCACCTTGGAATGAAAATGACCAAAAATAAATAAATCCCTAATTCTCTTTAACGAAGGTGCTTGGACCGTGGAGGTTCCCAGAATATGAACGCACCTCTTTCAAGGCTATGCCCAACTGAGTTTAGGTTGACCAACCGAACTTTCGTTCTGTAATTGAAACCCCTAAAACTCGCTTTATGTGGTGAACCCCTCTATTGGATTTGACTCCAATCCGGGAAATTTACGTCGTCCTCTTTCAAGGATTGCATTCAACTCCCTTTACCCATGAGCGATCAATCCATACACATGATCCTTTCGGCTACTAGAGTATGGAAACAGAAGAGAAAATCATATATCGATGATATGACATCTCTATAAATTAATCAAGGGTAAATCCTAAACATTTGTTCAATGAGAAAGAGATGATATTGCTTAAGAAAAAGAGATCATTTCATTCCTCGGATCATTTCGATCAAGTACTAAACAAAGTTTAGTTACTCATAATATAGGAAATGAAAATCATGTTAAGAATATGTAAAAAAGAAAGAGAAAGAGGGAAAGGGAATAAAAGACTAATTTATTTCTTATTGAAAAGAAGTTACAAAAGACTTCGAAAAAGACATTATAAGGAGAGTTTGCAAGAAGATTACAAGTACGATAAAAGAAATTGCAAGAACATTAAAGCATGAAAATATTAAACTAAAATACTCTACAAACAAACTCTAAAGGCTCTCTACAATGCTCAAAATGAAGTAGGAAGGATGATCCTTTCCCCCTTTCTTCATGCCTATTTATAGGGCCAAAACCAAAGGGGTAGAGTTGGAATTTGGCATGAGGATGAAGTTTCCATGAAGCATCCCTTGGTCAAAAAGCACATGTTGGTTTAAAATTCAAAGGTGGCTAGCCTCTTTCACACTTGTCATGAAAAGCATGATAAAAGTTGGCTAGCTTTCTCTCTTTCCATGAAGCTTCCTTTAAGGACACATGTTGAATATAAAGTCAAAGGTGGCTAGCTTATTTCACATTTGTCATGAAAAAATCACATAGGACCATTGTGGCTTCATTCCATTCTTGAATATTGTTCAACAACACCATGACATGAGTGCACTTGACATTTATTTTGGCACACCATAACTGAAGGCATGTTATTTTTGAATTGATAATGCAATTTGTCCCGGGATCCTCGGTTCTTGCTCAAAGACGAGAATCATTCATGCAGGAAATCTGCTGGACAGCAACTTCGACGGAGGATTCCCGAAGCTACATAAATCCGATGAAGGCGTGTAACCATGCGTTGGAAAGGTATTTCCGAGGGCTACAACTTTCATGTTCAGCCCAAGATCTGATTCTGGCCTCAACATATCGAAAAGTGGCCCCGAAGTTCGCTGCGCGCAGAAAATATAGTAAAATAGGCATGGTTAGGATAGAATTATAAAAAGATACGATTTAGCGAATAAAATTAACATTATAAAAATATTTATATTAGATTATTTAGATTTTTATATTAATAATTTAGGTCAAATTATGCATCATCAGCGGTCATGATTCAATCTGGGTGATTGTGGACCGGTTGACAAAAGTGGCGCACTTCCTTCCAAACAAAAGAGACGATTCAGTGGAAACCTTGGCCAAGCTTTATGTGGAGCAGATTGTTCGACTGCACGGTGTTCCTCGGAGCATCGTCAGTGACCGTGATGGGCGATTCACATCGAATGATTGGCGGCTAGTTCATCAAATGTTGGGTACAAAATTAGCGTTTAGTACGGCCTTTCATCCCCAAACGGATGGCCAGACTGAACGAACCAACAGGATGATGGAGGACATGCTCCGCATGTGCGCCCTAGACTTTGGTAAGAGATGGGAAGATTATATTTTCTTGTAGAATTTGTCTATAATAATAGCTACCAAGCGAGCATCGGTATGACACCATTTGAGGCTTTGTATGGTCGTAAATGCCGTACACCGTTAGCTTGGGCAGAAGCAGGCGAATCTAAGCTGAGTTGGAAAAGGGAAGTCGAAGAAGCTACCTCGCTTATACGCTCTATTCGAGAGAGGCTATTGATAGCCCAAGATCGTCAAGCAAAGTACTACAATGCCAAACACCGGAACGTGGAGTTTGCGGTGGGTGATTGGGTATATTTGAAGATCAAACCATTCAAAGGCGTGTCCAGGATTCGGCGTTTGAAAAGCTAAGTCCGAGGTATCTTGGTCCATTTGAGGTGGTGGAGCGAGTTGGGGAAGCTGCTTATCGACTAGCACTCTCAGCAGACTTGGGTGGATTACATGATGTATTTCACATCTCAGTACTTTGTAAGGCTGTCAAGGATCCAGCTCAAGTAGTGGAGAATGATCGGGTACCGGTCGAGTATGGGCTAACGACGATGGTTCGACCCATTCGGATCGAGGATCGAGCCGAGAAATAGTTGCGGAACAAAGTGATCGGGATGGTCAAGGTCCGATGGGACAATTGTGGCCGTGAAGAGCTGACATGGGAGCGAGAGCAGACCATGCGAGCTGAATTTCCCGAGCTGTTTGTATAAACTGTAGACAGTGTACCTTTTGTTATAACAGAGATATCCAGTTATAGCATTATATTTTCTGGTTCCTTACCGTGTCAAATTTCGGGACGAAATTTTATTAAGGAGGGGAGGATTGTAACACCCCAAAAATCTCAAAATTGGATTTGAGGTGCAGGCTTCTTGACACGGCCTGGGACACGGGCGTGTCCCAGGGCGTGTCGGGGGTACACGGCCTGGGACACGGGCGTGTCCCAGGGCGTGTCACTCAATAAATCACCGGTTTGAGTCAGAAATGTACACGGCCCGGAACCAAGCCTTGAACACGGCCGTGTCAGATTTGACACGGGCGTGTCCGAGGGCGTGTGCCTACCCGTGTACTGCTCTGACTTGTTTTAAAGCTCGTTGAGTACCGTGTAATAGGGGTGACATGGGCGTGTCACATGACTGACACGGGCGTGTCAGGTTCGACACGGGCGTGTCGATGCCCGTGTTCTGGTAGTGTTCAGTCGGTACGTATGCCGCTTAAGGGTACACGGCCTGTGACACAGGCGTGTCACAGGCCGTGTCGGCCAAAAAGTCTAGTTTTCAGGCAGATCGTGGCCGTTCATTTTTCCTTAAAGAAGATCTTGTGGCTGGGGCTTATTCCTGGGCTGATAAGGCCGGGAAAGAAGGAGGAAAGGCTCATTTTTGAGTTCATACTCTCTTTCTAGCTTTAAGAGAGAGGTGAGAGCAAGGTGAGGAAGAAGAAGTGGAATCCGGGTGTCGGTGGTGCTACGGTGGTCCAAATCGCGAGCCGAGTTCGGATTTGCGAAGGCAACGCTACTGCGAAGGCTTTCATCCGTCTCAAATTTCTCTCCATGGCTCCGAAGCGAGTTCCTAGGGTAACGATTTCCTGCTTGGACATGTGAAGTCCTTAATTCCTGCATTGCATAGGAAAAACCCTTCCCCGCGAGTGTGCGGTGTGTTGTGGCGTCCCTTGGGGTAGATATCTGAAGTACCCCTTGTTAGAGTCCGGAATTGGAGTACGGATCTAGGCATGCTGTGTGAAGCCCATCTGGACATATTGGTCTGGATTGGTGATGCTTGTTTGCATATCGGAGAAGACTCCGTGATTATTGCTTGGATGCATGATGGATAAAGTACTGGAGCAAGTCCAGGAAATTGTGAGAGTTTGGTGCAACTCTTGTGGCAGTGAGTTGCCACTTTGTGTGTGTTTGAGCGTTGGGCTGCAACTGTATGAAAAGGCTTCGTGCCGAACAGGCAAGGTGAAACCGACCCGCGCCTTTAAATGTGGCCTCAGGTACGATGTACTTGGTTGGGCAAGGCGATTTGAGCAACGGGGGGTGGCTGATCTGTACCTGCGTTATGTAGGCTGGACATGAGAGCGCCAAGGCATTGGGCTTTCGTTAGCGGCATAATGAGAGTCCTGGGCCTGCGTGCCGGACTAAATGCTCAATGGTGAGATCCGGTGTTTCCGGTGCACCCGAGAGTGCCATGAGTGCACGGGACGTCGGGCCGTCGTGCCGGCGCTTGTGATATGTCACTGTGCGGTCGTGCACGTCTTGCTTGAATTGCTATATATATCATATTGGAAGATTGCTATGCAGGGATGGAATTCCGCTGCCCCGTGCCAGGGGCAGGGTCGTTATAATTGGTCAGTTGAATGCTGACCGTTGCCCTGTTTGCCACGGCTTGGTGGATTGGTTCTTACAGGTACTGGAGGTGCTGGTCCGAGCGGGACTTAGCAGGCTGAAGCCCAAAGCTGTGTTGCTGCCCTCGAAGGCATTGTTTTGTTTCTTTTGTTTATGTGTGGCCGGCCTGCGTGCTGATGTCTGTAATCCACACTCTTGTTAAGAGAAATTGTTGTAAGGCCTTAAGGCCAGACTCTTTTGATGTTTGTATACATTCCTATGTTTTAGTGGGCAGTGTTCTGTATCTTGAGTTCAAATATTCAACCGTGAAACTTCCGCTAGAATGCTCTGTGGTTAGGATACGTTGGATATGATATTAGTTCGTAGCGTCTCCGCCTGTTTGTGGAATATGGTGTGCGGCCCCGGTCGGACCCTCTATTATATTCTTCTTGACGGGTAGAGGTGTTACACCAGGCAAGTTTAAAGATGGCGCCATACGAAGTTTGGTATGGAAGGCGGTGTCGAACGCCAATATCTTTGATAGAGGAGGGAGACACCAAACTTTTGCGAAAAGAAGTGGTGGCTGATGCACGCTAGTTGGTGGGAACCATTTAGGAGAACATGAAGGTTGCCCAGGACCGGAAAGCAAAGTATTTTAATACTCTCCATAAGAATGTTGAGTTAGCAGTAGGCGACTTGGTCTATCTCAAAATCAAGCCGTTCAAAGGCGTTTCGTGGATTTGCCGACCCAAGAAGTTGTGAAAGATTAGGGTTAAACCTTATTTTCTCTAGAGGGGGGGGGGGTGAATAGAGTAATTAAAACTTTGGCTGTTTTTAAGATTTATATCAGAGTAAAAATTGGTGATACCAATAATAATATGGAATGAAATAAAAATAGGTTAAACTAATCTATCGATAACAACACAACAAGAACAAGAAAGAAAATGATCAACCAGACAACTTAAGAATTTTATAGTGGTTCGCCAACCTTGGTACACCACTCTTCTTACCACCCTGGTAGGAATCCACTATCAGGTTGTTGATCAGGTGACTGCCACCATAAGATCTTTTTCCAGGGAGATCTCACAACCCTTTAGGCTTTTGATCAGGTGCCCAAAAAACCAGAATAAACTTTTGAAGGGATTTAATAAACCCTTTATACATGAGGTGAGAGAAGGTGATGATGTCTTCTCTTTTCTCTATATAAAAAAGAAGACTAGTGGATTTGTTGTTGTCAAGACTCCTTCTTAAATAATGGAATGATTCAGAAAACATGGAGCCTTGCTCAGGGTGTAGGTCTTCATCCTTGTCTGAAGGAATCCTGGAACTTTTTGACTGATTCAAGATGGTGCCCTTGAATGTTCCCGGAGGAGAAGGTTTAAGAACACTCTTGATAGTGATGGATGTTCTTCTTAAGTCTTCAGAATGGACAAGGAAGGAAACAAAATGTTTTCTGTATGTAGAGAAGAAGTTGTGAGTGTTGTTCTGTGCAACTGTATATTCTCGTTTATGCACTAACTATTGTCTGTGAATATCTGTTCTAGAGTACTCCACTGAAAAGGGAAAATCTCTTATATATTATGCAGTCAATAGTTTCTCCTTTGAAATTTGAATTCCAGCATTAAATGCTGATTGCCCTGTAGAATGAAACGGCTGGAATATTTGCTTTAATGTGTTTCCCCAACTGTCTCATTAAAATCAGCAAGTAATTAATCTGATGAAGACCATAATTAATGCTGCCAATTACGGCTATATTCATGAGAATATGAGCATTAATTACTCAGGAATATTACTGCTAAGTAATATAGAAAGTAAGGGACAGAAGTAAGAAAAACTTCTCATTCTAGCTCGGGAAAGAATTCGTCGACCTCAGAACAGAATTCATCGACTGGAGATCCAAGTTCGTCGACTTTAGATTTCCTATTCGTCGACCTGAGCTCTGCGAACTGCATACTAAGAATAACATGCCAATTCTGTGCTCTGAGTTCGTCGAGCTGAGAATCTGTCTGAAAGAATAGATCGTCGACCGAATCTCGAATATCGTCGAGCTCAACTCAGAGAAATAACTCTGAGTTTGTCGATCTGAGATTGACGATCGTCAAGCTGAGTTCGAAGAACTTCGAACTGATAATTTTGATCTCTAAATTATTCTTAGTCTGAGTCTACAGAAGTCCTCTGTTGGCTGGTCCATGAAGTTTTGACCTACTGACTAGCCTAAACTCTATGACTCATATACTTGACCCTGGCTATACATTGTGGGTCAAACTCATCCTAATTTAGTGAACCTAGCCCAAATCCAACTAGGGATCCAACAATCTTCACCTATTTGGGTGAGGTCACAAATACAAAATAAAGAAAACAATCATAAAGCAGATAAACATATATCTGGCAAAAATAAAAACATTCAGCAGATATTTACAATAAGTTCTTCATGATAAACAAATAAAGTTCAGAGAATGAAAACTAAACACACAGAGTCACTTGTTCTTCTTTGGCTTTTCTTTCTCAGGCTTATCTGAAAGCTGTCTTAAAATAATTTCTCTATTAGGATCAATAACTTGTTTCTTTGTCATGGTCATATCTGATGCACCAATGATATTGACAGATGTATCTCTTGGAACTACAGCCTCTGGATGCATGCTCATATAATCATCAACTTTGAAAATTTATTAGCTTTGGCATACCCCTTTAGTTCTTCCTTCCTGTATGATTACATAGTTGAATATGTGGATGGATCCATTCCTTCAGCTTTTGCTTTGTTGATTTGAGAAAGTCCTACCAGCTCTTGGAACCTGGCCATTTTTGTTGTTGTCTCCTGCTCTGGATCTACAAATGGTATTGGTGGAGATTCTCGCATTTTAAGACATGAGTCCTTCTGTGAATCATCAAAGGAGTCCTTAGTACTTCTCTTATATGTAGTTGGAGGAGGTTTGCTTTGAGATGGCTATTGATGACTGCCTGGATTGGAATGTCTTTGATAGGTTTTGGTGATTGGTGTAGATATTTGAGATTCACTTCCTAAGGCCCCAGAAGATGCAGGAGGAGGAGGAGGGTCTTTCATAAATTGCTTAGGTGGAGACCTATACCTCCTTCTCTTCGTTCTTTCTTTCTGCTCATTTTTAGATAGCCACATCCACTGTGGCATCCCTTGGTATGGAGTAATTTTATTCAAGATGTAGTATGGAGTATCATGTGTGGGATTTGGCTTAGGTGCAGCCTTTGGAATAACTTTTCTCTTCTTAGCAACCTTCTTTCTGGCCTTGGGATCATCAGATTCATTAGAATCTTCCTCATCAATATCGTCATCAGAAGATCCTTGAGGATTATCATACATTGCATCTATTTCTTTCAAGGATTCCTCTGAAATATGCTTCTTAGGTTGATGGGGATATTAAGGTTCAGTAACATTAGGTGGAGCAATATTTTCAGTGACCATCTTATAATCTTCTACATCTTTATCAGCCAACAAGAATTCATCCAAATCAGGATCATTCTGAATATATCCAAGTTCTTGTACCACATCTTGAGCAATCAAATCATCAAAATTTTGGATTGGGCTATCATCCATAATATAGGTTAGGCCTGATTGTTCCACAATCATTTTAATAACAAAACTTTCCTTAAGTTGATTAACAACTTCAGGACTTATTGGTGCAGTGCAACAAACTAAAGCCAAAGATGGCTCTGAGCAAACTTCTAGAATATAATTTATATATGCATAAACAAAAGGTTTTAATAAACTAAACAAATCTACTGTGTGATTGATAAAATAATCACCAACGGTACAAATCTCTGGGAGAGCAACTTGCTCCTCTGCACTCAACATATCAAAATCAACTGATTCAGCCTCTGTAATCATTTGTACATATGTTACTTGTAACTCAACAATATACAAAATTATTATTGCTTCTATTGCTGCTGCTACTGGAGGAGAAACTAGAGCTTCTTCACAGGATATCTCCCCCTGCCTGTGTAAAAATTGTCCTGAAGCCAGGCCCCCAGAAGAAGGAATAGTAGAGGCAGTAAACAGAAGAGCAGAGAGGGTTGAGATGGATTCAGCAAGAGGTTTATTGTCCTCTGCTATGAGTTGTTTGAGTAGTGGAGTGATGATTGCAAGCAGAGAGAGAATGGAATCCCTTATCATAAGATCATAAAGTGTTTAGGTTGATATAAAAGGATGGAGGTCTACCATGGGCTCATCATGAGATGATGGGGAATTGAGAGGGGATGACAATAGTGAAAAAGAAGGTATGAATGAGATATTATGGATCGGGATGTCATCTATATAGTGAGGAAGAGGGGATTGAGGTGGAGTGACATGCTCTGGAGTGTGAGGTGGAGTTGTATGCATTGGAGATTAGGGCGGAGTTGGTTGGTGTTCAGGTGATTTAGGTGGTGTTGGTTGATTGACTGGGGAAGCAGGAGGTGTTGGTCTATGGGCTTGAGATGTGGATTGTTGTTGGAGGGTTAAAGAAGGTGTTTGAACTTGAGGAGGTGTTGGTTATTGAGATGAAGGTGGAGGCGATGGAATCCTGATTTAAGGGACATCTTCTGAGGGTGGGGGAGCAGCTGAAACAGCTCTAGTATCTTCCGATGGCCTGGTGGAAGAGGAAGAAGCCTTAAATGGCTTTGGGATATTCCTCTCCCACCTTCCAAATAAGGCACATATGAGCCTTTTGGAGGCATTGATGAATATGGTCTGTGAGACAAGGGATTCACTAGCCTTTGCCTAAAGGAAGATTCCAAGAATCCTTCCAAAGCACACCTCTTTCTTGTTGTTTTTCTTCTTTATCAGATCAAATAGTATCTTAGCCCAGTTAACTGGCTTCCTGTTCACAACTGCACACATCACTAGAAATTGTTGCCTAGTGATGTAATCATGGGAAGTATGCTTTCCCAGCAGTACCTTTCCCACCATATTAGCTAAAAATTTATAATCAATAGACAAATGTTTCTTCTGTTGTTTATTGTGGTTTTCTCTAGTATGGCCCATTTTAATCAGCATTTCATCAAATTAAGAATTATCTATTTCTAACTCTTCTTCTCCATTCATTAATTAAAATATTTAAGATAAAAAGGTGGGGGTGAGAGAAACTTGGTTACCGGATTTTTGTGGCAGCAATCATTATCCTTGTTGTCATAAAGTTCTTTAACTGCAGATCTTCGAACAGTTTCAGAATGTCGAGAAAGATTTGATCGGAATGCTGGATGACTCGAAGTCGATGTCAAATCCTGTATCGAACTTCATCGCTACAAGGGTGCTCGCCGGAATCGCCATGATTACCAGTAAAAGGAAATAGAGAGATCAAGTGCAAGGGAAACAGAAAGCACAGGATGGAGCTTGAAGAAAACCTAGTTATAAGGTTTTCAGAATATGAACCGTCATACTCCGTCCTGCGAAAAATAAAACATTCTTTGATTTGAGGTTGACGAAATATTTTATTGACAAACGGGTTCGTCGATCTCAGTTGGAAGAAGGGAAAACTTTTCGTCGTTCTCATGTCGACGAAAATTTTCTTATGCAGTATCGTCGATCTCCGGTAGATGAAAATTACTTCACACAGAGAGTTAGTCGATCTCAGGTCGATGAATTATCTCAAGAACTTTTCTCATATCGTCGATCTCCGTTTGATGAACTGTGCCAAATTCTTTGACCACAGATAGAAATTAAATTAATTCTTATCCATTCATCATGCTTAGCTGATTCAGAAAGATCAGATTGTTCCTCTCATCCAAAAGTTTTGTGAAGATATCTGCTCTTTGCAAATCAGTGTAGATGTAGACAAGATTAATTTTCTTTTTGTCCATACACTCTCTGATGAAATGATGCCTTATTTCTATATGCTTTGTTATACTATGATGCAATGGATTCTGTTCAACAAAAATTGCACTTGTATTATCACAAAGTAGAGTTGAATTATTTAAGTTGAAACCATAGTCTAGGAGTTGGTTTTGAATCCATAGCATTTGTGAACAACAACTACCAGCTGATATGTATTCAGATTCTTCTATTGAGGTAGACACAGATGTTTGATTCTTGCAAAATCAAGAGACAAGTCTAGCACCAAGGATTTGACATGTCCCTGATGTGCTATTTTTATCCACTCTACATCTAGCAAAGTCAGCATCTAAGTATCCGGACAACTCAAACTCTGACTAAGTTGGATACCAGAGTCCTAAATTTGGGAAACTCTTTATATATCTCATAATTCTTTTTTTAAAAATAAGGTGAGATTCTTTAGGTTTCACATGGAACCTAGAACAAAGACAAGTAGCAAACATAATATCTGGCCTACTTGCTGTGAGATATAATAGGTACCCAACAGTGGCCCTATATAATTTTTGATCAACAGGTTTTCCATGTTCATCAGAATCAACCACAGCATTTATAGCCATAGGTGTTTTCTTAGCCGAGGCATCAGGCATCCCAAACCTTTTTATCAGCTCCTTAGCATACTTGGATTGGGATATTAAGATCCCATCAGGGGACTGCTTCACTTGGAGACCAAGGAAGTAGGAGAGTTCACCCATGCTACTCATTTCAAACATGGAATGCATAAGGTCAGAGAACCTTTTGCATAGTTTGGAATCAGTGAAACCAAATATAATGTCATCTACATATATTTGTACTAACAAGATTTTATCATGATGATGCTTAGTAAATAAAGTCCTATCTACAATGCCTCTAGTAAAATCATGCTCTAAGAGAAAGCTAGCTAAGGTTTCATACCAAGCTCTTGGAGCTTACTTTAGACCATAGAAAGTTTTATGCAGTTTGAAAACATAAGAGGGATAAGATGAAGAGATAAAACCTTAGGTTGTTCCACATAGACTTCTTCTTTGAGTTCACCATTTTGGAATGCACTCTTTATATCCATTTGATAAACTGTGAACCTTTTGTAGGCAGCATAGGCTAAGAATATCCTGATTGCTTCAAGCCTTGCAATAAGTGCAAATGTTTGGTCATAGTCTATGCCTTCCTCTTGTCTGTAACCTTGAGCAACTAATCTGGCATTGTTCCTTATGATAGTACCTTTAGCATCTAGTTTGTTTCTAAAGACCCATTTAGTTCCAATGACTGGGTGGTCTTTGGGTCTTGGAACTAAATCCCAAACTCTATATCTCTCAAACTGGTTGAGTTCCTTTTGCATTGCAATGATCTAGTGTGGATCTTGCTCAACATCATTAATGGATTGGGGCTCAGTTTGAGATATGTAGTCATGCATCATGTCCTGGTGGAGTTGATGTCTTGTTTGCTCACCCACTGATAAGTCTCCAATCACTTGAGATATAGAGTGATATCTAAGTGTGACTAATTCAGTAGGAGGAGTTGGTTGAGAAATAGCTTTGGGAACTAATTCCTCTGGTTGAATTAAGTTTGTTGTTGTTGGCTCTTCACTATATTCAGTGATATCATCTTCACTTTCTTCAGTAACGTATGGAGAAGTATGTGTAACAGCCTCATTGATGAGGGTCAATTGATCAAACTTCTTACACAGATTTGGTTCCTGCAAATTCTCACTAGTAGAAGCTATCTTCTCCTTATAAAACATGTTAGTCTCATGAAATGAAATATGAATAGACTCCACAATTTTCACTGTTGATTTATTATGTACCCTATAAGACTTGCTTAGTTAGGAATATCTAGAAAAATTCCAATTTCAGCCTTGGCTTCAAACTTTCTAATGTTTTTCTTGTTGTTGTTATGAATGTAACAGAAGCAACCAAAGACTCTAAAATAATCTATTTTAGGTTTCTTCCCCTTGAGAAGTTCATAGGGTCTTTCCTTTGAGCTTGTGTATCAAACTTCTATTCAGGACATAGTTTGCTGTGCTCACAGCCTCTGCCCAAAAGTATAGGGGAAAGTGAGCATCTTCAAGTAATGTTTATGCAGCTTCAATGAGTGTTTTATTTTTCCTTTTAACTACCACATTTTGTTGAGGAGTTCTAGAATCAGAGAAGCAATGCATAATACCTTCCTTCACACAGAATTCTTGCATGGGAAGAGACTCAAATTCAGTACCCTGTTCACTTCTAATAAATGCAACATGAGTAGAGTACTCAATCCTTACGCACTTAAGAAAATCTATAAGAACCTTGAAGTTATCTGACTTGTTTCTCAAGAAAACACCCAAGTGAACCTTGAGAAGTCATCAAAAATTATTAAGGTACAAGACTTCCCTCCTATGCTCTGTACAACAATGGGTCAAAAAAGATCCATATGGAGAAAGTACAGTATCCTTGGTGAATCACTCTTATTAAGTGACTTAAAACTATTTTTAGTTTGCTTGCCTAATTGACAAGCCCTACAAAGGCTTTCCTTCTTATAGGGGCAAGAAGGCAATCCTCTAACAAGGTTGACCATATATAGTGTAGCAATGTTTTTTAGGTTTACATGTCCTAATCTCCTATGCCAATGATCATTATTATTACTGGTTTGGTTAAATAGGCATATTTCAGTTTTAGCAGAAATAAAATTAACTATATAGATATTTCCTACTCTAGTGCCAATTAATACTACTTGGTCATCTATAGAAGTAATAATATAGGAAGATTTATCAAATGATACCTGAACCATTTCATCACATAATTGACTTATGGATATAAGGTTGTACTTCAGTCCACTTACATATGCAACCTTCCTGAAGGTGACTGCTCCAATCTTGACCTTTCCATATCCTTTAGTCTGGCCATAATTGGAAACACCAAATATTACTTTGGGTCCTAACTTTAACTTATAATTGATTATGTTGTCCTTGTTTCCAGTCATATGCTTTGAACATCCACTATACAGACACAACTATTTCTCTATGGTGGGATAGTCTTTCACCTGCAATAAAACAGATTAGCTATTCTTGACCCAGGTTACCTTGGGTCCTTGTTGATTTACTTAGCTAAAACTAGAATTATATGAGTATTCTTGTTGATTTTTGTAACTTAAGGGATGATATCTTCTTGGTGGAATTATCCATTAGTTAAAGGGATTTGATTTAATGGTATGTTGGAATTAAAGTTTCTGTTATTAGAAATTGGGGTCGATGAATTCTGGTACGTTCGTCGATTTGAGGTTGACGAACGGGGATGAGTTCGTCGAACTCCACTCAGAGAATGAAAGTATTTATTTTCTGGGCCCCAATTTTGTTGTTCTCTTGTCGACGAACCATATTGGTTTCGTTGATCGCAGTTCAGAGAATAATTATAGTAATATTTTGCGTTCGAAGTTCGTCGACTTGAGTTCAACGAACTGTACACATTTTGTCGATCTTAGTTCGACGAAATCTGCTGAACATAGTTACAGTAAAGATTTTTCTTACTCTTTCTCTTTCTTTTGTTTTATTACTGTTTATTTAACATTATTATCATCTACCTTTTCTTTACCTTTTTTAGAAACAAATTTAATTGGAGTTGTTAAGATAATATTCTGAATCAGTGGGGGTTGGCTTGATGAAGCACCTAAGCCGAGCTTGCCATTGAGTCTGGCATTCACTGTTCATGTGATGTCAGTCAGCTTGATACTTCTCCCATTTAGGGATTCTTCAAGTTGCCTAGCCTCAGCTAATTCAGTGTTCAATGATATAATCTGTTAAATAGCTAAAGTTATTTCATCTTTTAACGTAATGTTTTCTGAAAATGAAATTATCTTGTTCAGTCAATTTTTCTTTAAGTTATTTAATTTCTTTCTCAGAATTTAATATGTCCATACATAGTATTTTAAATTCTGTTCTAAAATCATTTGAATGAAAATCAAATGGAGGCAATACCTGATCTTCCTCAGATTCAGAGTCTTCACCCTCTGACTTGTCATCTTCTGTTTCTGAACAAATGCCTGATGCATTGATGGCCATCAGACAAACTTCTTTTGCCCTTGATTCCTCTTCATCTTCACTTGAGCTGGAAGATGAAGATTCTTCTTCAGTATCACTCCAGGTTTCAGCAACAAAGCCTTTCTCCTACCTTTTGTGTTTGTTGGAGGAGTGTTGTTATAGTGTTGTTTCCTTTTTTCTCTTCTTCTCTCCTTCTTTTGGTTCTCTGGACACTCTGAGATGAAGTGTCCAGGTTTCTTGCAGCCAAAACAAACAACTTCTTTAGTGGAAGTCTTATCATACCTGGGCTTATCATATTGCCTTCCCGACTTCCTCCTAAAGTCTTTCTTGCCCATCTTATAAAATCTCTAGGCTAAGATACTCAGAAATTCTTCATTGGCTGTTGGGGCTTCTCATTCTTCATTTGTTTTGAATGCAATACTTTGCTTCTTGCTTGATGAAGGAGTCTTCTACTCTGCAACCTCTCTGGACTTTATAAATTGCTATTACGACTTGACCTTTACAAGTAGAGATTCGGTATAGATGTAACGATTCCACCCGTTAAACAACATATAATAGAAGGTCCGGCCTGGGCCCCACACTATATGCCACAAACAGACGGTGATGTAACAAGTTAATACCACCAACGTATCCTAACTCAGAGCATGCTAGCGGAAACATAAGGAGTAGGCTAAACTCATACCAGGAATATCCACTATATATATAATACCAATGTTATATATACAACCACTCAAACGAGGGGGTAGCAAATAACACAGTTTTGTCTTAAGGCCTTACATTTCCTCTTTAAACAGTATGGATTACAGACTTCGGTGTGCAGGCCGGCCATACATGAATAAAATAAAATACAATAGCTAGCCTTCAAGGGCTAGCAGCAACAGCAATATCAAGAGCGGCAACAGCAGCAGGGGAAAAAACCCTTCATTTCTCGCTCGGCTCTCCAGCACCTACATAGGGGCAATCCACCCTGAAGGTGGAAAACAAGGCAACGGTAAGCATTCTGCTGGCCAATTTATAACAATCCTACCCCTTTCCCGGGGCAGTGGCATTCCTTCCCTGCAGAGTAATACATTAATTGACAGATATCATAAATATTGTGCTCTCATGCACAAGCAATCCATCACAACCGTCGGCCACCCGGCCCGACGATCTGTGCTCTCAGGCACACTTTTGGGTACTTCGGTGAACCGAGATCAACACCATTAAGCATTTAGTATTAATGGTGTGCAGGCCTAAGACTCTCATTATGCTGCTGACGAAAGCCTAATGCCTTGGAACTTCCTTGTACAGCCAACATAATGCAGGTAAAGATCCACCACCCCCCGTTGCTCAAATCGCCTTGCCATCACAAAGCAGATTGTTCTCGTGGTTATAATAAAAGACGCGGGTCGGCTTCACCTTTCTTGTTCGGCACGAGGCCTTTTAGAGCTCACAGCTCATAATCGCCAAAACGTCCGCCAAGGACTGCCGTCATATTAGCCACACTGTCCAAATAGGACCGGCTTCATTTTACAACAAGGACTGGCTACATCGTAGCCACAACACCAATAACACAAGGGCATTTTCCTGGAATTCCACATTCTAGTACTTCCTGCTACTCCCCTTTATAGGCACAACCCAACAACCCCACTAACTACACGACTATACGCGGAGTCTTCTCCGGTGCGTAAATGCAACATCACCAATCCAGACCAACATGTCCTGATAGGCTTCACACAGCATGCCTATCCCTTACTACACACTTTCAGGTATAGATGCAGACTCAACAGGGGATAGTAACTATCAACCCACCGTAATCACTCACTCTTTCCACCTTTTGGTGGAGATGATTCCTTACTTATGCATAAAGAAGGACTTCACATGTCCAAGAAGGAAGAGCATTACCCTTGACGATCTCTTGGGAGCCATCGAAAATCTGGCTGGTTGGAAAGCACCGCAGCAGCTTTGCCTCCATAGAACTAGCCTCGGATCTCGAATCGGATCGCGGGAGCACAACCAAAGCCTTGCTATTCTCCCCTTCTCCTTCATCCAAGCTCTCTCTTTTTCTCTCTTGATAAAAGTGAGAGAAGAGGCAAACCCCCAGCCTTATCACTGTTGGAAAGCACCTGGGCTATTGGATCCAAATAGAAATAATTGGATGGCCGAGATCTGCCCAAAAGTCCAAATTTGACTTGACACGGCCTATAATATGCCCGTGTCACAGGCCGTGTACCCCAAATGGTGTACAAATCGACTCAAACCGAACCAGAATGCAGGCTCAAACATGACCGTGTCACAGGGAAGACACGCCCGTGTCAACTTTGACATTGCTGTGTGACTGGCCGTGTCACCCTTTCAACACAGGACCAAATCACCCGAGAAGCACACGACTAAGGTACACGCCCATGTCCCTGGCCGTGTTCCCAATACACCCCTATGATACGCCTATGTCATAGGCTGTCTTCCACACTCAACGCCACTCAACGCAATTCCACTCAGCGCAACTCAACGCAACTCAGTATTCACCCGAGCAGGACACGCCCTAGGACACGCCCGTGTCCAAGGCCATGTCGCCTCTCGACGATCGTTGACCGTGCTATCTCGAGAACTCGAGCCGATGCCTATAGTAAAAGACACACCATGGGACACTCCCGTATCCCAGGCCGTGTGCACTAGACACGCCCTTTGACATGCCCGTGTCCCAGGCCGTGTCACCCAACCTGACTCCATTTTGGGACTAAAGGTTTTTGGGGTGTTACAATCCTCCCCCCTTAAAATAAATTTCATCCCGAAATTTGTACTCAGCAAGAAAACAAGAATCACAAAGCTATAATGCTAAAAGATCTATTACAACAAAACTACATGGTTCATAGTTTATACAAAAAGTTCGGGAAACTCAGCTCGTATGGTCTGCTCTCGGTCCCATGTTAGCTCCTTACGGCCACAATTGTCCCACCGAACTTTGACCATCCCGATTATCTTGTTCCGCAACTGTTTCTCGGCTCAATCCTCGATCTGAATGGGTCTAACCTTCATCGTTAGCCCATACTCGACCGGTACATAATATTTCTCCACTACTTTAGCTGTATCCTTGACGGCTTTGCGAAGTACTGAGATGTGGAATACATCATGCAATCCACTCAACTCTGCTGAAAGCGCTAGCCGATAAGCAGCATCCCCGACTCGCTACACCACTTCAAACGGGCCAAGGTATCTCAGACTTAGCTTTTTCAACCGCCGAATCCTAGATACGCCTTTTAAGGGTTTGATCTTAAAATAGACCCACTCGCCCACCGCGAACTCCACGTTCCGATGCTTAGCTTTGTAGTACTTTTCTTGTCGATCTTGGGCTTTCAATTGCCTCTCCCGAATAATGCGTATTATCGAGGTAGCATCTTCGACTTCCTTACTCCCATTAAGGTTAGATTCGCCTACCTCTGCCCATGCTAATGATGTACGACATTCACGACCATAACGAGCCTCAAACGGTGCCATTCTGATGCTCGCTTGGTAGCTGTTATTATAGGAAAATTCCACCAAAAAATATACTCTTCCCATTTCTTACTGAAATCTAGGGCGCACATACGAAGCATATCTTCCATTGTCCTATTGGTTCGCTCAGTCTGGCCATCCATTTATGGATGAAAGGCCATACTGAATGCTAATTTTGTGCCAAAATTTTATGAATTAGCCTCCAATCAGTTGAGGTGAATCGCCCATCATGATCACTGACAATGTTCCGAGGAACACCGTGCAGTCGAACAATCTGTTCCACATAGAGCTTAGCCAAGATTTCCACTGAATCATCTCTCTTCTTTGGAAGGAAGTGAGCCACTTTTATCAACCGGTCTGCAATCACCCAGATAGAATCACGACTGTGTTGAGATTTTGGCAACCCGTGCATGAAATCCATTGAAATATCCTCAAACTTCCACTCCGGAATCGGTAATGTCTTCAGGAAATCGCCAGGCTTCTGGCATTCCGCTTTCACCAAAGCACAAGTGTGGCATTCCACCACATAACGTGCTATGTCTTTCTTTAGTTCGGGCCACCAGAACAACTTTTTCATGTCTCTGTACATTTTTATGATCCTAAGGTGAATTGAGTACTTGGCAAAGTGCGCTTCGTACATTAACTCTTCTCTCAACTTCCCCATACTCGGGACGCACAATTGACCATCTTTTAACAACAAGCCATCATCCCAGGAGAATTAGTCACTAGGACCATCCTTTGCATAGCGTTTTAGACTTTCATCAAGCTCAGTTGCTCGCCGAACTCTGTCCGCAAGGTCATATTGTTCCTCCGTCCAGTTAAGGCATGCGTCGGCCGTAGCATCCTTGTCAACACAATATATCTCTAACGCTTCCATCTTCTGGATTAGTCGCTCATCATGTCTCTTCAACCAGTAGCCTGTACTGGCGTCTTACGACTCAAAGCATAAACGACCACATTTCCCTTTCCGGGAGTATAGTGAATATCGAAAGTGTAGTCTCCAAGGAACTCCATCCACCTCCGTTGCCGCATATTCAGGTCCTTCTGTTTTAACAAATACTTTAGGCTCTTGTGATCTTATAGATTTCCACTTTAACGCCATAAAGATAGTGTCACCACAACTTTAGCGCAAAGATTACCGCCGCCAACTCCAAATTGGGGACGGGGTAGTTCCGTTCATGCACCTTTAACTAGCGTGAGCCATAAGCAATCACTTTACCAAATTGCAAAAGAACGCAGCCTAAGCTGCTCCCTGAAGCATCACTGTAGATCTCATAGAAGTCTGCACCACATGGCGATGTCAGCACATGCGCCGTGGTCAAACGACTCTTCAGCTCTTCAAAATCTCGCCCGCACTCCGACGTCTAAACGAACTTCTAATCTTTTCTCGTCAACATGGTTAGAGGTAAAGCAATCCGTGAGAAGTTTTCTATAAACCGTCTATAGAAGCCTGCAAGTCCAAGAAAGCTCCTGACTTCGGCCACTGAAGACATCACTGGCCAATCCTGTATGGCACTTTTCTTTGCCGGATCTACTACTATACCCTCTCCACTTACCACAGTGCCAGAAAAGCCACTGACGATAGCGAGAACTCACACTTTGAGAACTTTGCATACAGCTTATTCCATCGCAGGGTATGCAATACCAATCACAAATGGTTTACATGATCATCTCCCGACTGAGAGTACACAAGAATATCATAAATAAACACAATTATTAATAAATCCAAGTACTCTCGGAACGTCCGGTGCATTAAATACATGAATACCGAAGGCGCATTACATAAGCCAAATGACATCACCGTGAATTCATAATGACCATAGTGTGTCACAAACGTTGTCTTAGGAATGTCACCTTCCCGAATCTGCAATTGATAATATCCCGATTTCAAATCCCTCTTTGAATATACAGTTGACCCCGCTAGCTGATCAAATAGGTCATCGATCCGTGGAATCAGATATTTGTTCTTTTCTGTCAGCTTATTCAATTCGTGATAGTCAATACACAAACACAAACTACTGTCTTTCTTTTTCAAAAATAGAACATGTGTGCTCCAAGTTGACATACTTGGGCGTATGTATCCCTGCTCCAACAACTCTTGCAATTGGACTTTATGTTCAGCCATTTCTTTTGGCGCGATGCGATAAGGTGAGCGGGCCACAGGTTTTGCACCTAGCACCAACTCAATCACGAAGTCAATCTCCCGTTGGGGCTGTAACCTAAGAAGATCCTTAGGAAATACATCTACAAACTCTGACACAATCGGAACTTCACTTACACTGGCCTTTGTCTCAACAACTTGAATAAGCGTGAAGAATAACTCTGCGACCTTCCGAATAACACTGCCGACTTGGAGTATAGACAACAAGGTCCTGCCTACTCCTCGCATACCAGCGAACTTCGTCTCAAGTTCGGTATTCTGGCCCAGTGTGATCTTGTTTGAGTTGCAATCAATAAAGCCACGCTGCTCCGAGAGCCAGTCCATGCCAAGGATCACATCAAACTCCGATAGTGGCAGCACCGATGCTCGCAATCCGAAATCCTGATTTCCTATATGCACTTCCACATCGCAAGTCTGATCCCCAAGCATGATACAACCATTCGGTAATAACACATCTACACCATCTGTCATCACGTGACTCGGTACTCCAACTCGAGTTAGGAAGTCCTTCGACAGAAAGGAATGCGAAGCACCCGTATCAAATAGGGCTCTCGCCAGATTGTTCCAAATCAGCACAAAGCCTGTAGCACACACATCATGCACAAGCTACATACAAAATATGCAATCAATACAACAAACATTAACTTAACTTGTACCTGTGATGACGTCACTTTGCTTGATAGCCTCTTGTTGGCCAAGTTTTTAGACTCTGGGCTGCGCTTGGGATGCAGAGGAATCAACCACTGCTTTGCCCTTCTCAGCATAAGATGCACCCATCTTCTGTTCTCCTTTTGGTTGAGCAACCCAACAATCATGGGCTTTATTCCCCACTTTGCCACTGGTAAAGCTTGTACGAGACTCCGGTCTCGTCGTTGATCCCTATGTAACTGTCACAGAAGTTTGCCTCGAAGGCTTGGACCTCTTGCCCCACTTCTTCTAGTAGTACGATTTGCGAGAGCGTGGTGCTTTGAACTCAGGCTTTGCTACAGCCAAGTCATTCCTGCCTTGAACCTGCTTCATGTCCTTTTATAGCACACCCGTCGTATCAACCAAATCCTGAAATCCCTGGTAAACTGAATTCGAAAGTAGGAACCTCAACTCGTCCTGCAATCCTTCATAGAACCGATTTGTTTTCTTTGTTCATCGGCGAAGATTGTTCCTGCATACCCTCCCAATCTTGTAAATTCATGTAGGTACACATCAATGCTATTTTCTCCTTAATTTAGCCGCTGAAACTCGTTCTCCATAGCAATATGTTGTGCCCCTGGTAAATGTTTTGCCAAAAACATATGAGAGAACTCCTCAATCGATACTTGAGTCAATTGCCTGCCCGCGAAATGGTGTAACTCAACCTCATCCCACCATAACCTCGCCTCTCCTTCTAACAAGAATGTGGCCAAAGTGACCTTTTGAGTTTCCTCCGTCCTGATCGTTGTCAAGATACATTTGACTCGCGATAACGAGTCGTCTGCCTGCGTTGGGGATCCTAGTCCCGTGAACGTAGGCGTATTGAAGCTCATGAATTGCATCAATTGTCGTTCAGCTGCTCGCGGATCCACAGCCTTAACCGGTTCGGGTCGGACAACAACACGATCTGGCACTACTGCCGGCGGCGCCTGCCGGTCGGCCGAATCAGCACAAATAAAGCCTCAGCAACTAAGTGAATAGTTTCCGCAGATTGAGGAGGTGTTTGCACCTCAGCTGGTGCTGCACTCTCATCAGAGCGTTGGGGCTCAGATTGCCCAGCACCGCTACGAGTCACATATGGGTGGACAAGACACAGATTAGCGACAATACGAAAGCAATAAAAACAAAGTAGGAATGCGCAGATTCCTCAAACAAGTGTATTTGCATTTCTTAGTGGAAATTCAAGAGTTCACTAGCGTTACAGCGGTTCGCACAGACACGTGCTCGCCACACCACAAAAGAATTCGACCACGAATTCGAAAGAGGAATACTGAGACAAGCTGATACAAAAATGTAATGTCTCCACCCGTTAAACAACATATAATAAAAGGTCCGACCGGGGCCCCACACTATATGCCACAAATAGACGGTGATGTCACAGGTTAATACCACCAACTTATCCTAACTAAGAGCACGCTAGCGGAAACATAAGCAGTAAGCTTAACTCATACCAGGAATATCCACTATATATATAAGACCAAGGTTATATTTAGAACCACTCAAACGTGGGGGTAGCAAATAACACAGTTTGGCCTTAAGGCCTTACATTTCCTCTTTAAGCAGTATGGATTACAGACTTCGGCGTGCAGGCCGGCCATATATGAACAAAAGAAAATACAATTGCTAGCCTTCAAGGGCTAGCAGCAACAACAACAGCAAGAGCAGCAACAACAGCAGCAGGGGCATCAGACCTTCATTTCCCGCTCGGCTCTCCAGCACCTGCATAAGGGCAATCCACCTAGAAGGTGGCAAACAAGGCAACGGTCAGCATTCAGCTGACCAATTGATAACAATCCTACCCCTTTCTCGGGGTAGTGGCATTCCTTTCCTGCAGAGCAATACATCAATTGATATATATCATAAATATTGTGCTCTCACACACAAGCAAACCATCACAACCGTCGGCCACCCGGCCCGACGATCAGTGCTCTCATGCACACTTTTGGGTACACCGGCAAACTGGGATCAACAACATTAAGCATTTAGTCTTAATGGCGCGCATGCCTAAGACTCTCATTATGCTGCTGACAAAAGCCCAATGCCTTGGCACTTCCTTGTACAGCCAACTTAACGCAGGTACAGATCCACCACCCCCCGTTGCTCAAATCACCTTGTCATCACCAAGCACATTGTACTTGCGGCTATAATAAAAGACGCGGGTCGGCTTCACCTTTCCTGTTCGGCACGAGGCCTTTTAGAGCTCGCAGCTCACAATCGCCATAACGTCCGCCAAGGACTGGCGTTACATTAGCCACACTGTCAAAATAGGACCGACTTCATTGCCCATCAAGGACTGGCTACATCATAGCCACAACACTAATATCACAAGGGCATTTCAAGGAATTCCACATTCCATTACTTCCTGCTACTCCCCTTCACAGGCACAACCCAATGACCCCACTAACTACACGAGTATACGCGGAGTCTTCTCTAGTACATAAATGCAACATCACCAATCAAGACCAACATGTCCAGATGGGTTCACACAGCATGCCTATCCCATACTATACACTTCCGGGTCTAGATGCAGACTCAACAGGGGATAGAAACTATCAACCCACCGGAATCACTCACTCTTTCCACCTTTTGGTGGAGAGGATTCCTTACTCATGCATAAAGAAGGACTTCACATGTCCAAAAAGGTAGATCATTACCCTTGATGATCTCTTTGGAGCCATCGAAAATCTAGCCGGTTGGAAGCACCGCAGTAGCTTTGCCTCCACAGAACTAGCCTCGGATCTCGAATCGGACCACGGGAGCACCACCAAAGCCTTGCTCTTCTCCTCCTTACCCTTCATCCAAGCTCTCTCTTTTTCTCTCTTGATAAAAATGAGAGAAGAGGCCAACCCTCAGCCTTATCACTGCAGGAAAGCACCTGGGCCATTGGATCCAAATAGAAATAATTGGATGGCCGAGATATGCCAGAAAGTCCAAATTTGACTTGACACGGCCTGTGACACTCCCGTGTCCCAGGACGTGTACCCTAAGCTTTGTACAAACCGACTCAAACTGAACCAGAATGCGGCTACAACACGCCCGTGTCACAGGGCAGACACGACCGTATCAACTTTGACACGGTCGTATGACTAGCCGTGTAACCCTTTCAACACAGGACCAAATCACCCGAGAAGCACACGGCTAAGGCACATGCCCGTGTCCCTAGCCGTGTGCCCAACACATCCCTGTGACACGCCCATGTCACAGGCCGTGTTCCACACTCAATGCCACTCATCGCCATTCCACTCAGCCCCACTCAATGCCGCCCGGTATTCACCCGAGAAGGACACGCCCTGGGACACGCCCGTGTCCCATGCCATGTCACCTCTCGACGATCATCAACCGTGCTATCTCGAGAACTCGAGTCGACGCCTACAGTAAAGGACATGCCCGTGTCCAAGGCTGTGTGCACTAGACACGCCCTGGGACACGCCCGTGTCCCAGGCCGTGTCACCCAGCCTGACTTTATTTTGGGACTTAAGGTTTTTGGGGTGTTACAATAGATTTCATTCAGACTTCTGGCTTCTTGAATCCCATGAGCTGGGGAAGCACAAGTTGATATTTTCATTTACTTCTGTCAGGGTGATGTCTTTGTCCAAAATCTTTATCTCATTGATGATTGAGCTCAGTATCTTGTACATTTCACTAAGAAACTCTGATTCATTCTTTTTGATGTTCTCATATTATGAGATAAGATTGGATCTCCTATCCTTTCTCTCATCTGCTGAACCAGCAACCTTCTGGTTATGGGAATCCTAGATAGCCCTGGCTGATGTGCTCTTAGCCACCTTTTAGAAAATGTCATCAAACATTTTCTAAGCCAGAATATTCATGGCCTTTGCATCAGCTATTTTGGTTTTTTTCTGAGAATCTGACCACTCATGTGGTGGAACAACATATGTGTTGGAACTAGCAGTAGTTGTTAGCACTAGAAATGGTGGTCCTGTCAAAATAGAATTAAAGATATCCTCATCAATAGAGTTCCTATATAGCTTGATTCTTGCCTTCTAGATTGCAAATTTATTTAAGTTGTGAACTAGAGGTATGGTGCACGCATAGTCTTTGTTCTGTGCCATGTTGAGATAACAGAAAAAACTAGGAAAAGAAAATCAGATCTAGCAAGGTTCTTTTGTTTCAAGTGTTAGCTTGTACAATAAAAGGAACGCTGCTCTGATACCAATTGAAAGATGGGGGTTAGACCTGATTTGCTCTAGCGGGGGGGGGGAGGGGGAGGGGGGTTAATAGAGTAATTAAAACTTTGGATGTTTTTATGATTTATATCAGAGTAAAAATAGGTGATACCAATAATAAAATAGAAGGAAATAAAAACAGTTTAAACTAATCTATCTATAACAACAAAGTAAAAACAAGAAGAAAATGATCAATCAGACAACACAAAAATTTTATAGTGGTTCCCGAACATGGGTACAACCACTCTTCTACCACCTTGGTAGGAATCCACTATCAGATTTTTGATTAGGTGACGGCCACCACAAGATCTATTTCGAGGGAGATCTCACAACCCATTAGGCTTTTGATCAAGTGCCCAAAAACTAAGAATAAACATTTGAAGGGAGTTAATAAACCATTTATACAAGAGGTGAGAGGAGGTGATGATGTCTTCCATTTTATCTATACAATAGAGAAGACTAATGGATTTGTTATTGTCAAGACTCCTTTTGAAATAATGGAATGATTCAGAAAACTGGAGCCTTGCTCAGGGTGTAGGTCTTCATACTTATCTGAAGGAATCCTGGAACTTTCTGACTGATTCAAGATGTTGCCCTTGAACGTTCCTGGAGGAGAAAGTTGAAGAAGACTCTTGATAGTGATGGATGTTCTTCTTCAGTCTTCAGAATGGACAAGGAAAAAAATAGAATGTTTTTTGTATGCAGAGAAGAAGTTGTGAGTGTTGTTATGCGCAACTATATATTCTCGTCTCTGCACTAACTATTGTCTGTGAATTCCTGTTCTAGAGTACTCGACTGAAAAGAGAAAATGTCCTATACATTCTGCAGTCAATAATTTCTCCTTTGAAATTTGAATTCCTGCATTAAATGCTGATTGCCCTGGAGAATAAAATGGCTGGAATATTTACTTTAATGAGTTTCCCCAACTGTCCTATTAAAGAAAGCAAGTAATTAATCAGATGAAGACCATAATTAATGCGGCCAATAACGGCTATATTAAGAAGAATATGAGCATTAATTACTCTGGAATATTACTGCTAAATAATATAGAAAGTAAGGGACAGAAGTAAGGAAAACTTCTCATTTTGTCTCGGGACAGAATTCATCGACTGGAGATCCAAGTTCGTCGACCTGCGAATTTCTATTTGTCGACCAGAGCTTTGCGAACTGCATATAGAGAATAACTTCCCAATTCTGTGCTCTGAGTTCGTGGAGCTGAGAATCTGTCTGAAAGAATTGATCGTCGACCTGAGCTCGAATATCATCGAGCTCAACTCAGAGAATTAACTTTGAGTTCATCGATCAAAGATCAACGATCGTCGAGATGAGTTCGAAGAACTTTGAACTGATAATTCTGATATCTGAATTCTTCTAAGTCTAAGTTTACTAAAGTCCTCTACCTACATACTAGCCTAAACTATAGGACTCATAGAATTGACTCTGGCTATACAATGTGGGTCAAAGTCATCCTAATTAATTGAACCTAGCCAAAAACCACCAAGGGATCCAACAAGTTGAGTCTGAGGTTTTTGGGACCGTTTGAGGTTATAGAATGTATTAGAGAAGCAGCTTACCGGTTGGAATTATTCACAGTGCTGAGTGGATTATACGATGTTTTTCATGTCTCTGTCTTGAGAAAAGCCTTGGTGGAGGCTAGTGTGGTGATCGAACTTGCGAAGGTTCTGATAAAAGAGGACATGAGGACGAAAGTCGGTCTAGTTGTCATAGAGGATTCAGAAGTTTGGCAGTTGCAGAACAAAGAGATGAAGCTCGTAAAGGTATGTTGGGACAACTGCGGGCAGGACAAGTTCTCTTGGGAGCGAGTGCAAATAATGCACGAAGATTATCCCAAGCTGCTTGTATAATGTTGATTGGAACAGTGTTTGATATGTTGCAACAGTGTTTTGAGATGTTGCAACGTTTTTCTTGCTGTTTGCTTAAATGAAATCGTTTGTGTAAAGTTGTTGTAATAAGGTTTAAATTTGTTGAAACAATTTTCTTGTTGTCTTCCAGTATGAAGATTAATTTGGGGGACGAAATTTTTGTAAGGGGGGAGGAGTTGTAACACCCAAAACTTGAGGAACCAAAGCAGTTCGACGAAATTCTGGGATTGTCCAAGGCCGTTCGACGAAAGTAGAACTCTGGCCGTTCGACGAAAGTCGAACTCCAGCCGTTCGATGAAAGTCGAACTCTGGTCATTCTATGACAGTCGAACTCTTGTCCATTCATTGAGCTGAAGGCCATTCGTCGAGTTAAGGTCCATTCGTCAAACTCATGGCCATTCGTCGAACTCAGGCCGTTCGACGAATTTTGAGCAGTTCAACTAAATTGCTTAAATGTTGGGTTTCATAGATCGATTTCTAAGCCGTTTGATTTAATATCAAAGTTGATCCTGGACCCCAGGATCATCTACCCAAAGGGCTTTAGTAGGGCTGAACGGTTCTCTCCCTCATTTGTTCTAATTTTGGAGTTGACATGGGGTTTTAGAGTTGGATAGCGGAGGAGGAAGGAAGCTTTCTCTGTCAGTGACGGAGCTTCAAAGCTCCGATCGTCGTTCCGAGGCCAGATCTGTGGAGAGCATGTTGAGGCGTTTGATTTCATCCGTGCAAGGAAAAAATTTCATTGCTAGGAAGAGGGGTCGTTAGGTAACGACACTTCTCCTCTCGGTTTTAGGATGCGTTCATGGCATCTACAATTTTTTTCTTGATTCCTTTCAAGCATTTTAGGCATCAAATCTCTCAAGTGAGAGGGATTCAGGTTGTCATGGCTCAAGAGGAGCTACCATGTCGATTGTGTCCGTCCCCGGCATGATATTGCATTAGATATTCGCTTCGCTAGTTGATTGGGCCAGGTGTGTGAAGCCGTAGTCACAACCGTTAGTCCGACTCGGTGATGTTACATAGTGAGCTTTAAGGATTTTGCTAGAAATCCGTTGCAGCAAGAAGCCATTTGTGATGTATGTCTCCCTAATTTCACGCGAGTACGTGTAGTCGGTACTGGACAAGGTTAGCTTTGTGATGACGGTAGAAGGTTTCCTTGGAGTACGGGAATGTTACAGTACAAAAGGTGAATTGGGGTGACAAAGCAATGTGTTGTGATGTGCGAAGACTTGACTTCTTTCTGTGGTCGGCTGGTTAGCACGTGGCGTGCAAGTCATGTGTGGAGAGTGTCCCGGCGAGATAAGTACCCTTTTTGTGAAACTGACGAGAATGTCAAGCATTGGGCAAGCCCGGGCATTGAAGCCCACGAGTGGGTGGGGTCCTGCGAGGGTTCTTTGTATTAGTTTGTTTGTTTGAGACGGAATGCTGACATGAGAAGTAAGAGTTTGCAGGCAAGCCTGCGTTTTGAGACCTACGAACGGGTGAGGCCTTGGCAAGAGTTCCGTATGGCAGCTAGTATGCCATTTCTGGAAAATGGAAGTACCCATGTGTTTGTGGCTTTAATGCCGAAGGGGAAATTAGAAGTTCCTGATTGATGATATGTGATGATGTGTTAGATTCATATGCTTTAGGATGCCTTAGGTGAAACCTAGGATTGAATACATGCTGCATTGTAGGCCCCCTTTTCTTTATGCTCAACTTAGAAACATGTTTGTGTAATAAGACATCCAAACCTATTTTATTGCTTTACATGTTATGGTATATTTCATACAAAGTACTGACCTGTAGGGTGATGCTGTATCTCGGGGTCCGCTCTGGACGACCGGAAGGAGATGTGTTGGTTATATAGTTGAAGTCAACCTTTGCTGACCCACGTTATCATAAATTTTTATAGGGAAAGGATCGCAAGCACGAGCAAGCTCGCCGGCAAGAAAGTCCTAAGCCTCATGAAGTTAACCTTTATTTACTTATGTTTTGATGCTACAATATGATCCATGAGATGTAATCCGGTTTGCATGCCATGGTAGCCTAGGAGTGCTTTTGCACATTATTAGAATTGTTATTTAGTTCTGGACTCATGTTGTGCGAGGCCTTAATAACATTTTGATACTCCTGGTTTGGTGGATTACTTCTAGTTTTGTTTGTATTTTTCCGTTGTTTTATTCTAAGTTTTGAGCTAGGTAGTTTTATATCATCTTTTAATGCTTAAGCTGTAGCATCTATATGTTGTGGGGCCCCGACTAGACCCATATTATACGGTCATTACAGGGGAGGTGTTACCGATACTTAGCGAAATCTTCCCGTTTTATATTACTTTAAATATTTGCACAATTATCGTGAGTTTATAAACATGAAGGACTTGACTGGTTGCTTTCGTTGATTTGAAATATTTGTCAGTTTATCAACTTGGTGATTTGTGATTTATACAAACGTATGGGTTGGATGGTCTAACTGATATAGTCAATATACTCGATAATTCTAGAAAGGTTGTTTGACAGTCTGTCGACTAGATGGTCTAGTTGATGTAGTCGATGGAGTCGACAAACCAAGCAGTTTATGTAGTCGATGCCGTCAATGTAGTCTATTTTGTTGATGTAGTTGATGCACTTGATTCAATCAATTTATCAGGTAAAGGCTATTTGATAGCTTGCCGATTGGATTGTCTAGTCGATACTGTCAATATAGTCGATGAAGCCGATGTAGTTAATGTTGTTGATATATTAGTAAAGTTTGATTAATAGCTTTCTGATGTAGGCCCGCTCTTTCGAGCGTTTTGGTGGCCGACAAATTAACGCGACGCTCTCGAATAATTCTCACGTTACACTCTAGCATTTAACGTCGCAGCGGTTTAATTAATATAATTACTAAACAACAATTACGGAGGGTTCGCAAAGTCCTTCAAGATAGTACCAAGGCGATAGGCCAAGGTCCTCTCAAGCGAAAAGAACCCACACGGTTCGATCGAGCGTGTTGTACCAAAAGAGAAACCACCGAAAATAAAAGATTCGGGTAAGGGTGGTTCTCTCCCAACAAAATACAAACGAGGGCCGCCATGCCTCACGAACATAAACGAAAATACGATAAACAAGACGATAACTAAAATAAAATAAACCACGAAAAAAATCAAGCGTTACACAAAATGCGCTATTTGCTAAAGTCACAAGATTTATCTAAGGAAGAGAAACATGTTAAGTAGAGATTTTCGTTACCCAACCGGATTGGATGAATCCGGTTACGCTCAACTAGAATCGTTCCTCAACGGCACCACCAGAGATACGCTGGAGGGAGAGAAATTCGTCGCCTTCTTCGTGTCACGCTGTATTTGGAAAAGTCCCGGCGGAATCTTCTAAATATGGAAACAAATATCTTCAAATAAGGCAGGAGAGAGAAAAGGTGGTGGATTGAGAAATATTTAAGGAATGAAATATTTCTAGTATGGTAGGCTAAGAGCTTAATTTGGAAAGTGATATTTGGATATAGGACGGGGATGAGGAAGGGGTCGGGCTTGTTGGTGTTGGTGGTTGGCGGCTAATATTTTGTGGTGGAGGGAGGGGCTCGGGTTGTTGGAGTTTGGTGGTGGCCGGTTTTGTGAGAGAGGAGGTGGCGGCTTGGAGGTTGGAGGAGGGGTCGGGTTTGCAAGGGAGTAGAGGAAAGGAAGAAGGAGGGAGGCCGAGATTGAGAGGGGAGGAGAGGTGGCCGGTGGCCAAAGAGGAAGAAGAAGGAGGAGGGCCGAAACTTGCCTTGGAGAGGAGGGGGATTTCAATTCTTGAAATTGGTTTTCTTTTCATTCATTCACTAATTAAAACATGAAGGATACATGCCTATATATAGGCTACACCACTCAATCTCCCTCCAAATAAACTTCAAAATTCAAAATTCAAATTGAACATATGATGGTTATATGCACCCATCATAGTTCATGAAATGAAATAATTAAAATACTACATGATGGTTATACGCACCCATCATTACACATGAAATGGAAATTAAAAACATGAAATTAAATAACATTGCAAAAATAAAACAAAGCATAAAAATTAATTAATAATTAATAATTATTTATTAATAATAATTATTAATTATTATTAATATGTTGGCTTGCGTTCAGGACGGGTATTATGACGATGCTCAACATGAACATCCGTAAGCACGCCATCGCCGTCTTTAAAATGTTGCGGGCCGTCGTCTCCATCAATCGGGTCACCATCATCATCAGAGGGAGGACGCTCCTTGGCGACATATCGTGGGGTGTCGACTCCATCAATCGGGTCACCATCATCATCAGAGAGGGAGGACGCTCCTTGGCGACATATCGTGGGGAGTCAGCTCCATCAATCCTCCCCCTCTTAAAACGACTCATCACTGATGAGTATGCCTACGAGTACTCGTCTGGGAGGTCATCGGTGGGGAAGAAGAACCTGTATGACACAAGGTGGTCTTGGAAGGACCTCAAATATGCATTAGCCAAAAAAGGAAAAAGAATTTCAACAACATCCACCAGCATACCTCTGATGGAGACCGAGAAGGAGAACGATCCTAGAAAACTATCACCACCCATTCCAATAGAAAGCATAGTGGAAAATATATACGGAGAGTTAGACATTTCAAGTGGCATTAAAGCATAAAGCGTAAAATATGTAATGATGAAAATAAGTGCTATGCCCCAATCAGTGGAAAATTTTAATAGAAACGTCATGTCACCATATTTCCGTAAAATCCGTAAAAAGTAGACTAGCTGATTCGTTAATATTTCTAAGGTGCCCGGGGGCATCCGTTCGGGGGTGAGACAAACCAAAACCAAATCTTTCATATAGCGGTGGAAGATTATTTGATACAACATAGCAAGTAATTTAATGGACACATTTAGAAGGATCAAGAAATGAAAATTGCGCCTAATTAAATTAAAACCATGAGGGGAGAACCAATGTGCAACATGAATGGAATTAATAGTAGAAAATAACAGAATTAAGTCAGGTGGCACGGGCTCTTTTAGTTCAAAAATCAAATCAGTGGAGCCTAATGTTATCGTTTTAAATTTGGTATTAAAATTAGATTTAAAAATATCATAATAATAGGCTTTCAGAAAACGCTCGTCACCAACTACATTCACCCACATCTTTATAAGTAAGTCTAACGGGAAGGCGGGAATAATAAACTTCTCTAAATATAGAGGGCTAAAAATGACGAACTCATCTACTCGAGCTAAGGGTACCGGAGGGAGAGTCGACAAGGTTGACTCCGTAGGGGGAACCAAGTCACACTCAACGTCAAAACATGGATTAAGCGTCCAGAAGAACGCCTCCGGTTGAAAGCCATTAAAATCAAAAGGAAACTCGAATAATGGATTCGTCCTCACTAAAAACTCATCCTCAGTTAACTTTACACCACAGAATGAATCCACCAAATCAGCCGACATGTCTTCTAACGCATTCGATATTTTATTCAATTTAGCTTCAATGATCGTCTCTAAGGTAGGCAAATTTATATCAGATAAAACTTCTAAACTACCTTGGGCCTCAGGCAAAGGAGCTGTCATCAAAGAAAAATCTATCGGGCCCTCAGTGCTACCGTCATCCAAAGATAATATTTCCTCGTGGGGTAAATCTACTACAGCTTCACATTCTATGTCGACCAATTCTTCCCATGAGGTGGGGACATCGTCTAAGTCAGCAATAGGGGATGGGCAAATCGAATCCAGGGGAGTATAAAAATTAGCTCGAATCCCAAGTAGCGATGATAACGTCAAAGGACTAACTCCCGGATGTATAACACTAAGCTTATCCCAAACTGAACATTCATCCCAAGGTGACTCTTCCAATACCGTAGAAATATCTAATAAGCCTGGGTCAACCTTAATAATGTCGGGTCCTAGCAAGTCATCACCTATTTCAGTAACAGGTACGCTCTCAGCTTCGGATGACTCTACCGACTCTGCTGGAACGTCTTCTGAATCAGGGTCATCAGAAGACTCCATGACTAAAATATCGTCGAAGGGGATTGAAGATGATTTCTCAGGGGAGAAATCCTCATCCAAATCACTGGGATATCCAATATCCTCATCGTCACTAAAAGCGTCAGTAAAACTTGCCTCGTCCTCAGTGACAGGCTCAGTCCTAATCACATCCTCAGGTTCAACAGGAGAGTCAGACACTATCGTAAGTGAAGGAAGACTCTCACCTAGCTGATTAACTTCATCATCCAAAGATTCTATATCCACATAGGAATCCTCAGAGGTATCAGTCACTATATCAGAGGGCTTAGATGTCGAGGCTAATGAAGCAAACACCCTAATAGTAACCTCTATCGAGTTCAAATTTTGGGGTCCAAATGGCTTATGTTCCCTATAGGTGGGACAAGACACACTTTGGGTATTACTGCCTCTCTGGGGATATGATCTATCCTGAGGCGTAGGGTCACTCCTATAAGCAAATACGGGTCTAGTGCCGTAACTATTCGTACTAACGGGTGTGGTGCTATTAGTGCGCAGGTAGGCGAGATCAAATTGATCCGAGAGGAGGCAACGCATGTGCGGCCAAGCATAACGATAGCTACCAACACGACGCTCTTCGTTTAACCAAAATAATCGGGCTCGACCAACTAATCGCTCTCGGGCAAAGTTAACCTTCTCGTAGTCATCCCAAAAGTGACAATTAAAATAAAATTCTATACCCTTAAGCCAATCCTAAAAATTTTAGGACACCCTAAACCGTCATACGTGGGGGTCCTACTAAACGTGAGAGGATAAGTGTGGGAATGAGTAGCATGTACGTCATAAGCCATCTTAGCGCGAACCGGGGAGAAAATTCACCCGGACTTAGTGCATGTGCAAGGAAAAGGGTACCAGGATAACTTAACTCTAACGAAGATGGAATTGTTCCCGCTTAACCACTAGGGTCTTAAATATGATAAAAATATGGTTTTTGCTGGAAAAATATGAGGATCATTAAAAATTTGCTGGATTTTTTTTACTGAGAAAATAAAAATCTAGGCCGCTATTGGCACACCAAATACTAAATTTCAAATTTATTAATAAAACTAAATACTTAATGAAAAATAATTTTTTTTTTTGATTTTCTTACTAATAATTAGATGGATAAATTCCAGAAATTTTAAAATTTAAATTTTAAGAAAATTAAAATTTTCTTAAGGTCGCTATTTGCAGACCAACTATTAAATTTTAAAATAACTTAATAATGACTTAATGAAAATAAATTTTTTTTTATTTCTTATTAAAAATAAGATAGAGAATTTTCGGAATTTTTTTTTTTAGATTTTGAGAAAAAATTTTAAATTTTGAATTTGGAATTGGAAATTGGAAATTTGAAATTTGAAATTTTGAAATTTGAAATTTGAAATTTGAAATTGGAAATTTTGAATTTGAATTTTTTGAAATTTTGAATTTTGAAATTGAAATTTGAAATTTTGAAATTTGAAATTTGAAATTTTGAAATTTGAAATTTGAAATTTTGAATTTGAATTTTAAATTTTGAATTTTTAAATTTGAAATTTGAAATTTTGAAATTTGAAATTTGAAATTTGAAATTTGAAATTTGAAATTCGAAATTCGAAATTTGAAATTTGAAATTTGAAATTTGAAATTTGAAATTTGAATTTTGAGAGGGGTGGATTGCCAATTAGGAAATTGATGAGAACCTGCCTCTGATACCAAATTGTTGTAGGCCCGCTCTTTCGAGCGTTTTGGTGGCCGACAAATTAACGCGACGCTCTCGAATAATTCTTACGTTACATTCTAGCATTTAACGTCGCAGCGGTTTAATTAATATAATTACTAAACAACAATTACGGAGGGTTCGCAAAGCCCTTCAAGATAGTACCAAGGCGATAGGCCAAGGTCCTCTCAAGCGAAAAGAACCCACACGGTTCGATCGAGCGTGTTGTACCAAAAGAGAAACCACCGAAAATAAAAGATTCGGGTAAGGGTGGTTCTCTCCCAACAAAATACAAACGAGGGCCGCCACGCCTCACGAACTTAAACGAAAATACGATAAACAAGACAATAACTAAAATATTTCTAAGGAAGAGAAACACGTTAAGTAGAGATTTTCGTTAGCCAACCGGATTGGATGAATCCGGTTACGCTCAACTAGAATCGTTCCTCAACGGCACCACCAGAGATACGCTGGAGGGAGAGAAATTTGTCGCCTTCTTCGTGTCACGCTGTATTTGGAAAAGTCCCGACGGAATCTTCTAAATATGGAAACAAATATCTTCAAATAAGGCAGGAGAGAGAAAAGGTGGTGGATTGAGAAATATTTAAGGAATGAAATATTTCTAGTATGGTAGGCTAAGAGCTTAATTTGGAAAGTGATATTTGGATTTAGGACGGGGATGAGGAAGGGGTCGGGCTTGTTGGTGTTGGTGGTTGGCGGCTAATATTTTGTGGTGGAGGGAGGGGCTCTAGTTGTTGGAGTTTGGTGGTGGCCGGTTTTGTGAGAGAGGAGGTGGCGGCTTGGAGGTTGGAGGAGTGGTCGGGTTTGCAAGGGAGTAGAGGAAAGGAAGAAGGAGGGAGGCCGAGATTGAGAGGGGAGGAGAGGTGGTCGGTGGCCAAAGAGGAAGAAGAAGGAGGAGGGCCGAAACTTGCCTTGGAGAGGAGGGGGATTTCAATTCTTGAAATTGGTTTTCTTTTCATTCATTCACTAATTAAAACATGAAGGATACATGCCTATATATAGGCTACACCACTCAATCTCCCTCCAAATAAACTTCAAAATTCAAAATTCAAATTGAACATATGATGGTTATATGCACCCATCATAGTTCATGAAATGAAATAATTAAAATACTACATGATGGTTATACGCACCCATCATTACACATGAAATGGAAATTAAAAACATGAAATTAAATAACATTGCAAAAATAAAACAAAGCATAAAAATTAATTAATAAATTAATAATTATTTATTAATAATAATAATTAATTATTATTATTATGTTGGCTTGCGTTCAGGACGGGTATTATGACGATGCTCAACATGAACATCCGTAAGCACGCCGCCATCGCCGTCACCATTTAAAATGTTGTGGGCCGTCGTCTCCCTCATCAATTTGGGTCACCATCATCATCAGAGGGAGGACGCTCCTTGGCGACATATCGTGGGGAGTCGGCTCCATCAATCGGGTCACACATCATCATCAGAGGGAGGACGCTCCTTGGCGACATATCGTGGGGAGTCAGCTCCATCACTTTCCCACTGGATTGTCCAGCCGATGCAACCAAATTTGTTGGTGTAGCTTATGTAGTCGATATAGTCAATATATCTAGTAAAGGATATATGACAGCT
>CM077088.1:1348695-1454422 GCA_039513925.1 Platanthera zijinensis
CGCGCGATACTGCAGCTAATAAGAAGGAAAAGCCGCGCGGTCACCCGGAGAACACTTTGCAAACGGACAGGACGGCTAACGAGCTCGGGCGTTAGCAAAAATGAGACCGCGAGTAGCCGCGAACAGAAGAACGAATACCCAAGGAGGAGACCGTCGCTCTGATACCATGTAAAGATAGGCCTAAAACCTTGTATATACTTCTTGAATTAATAATTACAAGTATGAATACATTTATATAGGAAGAGAAGAAGAATAGAAAACCCAATCCAAGATGTGGACAAATACAAAGAGAGAGAAAAGAGAGAAAAATGGGCCCTTAGATGGCTTATATAACAGTTAGTATGTTGATACACAAGGACCCATCGGAAGGGGCAGTCTCTTAAAAATTGACCTCGGAGGAATTCTTTGAGTTAAAAAAAAAATTATACTTTAGGTCTTGTTTCAATCGACTTTTTTGGAGCTGCACGAGTTCGAGTCGAGGCAAACGACTATTTCAGGTCCTCAAGGGCGGATATGGGGGATGGGCCCACCCAAGAATCTTGAAAAATTAATAATGGATTTGGATTCATCTCATTGAGACAATGAATTTTAACTATTTACACGTCAAAAAACGTGAACGGATGGTGGGGTGGTGGTGGGGGGGTTGGGGGGGGGGGGGGAATTACTCCAATAAGATGGAGAGTCGTCTTCAAAAATATTTTGACGAGAGGGGAGACGATGCCTAGTCCCCCCCCCCCACGAAGTCGCTGGCATTTTTGATCCGCCCCTGCTTCTTCAGTTCCCTCAAGCATGCAAAACGGCCTCTACGCCAGTAGATAGACGAGCACATCAACATTTGTGTCGTCTCCAGAAAGCCCGTCGACGCCTTCCACCACGACTGACGTGTTTGTTCCCTGCATTTGCCATCTCTAACGCCTCTTCCCTCAACGATCCTATCGCCATCGACGAAAACATCATTGTATAAACAATGCACTTGTCTAGGGGAAGCAATAACGCTCGTCGCTCCGTTTCGTCCTGTCGTCGCGCCCCGTCGTCCCCCAACCACAGCTAGAGCCTCCATCAATCTCCCCTTTGGCGCATGACCAGTGGCGCCTGACCAACGACGCATGCTCTCCTCACGAGATCATTGTTGATCGAATCCGCTCATTCACTCACGTGGGTCGTCCTTAATGACCGCACAGGGAAGAGCAGCCTTTTTCGAACCCCGGGCCATCTGCCATCGGCACGCCTGCCGTTTCTTCTCGAGTTGTCCACTGTTCTTTTATCGATCCCATCCTTGTTGGGAAACCGTGTGGACCCAGCATTACTGAGTTTTTCCCCCCGATCGCACCACCACCACCCGACCGTTATAGCTCTACCAACCCCTGTTTTACCGCCTTGCCGATCATCTCTCCACCTTTTTGCCCCCCTGTTGAAACTCATGGATCCGCCCATGCAGGTCTGCTTATCCTATCGCCGACAACTTGTTTATACGGTACAAACTCATTTTCGCATGACTACCTGGCTCCCACAATTTTTCTCCTATCGCTGCATGAATTTTTCATGATGCTTGCATTTTCAATTACATTTAGAATAATTTCAGTTTCATAGAGCCACAATATAAAACATTCTATTAAACAGGTTATTCTGATTCTCTATTAAGCATCACTCAAAAAACAGTTCCTTCAAATAATTTCGTCAATTGTATCACCACTCTGCAAAACAACGAATGTTCACACCACTAATTCTCCAATCGTTGAAGCTGAGCCAAACACATTGATAATTACAAGATGTTTAGGGTAAGGCAATGGGAAAAAAGTAAGACAATTATATCATATGTTTCGTCACCGACGCGTTTTAGCAAATATTTTACAATTGTTTCTACTCCCGAACAATCACATTAGCCATCAATTTCATGAAACAACAAAAGCAGACCAAAAAAACAAGCTAGCAATTACTTTGTATCTTTCGTAGTTGCGGGTGCGACCTGTGTGTGTGGGGTGGGGTGGGGAGATAAGGCTGCGGAAACATACGCAAATACGTCCCTCACAGTTACTATTCCCCAACTAACAATTAAGAGCATCCAAAAAGGCATTCCTGAATTGTTTGTTAATGCTATTAACTTCCTCACAGCCCTCTACGAGTGCATAAAAGCCTTTGGTTCATCTGCTAACATAATAATACCTACCTCTTCACACTACATCATTTACGCCCCCCCCCCCCCCTCCAACTTTCACATAATTACCAAAACCGCCCCTCAGGAACTAGGAAGCCATGGTAATTTTAAAAAGCCACTCAGGAACTGCGACGACCATCAACACCGTCGACTGTACAAACTTCTAAAAGTTTCACCGAAAGAAAATTTGCGAAAACTGCTCTAGAAAAAGTCGAAAGCTAAAAATTCATGGAACCTAAAGGGGGATGACTGGAAATCCTTAGCGCCTCAAGGTCTGCTCCTATCTACAATGTCGGCTTGTGGCCCCAAGACTGAAAGAAATTGTAGCATCGACATGCCCCCGGAGAAGACTATTTTTGTAGATTACAATATGTATTGTCAAAAAAAAATGATGCAGATATTGGAAATTATATTCAGAAGCTCGTTGATTCCTTTGCAGACGGATATATTGGGTTTGATGGTGTCGTGCGAGTTTATCATGAAAATATCGCCGATATAGAGATGGTTGCTGGGAACATACACAAAGAAGAGTTCCTATTCAACAGAATTATGCTGAGAAATTGGTGCATTATACAATCAACATTGAGATAATAAGCATGGATGTGATATTTACTTGGTGCTAGGCAAAACTAGTTTAATTACCACACAATTCTCCAAGAAATGCAAAAATGACACTCTTTAGATGAATGATTGATGAGTCTATTTTATATAACAAATTTCATGCGCAGTTGCTTCACATTTATTGAAAAAACACTTTTATTTTAATTAAAGCCAAAAGCACACACGGAGCACATTTATAGCTTATGGTGGTGTGCAAGGTACACTTCATAGTCTTCGGGATAACCATGTCGCTTTACTTGTAAGTTTCCTATTGCACTAGACACTTTATCACGCGTCGGCGGCCTCACGCCTTGTTGAACTTGGTATGAATTGCTTGGGCAGATCACCTACATTTGAAAACATTACTGCTGATGACGCACGGTCGTGCGTCATCCCTTTTTGCATGGCTGCTTTGCTTGTGTGCATTCATCCCCGGAACAAATGTCGAAAATGGGTAATCTGTCGCTGCCCATGCGTTTTAGCCTCGCACGGGTATGTGCATTTAGCCATCATCGCACGGGCGTGCAATTTCCTCGGCGCACGGGCACAACCGATCGTGCACGGTCATATTGTGGAATTTTGAAGTTTTTGAGCTTTTTGACGATACTCGTACATTTCCTTGACGCACGGTCTACCATGACCGTGCGTGAGTAAAACGCACGGGCGCCGTAATTCTTTTAAATTAGAATATCCGCGCCAAATGCGGCGCTAGGATTGCATTTTAAATTTATTGGTCTCGCACAGTTGGCGCGCATGACTGTGTGCCAGACCGTGCGTGACAAAATTCTGTTAAATTCCTATATAAGCTGCATTTTCAGATCATTTGAGAATCTTCCATCAAAACCCTTTGGGGTTGAGCTCCAAGTTTCGTTTTTCCCTCTCCAACAGCTAAGGCTTTGCCCTGAGGCCATCTCTTATCATACCATGCTTCAAGGAAGAAGAATCGAGCTTAATGACATCTCCATTGCAAGGAGATCTTAGCAGTTGACGTGGTCGGATCGTGCTGACCAGAGAAGACACGTATATTGGAAGGAGGTGAGAGCTCTTCTGGACCCCGGAAGATAGTAGGAGACTGAGCTAGGATACAGATTGACAACCTAGTAATTCTTTCCAGATCTACCGCGAGCCTCTGGATTCGGTCATATTTCTTGCCTTTAACTCCGCCCATTTGATGATTATTAGCCATATTCTTTATTATAGTGTTGATGAACACACTCTAAACATTTTATTCTGAACTTCTATTTCATGTCTTTGAAATCATATAAATATGCTGGAGTTGCTTGAGGTGTGTCCTCATTAGCTAGCTATGAGAGAGAGAAGAAGAGATGTTATGATTTTCTTTTCACCTTGTAATGTGCTAATTTAGTTTGTGATGAATGAGTTGTTGTGATACTCGATCTAAACCTCAAAAGTGAAGGAGTGAATGTGACCCGCAATTGAGTGATCTAAGTTTGGCTTTGTGAAGCCCGTGACGAAGTGGTGAAGGCGACCCACAACTTTCCTTTTCCTGCATTCTCATTTCACTCATCAAAATCAAAAAACCCCCCTTTTTAAAAACACTGCAATTAGGTTTCTTAAACATAAGAGCACAATCCATTCTGCATTCCTCGAGAGATCGATACTTGGGAACTCACTCCCATTTTATATTTACTTGTACGACCAGTGCACTTGCCGTGATCGCATCAATTATATGCATATGCTAATCATGGGCTATTATGATATGCATCTATCCTTCTAGCTTTTCCTCCTTCGCAATCATGTTGATGATCTCCATGTCCAAATGTCACAGTTGGTAGCTTGCTAGTTTGAACTTCGACGTGATTTATTAGGGTATTTTGGTCTTTTTTTCTTTTTATGTAGCACGGGAATTTCTTTATATGAAATGCGATGTGGATGTATAGGCTCAGTTTGGTAGGATAGGAGGAGACGTGGGTAAGATGTCATTGGAGAGAAACGACACAAGAAATTGCCATCTCCGGAGCGAATAAGAAGATGGTTGCCTCGCGACCCATTAATAGTCTATGTTGCCCTACGAGAATTATCGTATTTTATGTACATCCACTCCCGTCTATATAAAGGAGTGAGGGAGAGTCATTTAACTATCTTTTGAGATCTTGTTTAGTTTTAGGCTCTCATAAATGTGAGAGACTCTTAGAAGAAACCAGCCCTCAAGCATTCGGTTCGAGCTTGTCTGGACATTTTGTATCCATATTGTGTTCAATCATACAACTTTGATTCGTGATAGCGTGCATCTATCAATTGGTCTGACCTACAGCTCATTTAGAGTTTTCATTGAAACCCTAATTGGATCTACCTCTCTGTTCCATCCAGCACTGTTGATTCCCTCTTCTTTCATCGTTCGACTACACCTCTTCAAGCTCGCGTGACCATTCTGCACATCCCTACTGACGAGGCCGATGCCGCTCGACGCCGCAGCGGATTCCGCCTGATTGATCGGTGCATCGGCCGACCACGCCCATGCGCGCTCAATCACTCCCTGTGTCTCTCCCACTTCTGTTTAACCTCCAACTGTTATTATACTCGTCAGATGTTGGCCTCAACGCTGTCGTTCGACATCCAATCCCTTGTTGATCGATGCAAACAATGCTGATCCAGTAGATCTTCTCCCGGGACAACGACCCAGGCGTCCGGTTTCACTTCCTATGCGGTCCCCAACACTTCCTTCCACCCACCTCCTGTCTCCAACCCTTCTCTCCACATGTGCTTCCTCTCCAGTTATTCCTGAGACCCAGGGATATTTGGCCGCTCCTGAGGGCTCATCATCTACGGCCGCCCTCTGGCATACGCAGTCCACAGCAGCCAAAGGCTCAGTAAATCGAAAGGCATTAAACCCTAATCTCTTTCCAAGCCATCGAGACCAAACCCGTCTCAGCGTATTATCTTCCAGCTTCAATGACACCAAAGTCTTCAAAAGATCTGCAAGAAGGCTATGAGATTGCAAGGAATGGATTTATGCATGCCTCATTGGAGATTAGAGAAGTCATCAGGATGTTGGATGCCCTAGGTTTAAAATATATCCTCTTTGAACCTTCCCCCATCCTGAGAGATGAACTATTAGAATTTTTCTCCAATGTAAAGCTTTCCACAAATAAGATATCACTGAAATCCAAAATTGGAGGGATGAGTATCATGATTACTCCAAGGAAGTTGACTAAGGCCCTTCAGTTACCCTCTCTTGACAGTGATGGGAAGAGGACATCTTCAACAAGGACAGAGATAGCGTGTTGGAATGGTGTGAGTATAGTGATGCCAAGATTGGATCATTAAGAAGGAAAAACTTCAACCAGAGAGAAAAATTACTTGCAGACATAGTTGGGAAAGCCATTCTATGCAAGTCAAGATCACATGACATCATATCCAAGCCCATGTTTTCTGACATGTCGCCTTCGAGAGACTCCTTTAAACGGTTTGATTTTAAAGCACACCGGATCACCAACATTAAATTCCACTAGACGATGCCTAACATTATAATATTTCTGTTGACGGTCTTGTGCAATCTTCATTTTCTACCGAATTATTCTAACTTTTTTTCAATTTTATCTGTTCCCTTTTCAAAAATAATTTATTTTCTCTATATTCTGCCCAACTCATGGGAGTTTTGCAACGCCTCCCATATAGAGTTTCAAATGAAGTCATTTGGATCTTTGTTTGGTAGCTATTATTATACACGAATTCTACAAAAGACGGATATTTCTCACATGACTTTTTCAAATCCAAAACTACAATTCGCAATAAATCTTTGAGCATCTGAATTGTGTTCTGATTGACCATTTGTTTGAGGATGGAAGGTCGTTGTTTCACCCTGTTCAGTCCAGTAGCCCATTGCCTCTCGTTCCATGTCCCGAACACATTCAATGGCCCTCCATTCTGACGAGGATGCCTCGTCCTATTCCTCTGCTAATTCTCATTGCTTAGATCAACTCAAAGCTCGGCTTGAGGATCTCACTCTTCACCTTCGAGAACTCGCGGCCACGGCAGTAAACCGCCCACCGGCTCCTCCGCCACCACCGCAGCAATCCCCTCAGCTTGTCCTTGTCTACATGGGGTTTCTCCACCCCATTATGGACATTCATTCAGCCCATCTCCGTCGAATTGAAATTCATGTGTTCGACGACACAACCCCCCCAGTTGGATCGCTAACGTCGAACAATACTTCGACCCTCAATCCACCACCGCCAACCAGAAAGTTCCCCTAGCCATTACCTCGGTGTGTTGGACGCGTCAGCAGGTCCGTGACCTCTCTTAGTACACAATGAAGGAGGAACTCCACCATTATAACGCCTACGAGCGCTTTAGCTCAGCGTGCTAGTCTGAATCAGTGTCCACTACATTGATGAGTTCATTGAGATAGCCACGCACGCACCTATCCTATCCCCCAACCATTACATGTGGTACTTTCTTGGGCGTCTGCAACCCCCACCTCTAGTGCACATTCGGGTCCATGATCCGACTAATCCTTCCTACGTCATGGAATAAGCTCGTTGTCTCGATGAGGTACTCTACATAGCCCAGCTATCCACCTCGTTCAAACCTACCCACCTGTTGCCATTATTGCTTCCACCATTGACATCTTTACTGCCACTTTCCTGCTTGGATCACCTGCCCTCGGGCCCCTGCTGCTAAGCATGCCTCCGCCAGTTCCACCAACCCCACTTCCATTAGCACCCCGATAATCCCAACGCTTATCTCACCAGTAGGACCTTGAGCTTCTTCGCAAGGGAATTTGCTTTTGCTGCCAGTAGTCGTACTCGCCCACGCACATTTACCCTCTCAAAGACCTATGTGTGCTGCTCGGATCTGAAGACGACAATCTTAACTTTGGTGACTTGGATCCTCCGACGCTCGTTGACGACCCTGACGAATCTCAACCTTAAGGACAAGGTCAATTTTTCGGGAGGAGAGTGTTGATATGAAGATGACTTCCACGCGACCCATTAATAGTCAATGTTGCCCTAAGGGTATTATCATATTTTATGTATACCCACTCCCACCTATATAAGAGAGTGGAGGAACGACCCTGACGAATCTCAACCTTAAGGACAAGGTCAATTTTTCGGGAGGAGAGTGTTGATATGAAGATGACTTCCACGCGACCCATTAATAGTCAATGTTGCCCTAAGGGTATTATCATATTTTATGTATACCCACTCCCACCTATATAAGAGAGTGGAGGAGAGTCATTTAGCTATCTTTTGAGATCTTGTTTAGTTTTAGGCTCTCATAGGTGAGAGAGACTCTTAGAGAGAACCAGCCCTTACGAGTTCGGGTCAAGCTTATCTCGACATTTTGCATCCTTATTTTGTGTTCATGCATACAATTTTGGTTCGTGATGGCGTGCATCTATCAAAAAGAGAGTAACACCCCAACCAGAGACACAAACAGGTATCATAAGGAGTAGTAAAAACACTAGTGCAGCCGCTGTGTTGTAGAAGATTCTTAACCACATAAAATTTTATGCTCTCTTTTTTCTACAAAATTTTCTTGCATTTGGCTCTCTAATGACTGTAAGACCGTATGATTCCTAAAAACTATAACTACCTAAGCATATGCCAAACCCAGCACCCGTCCTACTGGCCTGTCGCGGCGATGGAAATGTGAGTGGGGGAAGAGTTGAGTCTATAAAACCTTTCACAAGTATTATTAAATGTGGTGACATTTGAAAAATGTTTGAATATTTGAGGCCATAGCACCTACATTTGGTTGGATTAGAGAAAAAAGAAAATAATTGGATCACTTTTCGGATATTTATCCTTAAGACTCTCAAAGAAAAAATGGCAAGTGCTATCTAACAATTAATGACTCAAGAATGTAGCAAAGTTCAAATACATTTTCTAAGATTAGCAAGCACAATTCATATAATATTAGGGCTACTTACCTGAAGGCAAACACATCTCATGAAGCAAACAAGGTCCACAAAATAAATATGAGTATGAAGAGTGATTTGATTCCAAGAAATAGTGGATAAGATTTTGAAACCAAAAAAGCAATTCTTAGAATAGTTCGAAACAAATTAAGAGTTGTGATTGAAGGGAGTTTTCTCAAAGAAATAAAATAAGTAAAATAAGTAAATATGCTCATATTTTGTTTAGAAACCTGAAGAGTGATCATTGAAGTAATGAACCCAAAAGCATATTCACCGATAAGAATATTCACCGATCCTGGGGTGCCTTATTATGGCTACTTCCTTGAAGGCTTATGTGTTCTGATCTGTTGTAGTTGTACATATCAGTAACAAGAACACACACACACATATAGAGAGAGAGAGAGAAACTTTAAAGAGAAAACCCGTTTTCTCCCTAAGCTCAGAAAACCAGGATCATAGCCGTCCGCGCACATCACACCGCAATCTTGAATACATGTCTGATGGGATGGGACAACCAGGATCTTGATTTTCTGAGCTTAGTGAGAAAGTGGTTTTCTTACAAAAATTTATATATATATATATATATATATATATAGATAGATAGATATAGATATATATGAGAGAGAATAGCTACAAAAAGCTTCCTTTTAATTATGCAAAAGTACAAGGACCTCCCCTCTATCTTTTAAAATTACCAAATCCTCCCACGCTTAAGTTTATATTGTTAACATACATGTACATGCTAACTTTGCATATGATCACTTATTAGGACCTCTTCTCTAACTTTGTATAATTACATGGACCTCCCGTCTGTCTTTCAAAATTATCAAATCCATCCCTCTTAAGTAATTTTATAAGAAAGAGGAAAGACCCCCTGTAATTATGCATAGTTAGAGGGAAAGGTTTTGGAAATTTTAAGAGATAGAGGGAAGATCCTGGTAATGATACAAAGTTAGAGGAGGTTTTGATAATTTTGAAAGATAGATGGGAGGTCCTTGTAATTATATAAAGTTAGGGAGGCCCTAGTATGTGTGTGTGTGTCTTTATGAGTGTGTGTGCCTTTTTGTGTGTGTGCCTTTTTGTGTGTGTGCGACTCTTTAAATGTGTGTCTTTATGTGTGTGTATATATACATATATAGGGTTAATTACAGGTACCTCCCCTAGAGTGCTGTACTCCTCTATCTTTCGAAAATATATTTACCTCCCCTATAAGTTTTCCAAGTTTACAAAAATACCCCTTCCGTTAGAAATATGCATGAAAAATGATAAAATCTGCCAAATTATTTTATGATATTCAATTTTACATTTTGTAATAACTATACATTGAAAAGTGAAACCTTTTCCATTAGAAATATAGATGGAAAGTGATCAAATGCCAAATTTTGTTATGACATTCCAATTTTACCCTTTGTAACAACTCTACATTGAAAATGGTGTTACATTTTACACTTTGTAATAAATCTAGAATCATTATAAAAGGATAAAATTAAAATATCGTAAAATAATTTGGCCGATTTTATAATTTTTCATCCATATTTCTAATGGAATGGGCATTTTTGTAGGGGAGGCAAATGTATGTATATATATATATATATATACAAGCAGTCATGCACGAGGGACCCCGTGTGGGGGCGGCGACATTTGATGGGGGCGACAACATTCGACCGGGGTGGCGACATTTGGCGGAAGCGGCGATATTGGTCGTGGGAGGCAACATTGGTCCCGGGCGGCGACATTTGGTGTAGGCGGCAACATTGGTCCCGGGCGGCGACATTTGGTGTGGGCGGCGACATTTGTCGTGGGAGGAAACATTTGACGTGGGCGGCAACATTTGTTGTTGGCTTCGACATTTGTCGTGAAGGAAAACATTTGTCATGAGCGGTGATATTCGGCGGGGAAGGCGACATTCAGCGGAAGAGGCGACATTTGGTGGGGGGTGGCAACATTCAGCGGGGGCAGCGACATTCAACGGTGACATTTGTTGTGGGCGGCGACATTTGTCGTGTGCCTCAACATTTGTCGTGAAGTTTTATGAATTATTTCTAGCTATAATACACATAATAACTTGGGAAAATCAATAATCTTATGGCTGTTTTTTTATCAAATTTCATAGGTGTCTGTTAACGCAACAAATTCAGATAGAAGATTTTTAGGAGGTTTTTGTCATTATGCGAAGTAGCAAGGATGGTCTCAATAATTGACAATAATCTCTATTTCCTAAATATTTTCAGTCCCATAGAGTTCATCAACTGTTGTAGTTCAAATAGAACTGCAGCAGCTGCAGTCAAATAGAACTGCAGCAGCCGCAGTCAAATAGAACTGCAGCAGCTACAGTTCAGATCGTCTCTTTTTTGTTCCCTATTTTCTCCTTGTAATTTCACCTGCAAGTGAAGCTACTAAACAATTATAAAGCTACTAAACAATTTCAGGTGCTTGCCCTCATAATACTTTCCTGGAGAAATCCCTAGTTGAATTTATCGATAGACAACACATTTCATAACAACGCTCTTTATTATTAATTTAACCATCAGTAAACGTAGAGAGAAGCAATGATGGAGAGATTATGTTGTAACACAATTAAGACTTATCACTTCTTGCATGAACTCTGAATTTAAATTAATCTATCAAGTTCAAGGAACGCATGAGTACACGTGAGAGCAAATAAAAATAGTAGACATGGACGACCAACCATTTAAAGGAAGCTCAAAAATTAAAAAAAAAGAAAGTCAAAATTAGAGAACGAACCTTTTGTGGAGAAATCAAACTTAGGTTGCCCCCTTATAGATGTACAGAAATTGGAGCCCTACAAAATGAATAAATCAAATGAATTTTGATATCATCTCTGTCAAATCCAGTAGAACTTGTGTGCATGCCTATCATGTGAAATTGGAAACAATATGAAATAGCATGTAATAAAAGAACTGAACTTTGATAAGACCAAACATGTAAAGGAAGCTAAACAATGTAAAAAAAAGATAGTGAAATATAGAGAGGAACCTTTTGTGGAGAAATCAAGCTTAGGTTGTCCCCTTATAGATGTACTAAAATTAGAGCCCTATAAAATGATTAAATCAAATGAATTTTGATATCATCACTGACAAATACAGTAGATAGATCATGTGCAACATGCATTCCATGTAGTTTTTTAGTAATGTGAGCAATTAAGTAGACATGATCCGATAAAAGCGGTGCATCTTTAATCAATCAAATAACAATTTGTGAGGTAACTTAGAAGACATAAAAATGTAGACAATACCAAACAAGCATGGATATAAAGCTTGCACTTAACCATGTAGAAGAGAGAGTCAAACCTTGTATATCCTTCTTCAATTATACAATACAAGTATGAGTACAAATACATAGGAGAGAAGAGAGAGAAAGACAACTATACAAAAGATGTGAGACTAAACCAGAATCCTAAATGGGCCATATTAATGGGCATTTACATCAACTTTTTCTAATATTCTCTAACACTCCCTCGCAAACTGGAGCGTACAAGTCGTAGGCATCAAGCTTGGGTAAGAATTGATGATACATTTGTCGTGGAATTGCCTTGGTGAGAATGTCGGCAACTTGCTCAGATGCAGGAACATGCTCCAGCTTTAACTTCTTCAATTGAACATTTTCACGGACAAAGTGACAGTCAACTTCAATGTGCATAGTCCGCTCATGAAACACATGATTCTTAGCAATAGGGATTGCATCCTGACTATTGCAAAACAAAGTTGTCGGTGAGGATAGAGTGACCCCAAAATCACCAAGAAGACCCTCAAGCCAAGTGAGTTCAGATACAATGGCCGCCATTGCACGATACTCAGCTTCAGCAGAAGAACAAGCAACTACAGACTGCTTCTTGCTACGCCAAGTGATAAGATTCCCTCCAAAGTAGGTACAGAAACCCGTAGTGGAACATCGATCATCAAGGGAGCCCGCATAGTCTGCATCTGAATATGCAATAAGAGATAGAGAGGAGGATGGCTTACATACCAATCCTTGTCCAGGAGTTGACTTCAAATATATGACGATGCATTCTACTGCCTGGAGATGAGAGATCCGAGGAGCATGCATAAATCGGCTGACCACTCCAACAAAAAAATAAATATCTGGTCTTGTAACTGTCAGATATATCAGTTTTCCTACAAGATGTCGATAATACTCAGGGTTCGTAAGCAGAGAATCGGAGTCAGTCTCATGAGCACATAACTTGTGATTGGCATCCATCGAGGTTTCCACGGGTTTGCACCCGGAGTAGCCAGCATTTTGGAGAAGATCAATGCAGTACCTTCGTTGTGAAAGGACAAGACCATCAGGTCATCTTGCAATCTAAAGTCCAATAAAGTATCAAAGAGCCCCCAAATCTTTTGTTTGGAAGACGAATTTTAAGTGTTGCTTGATTTTTTGTATCTCCATGGAGTCATCACCAGTAATCAAAATATCATCCACATAAACCAAGAGAATGACAGTTCCAGTTGAATGATGACGAGTGAAGAGAGAGAAGTCAGCCGAGCTCCTCTTGAATCCAACTTCGCAAACGGCCTTACTAAATTTATCAAACCAAGTTCTGGAAGATTGTTTGAGACCATAAATAGATTTCTGAAAATGACATACACGAGAACAGAGTTCAGCATGGCGACGGGAGAGAAGATTTCATCATAATCAAGTCCATGTTGTTGAGTGAACCCCCGAGCTACAAGTCGGGCTTTAAGTCGTTCAACTGTCCCATCTAGAACATGTTTAATAGCAAACACCCACTTGCAACTGACACAAGATTGCTCAGGAGGAAGAGGAACCAGATCCCAAGTCTGGTTAGACAAAAGAGCGGTCATTTCCTCATCTATAGCTGCACGCCACCCCGGATGAAGAAGGGCATCCTGCACAGAGTTAGGATTAGAGATGGAGGAGAGAGAGCAAACTTGCGTAGAGGTGAAGACAGACGATGCAAAGATATATAATTTGTCAAGGGGTGAGCGGTAGATGTCGATGTTGGATCGTCAGTTCGTGGGATAGCACCGGTGGAGGGGGGCTATTGTAGAGCTCCAGAGACCGGGGTACGACGAGTGTATACGCGAAGAAGAGGCGGTTTAGGTGGAACAAGTGTCGAAAGTGGAGTGGGAAGAAGAGGTGGTAGGGAACACGTGACAGGAACGGTTGGACGAGGTATGGAAGGGGAGAGAGGAGCAGAAGCAGAAGGTGAGTCAGGGTATGGTTGATCCTCATGAAAGGTGACATCGACAGAAACAATCACTTTGTCAGTAGTTGAAGAAAAACACATATAGCCTTTTGAGCCCGAGTACCCGAGAAATATACATTTGCTGGCACGAGGGGTAAACTTATCTGTGGATGGACCAAGATTGTGAACATAACAAGTACAGTCAAACACACGAGGCGTGAGAGTAAATGGGGATTGCGACGGGAATAGGAGACTAAACGGAGTGGCAAAGTCGAGCACAGAGGATGACATGCGATTGATAAGGTGACATGTTGCGGACACAACAAAGTTCCAAAACAAAGTGGTAACCTGCATTTGAATCATGAGTGACCGAGCAACATCAAGACGACGATTCTTTCGCTCTGTCACACCATTCTGTTGAGGCGTATACACACACGAGTTTTGATGTATAATGTCGAACACTATGCAAAGGTTCGAGAATCTCCGACTAGTGTATTGCCGAGCATTATCAGTCCAAATGATTTTTAAATGAGAGCTGAACTGAGTACGAGTTTCCATAAGAAATGTACGAAATGTAGAGGTCAGTTCAGAACGATCTCGGAGTAAGTATAACCAGGTTAAGCGAGAGTAATCATCAATAAAAGTGACAAAATAACAATAGCCAAACATACCAGGGGTTTTATAAGGTCCCCAAATACCAGAGTGCACTAATGATAGAATAGAATCACTTCGAGTACAAGTAGGATGAAAGGAAATACGATGTTATTTGCCAAAGATACAAGATTCACAAGAAAACTCATGTAGGGAGACATCCGGAAAAGCTTTCTTGAGAATCTGGAGGGGAGCATGCCCAAGACGACGATGCCAATCAGTAGTGGAGACGATGGAGAGCAGACGAAGGAACATCGAGGAGGTAGAGCCCATTCGACAGCCGACCCTTACCAATGAGATTCTACGTTTGTCGATCCTGCACAACAAAGGTAGAGGGCGAGAAGGTAACACAAAAATTAAGATCTTGAGTAAGACGGCTAACAGAAAACAAGTTAAATGGTGATCCTGGGACATGAAGAGCAGAAGACAGAGAGAGTGGGTGTGAGAGGTATATCAGCAGTGCCGGATACGGGGGTGGTATCACCATTAACCACAGTAATGAACTTGGGGTGGGCAGCCATCGAATATTGCGGAGGGAGCTGCGAAGTAATATGGTGGGTGGCTCCCGAATCCACAATCCAGTGGGAGCCTTGTGAGAGACAAGATATACCTTCAGTTGAAATAGAGATGACGGATCCAGAGGAGCGAGAGATCACCTCTTGTAGTTGTTGGAGCTGAGTGCGTAGAGCATTAATGCCTTCCCGAGCAGAAGCTGCAAAATCCGTGGCAGGAGAAGTGGGGGGATCAGCCATAATAGGAGCAGCAAGGTGTGGAGGCAGGCCATGTTTGCGCTAACAGGTGGCCTCAAGATGACCATCCCGACCGCAATATGTGCACTTAAACGGAGATCTGCCAGACCGGCCACGTCCCCGAGACGTGTTGCGTCCCCCACGGTAGAGGAACCTCGAGTTGGCAGAGCAGGTGTAGGTAGTTGTAGAAGAGCTAGAGAGAAAGTCACAGGAGCATCCTGGGGCGGTGTAACCTTCAGAAAGATAATCACACATCTGACAGAGATGGAGTGGTAGTAGAAAAGAGAATTTGGGCTCGAACACTGTGCAGGTGAGAAGGAACTCGGGACATCATCATTGCAATCCCGACCGCTTCTTTATGGGCCCATTGAGTAGTCAGATCTGTAGTAGGAGGTTAATGCTGGATCCAGGCCTCAACTATGGTCTTGGCTTTAGCAACAAAGGAGATCATATTATCGAGATCCCCAGGTTCAAGGTTTTGAAGATCCGAGAGGATGTCGAACAAGTGTTGAAGACTATAATGCCCAGAGTAAAAATAATGGAACTCCTCCCGCATGGCCTTCGTCGTGTCATGATACATAGTCATCCTATAGGGCTCGGTGTCCATAGAGTTGAGCAGTCATGATTGGACTAAACCATCATCCCGAAGCCACTCATCGGTGGGGCGGTAGTAGTGACTCGAGTCAAGTGATGAGGAAGTCCTTTCGTCTGCAATACTCGACGAACTGAGTGCACCCATTCCACGAAACTCTGCTTCCCACTGAGGGAGATAGTGGTAATCCTGAGTTCATCGCGAAGCTCGGAAACCGGAACAGCAACACGAGCAGGCAGAGCGGGGGTGACATTAGAATCCACGGAAGCCATGAGCCCGCAACGGTTAGAGAGACTTGTCGCGACTAAGAGATAGAGCTCGCAACGGTCACGGTGGCAACACACCGTTAGAGTAGGCCGCAGCGGTTAGGAGCACACACGCGAGTTATCAGACAAGTCGCAAGGAGGCAGCACGGACAAATACTCAGCGACTAGGTAGTAATACCCCAGACCGTGAGTAGAGAACCCGCAGCGGCAAGCACAGTCCAGACGAACAGACGTAGCGGCCAGAAGCAGCGGGCAGACGCGGCGACTAGAGGCAGCGGAAAAACACAGCGACTAGAAGCAGCGAACAGGAGCAGAGGGCAAGTGCATCGGCTAGAATCTGTGGTCAGAAGCAGCGGATAGGTGCAGCGGCTAGAAACAACGGACGGGTGCAGCAGCTACAACCCGCGGTCAGAAGCAGCGGATAGAGAAGAGCATTAGCCGGCACAAGAGAGGCCAAAGAACATACCACAACGATCTAAGACCAGACCGCGCTATCAAGGGAGAAGGCCGAAGTAATAAAGAGATCGCGTGGTTAGGGACAGAAGACCACAGCGATAAGAGAGAGATCGGGGTACGCCGTCAATCAGAAAGGCAAAACCCAGCGAAAAGAGAGCAATCCGCAGAGGTGAGGAGAAGCAACCCGCGGTCAGATCGCGCGGCAAGATGAAGCTGGCAAGAGGAGAAGACCGCGCGGCAAGGAAGTGAGAGCGAGGGGGGGCCCACGGAGCAGACTTGAGAGGGTATAAAAAAAGGGGAGAGAGGGGGGGGGGGGGGGGGAGGGGGAGAAGTGGATCCACGTGAGAGAGGGAAAGAGGCGGGTAGAAAAGAAGAGACCGCAGACAGGGTGCGGTTAAGGAAAGCAAAGACCGCCGACAAGGTGCGGTTAAGGAAAGCAAAGACCGTCGACAAGGTGCGGTTAAGGAAAGCTGAGACCGGAAGGTAGTGGGCGGTTAGAAAAAATGCAGGTCGTATCTTTCGCTCTAATACCATGTAGAAGAAAGAGCCAAACCTTGTATATCCTTCTTCAATTATACAATACAAGTATGAGTACAAATATATAGGAGAGAAGAGAGAGAAAGAAAACTATACAAAAGATGTGGAACTAAACTAGAATCCTAAATGGGTCATATTAATGGGGCTTTACATCAACTTTTCCTAATATTCTCTAACAAACCCTAAAACTATAATTTTAGCAGATATAAAGCTTGCATTTAACGAAAGTAGAAAGAGAAGAAAATTTTAGATATGAAGCATGTGATTGAAGAAAGGAACCCAACTTTCTTATATATGAGCTTAACCAAAAGTACTATACTTTCAGTGGATATAAAGCTTGCAATCAACATATAAGCATTCAACTGGAAATGTGAGAAATTTCATAAAGCACTCAAACCGGCTCTCTGAAATTTCATAAAGCACTCAAACCGGCTCTCTTTTACTACAACTGCAGTCTTCTGGCCCCATTAAACTCTATGACTGAAACTTACTCTATGACCGAAGGAGTGTTGAAGATTGATTAAAAGGTTAACTTAATAAGAAATAAAACCAACAGTACCTTTGAAATATGCGGCGGTGTGCAATCAGCCATAGAAGTGCAGAACATGATCCCTGCACAATAGAACAACGGGAATGAGAAGGGAACGCAAGTTGCTTAATTTATGCACTATGGAGCCGACAGAAATGAGAACGGAATGCAGTGGAATGAATTTAAGCTGTAGTTTGTATGTTGATAAAAACCAAAAAAAATAAAAGATATCGGAACAGATATGAGTGGGGAAACATGGATAAGCGTAAAAACTGTTGATTGAAACATAACCGAAAATAATTGCATCCAAAATGGACAAATTTGACTTCGGGGTTAAAATATTTGAATATTTAATGGACAACAAAAATAATGAATACATTAAGAGGAAAATACTGAGATAAAATGTACCTAATTAATTGAGTTGGCTGCAGTTTTCCACCAATCATGGTCCTCTAATACAGCAAATCACACTTGGAAGCTGCAATGAAGATCATATACAATAAATATCACTTTAAATATTCTTCCTGAATGACATAACATCTCAAGTGAAGTGGCCTTTTGTGGGAATTTCAGCAAAAAGATTGTGTGCATAGGAAATTAGACAGCAAAAAGTATCATGCATTTGTATGTGATTTTAGTTAATGGGAGCAGAAAAAGTAGAGCAGAAAAAATACGGAATGAACAAAATAGCATAGCAAAGAAAGCACAAAATAATCCACGGCTATACACGAAACTCTGTAATGAAAGATTAGGGTATTTGTGAGCTTTTTTCTTGCTTGAATAAAGATGTGAGACCATGCCGAGAGTGAGAAATGTCAAGATAAGAGTGTGAACATTGAAGGTTGGATTCCTTGGTGGTCGGTAATGGGCAGCCCATCCAGGGCGGCGACATGCTGCAGAATTGAGGCAGTCTCCAGAAGGAAAGGGCAGAGGGCTGTCGATCCAGGACAGCGTGGTGCAGCGGAATGGAGAGTCTTCATTTGAGAGAAGAAAACTGTAGAAGGCTGTCGATGCACGACAGCGAGGTGTGGCGGAAAACTCTCTCGCGCGCGGAATGGGCGTCGCAGCTTTTTTTTGAAGTTGAAGAAAAAAGAAAAGTTGTTGCGCCCATTCCGCGAGAGAGAGTTTTCCGCCACATCTCGATGTCGTGCATCGACAGCCTTCTACAGTTTTCTTCTCTCAAAATGAAATACTCTCCATTCCGCTGCACATCGCTGTCCTGGATCGACAACCCTCAACAGCTTTTTTGCGAGCTTGGAAAGCGTGGGAAGTAAATATGAAGTCGCGGATGAGAATGTGAGGATAATAGACAGACGATATTGCAGACGGCGAGAGAGAGATTTAGGGCTAACCTTTGCGCCGACGTAGGGGAGTGCGAAAGAAGAAGTCGCTTCTCATGGGTAGGGTATGGGAGAAGAAATTGTTTTCCGCTTCTGCCTTTTTGTGTGCGGAGATGGCCTGGACAGGGGAGCGGAGAAGCTGCGGGAACGATTGTAGAATCGGGAGGGCTGATATGAAAGCACGGGTCAATAGGAGTGGGCACGGCAAAATGAGAATTCTAGGGGAATTAGGAAGAGACAAAAAAAAGTCCATATTTTGAATTAAAGGCTCATTTCTGAAAGGCATTTTGGGGAACTGAATGTTACACCATAGCTTGTTTTGTCTTTGATCATCGATTTGGCTTTGTCTGGTTCTTTGTTCTTCTTGGAGGAGCTGGACGACATCCAAGGGACGGGAATCATCACTATGAGATCTGGTTCCGGGGGCCATGAGGACGGGAGGAAGAATATCAGGAACGAGAGCACCAAATTGTAAGAACTGGTGTCCTGCAAGGTTAAAACGGGAGATAGAAGAATGCCAAGAGTGGCCGGAGGAGGGAGGAAGAACAGGAGAAAGGAAGAAGATGAACTTTTCGTATTAACTTTCTTAATAATCCTTATTACAAGCTAAACACCTATTTATACAGCTAATTACATTGAAATCCTTCTGCAACGGTAAAAATATTCCAACGGCTGTGATGATCCAATAGCTGGCCCTTCCTATTGACACGTGGCGGAATCTGGATGATGAAAGCTTGAATCTGAGCCGTAGATATCTGATCCCATAATCTGATAACCGGCGGTGAGTTTAAAAAGGTTATCCTCCTGCTTAAATGAATTGATTTGAATTGATTTGATCTGTGCCGTTCCTCCTGCCCGGTGAATGTAAGGTTGGTTGCTACAGAGAACCATAATTTGTTAGACATCAGGACATCAGATTTAAAATATACCCATGCATAAAAAAAACATTAACGAAACTATAGCACATGAAGCATGTTTTGTGCATCAGAATTCAGACAACTACCTAGGAAGAATTAAACTTATAGAAATTAGAAGAAGAAAAGTGAAAAATAAATAAATGTAGAAAATCTGAAGATCAAAAACCGCCACCTGGATTGGAGGCTTGGAGCCCTGAGGTGGAGACGAGGTGGAATGACCGGCAACCACGGGGAGCATACTCGATGGCCGGAGCTGCTTCGTTGATGGACGGCGTTGCGTGGTCGATGGCCGAAGGAAAACTGGGCCGCTGAAGCGACGGCTTGAACTGGAAGCATACCGCATTTGCTTCTATGCTGAAAGTTGAAACCTAGGGCATATGTATTGAAACGCAGGTGGACAAAGCAGCGGGGCATCTCGCGGAAGGGCATGGGGGCGCCGACGTAGAGGGAGATTCTTGCGGATGGGCGGACACTGACGCGGACGGAGAGTCGGGGATCCAACTTCTCGGTTCCCTTTGCACAAGGGGAGCGCCAGGGCCATGGGATGGACTTTTCATTTTTCACTCATCTAATGACAACAGCAGAACTTGGACTCTGTTTGGCTGCCTGGCTGCCATATACATACATATATATATATATACATATATATATATATATACGAGTGACAGGCACGGGCCTCCGACCCGATGGCCACGCGCCACAGTACCCGGCCGGCGATGGCGGGCTCCGCCCGCCCCCGGCCGGAGACGGCGGGCTTCGCCCCCCCCCCCCCCCCCCCCCCCGTGAAAACATTAAAAAAGTCAATAGAAAAATAAAACTATATTCAGAAGTTTGATTTCATGATGAAGAGTACCGCCTGATTTTTTTAAACTTCAATAATAAAAAAATAGTACTGTTCACGGATGAACAGTACCACCCCACTTCTTTTTAATCCCACACCGCCATTTAGAAGTTTGATTTCATGTTTATATTAAACATTTCGCAGTTAATGTTTGAAAACACCTGGGCTTGCGGGCTTGGCTTGGGCTTTGCGCCATGGCGGCCTGTTTGGCGGCCTTGCCTCCTTGTGGGCTGTTTCTGCTGTCTTTTAGTGGGTTGTTTTTTAAGCCTTTTTTGAAGTTATTACCTAACTTTAGGACCCTCTAGTAGTAGGTTTAGGAGCCCTAGAAAAATATGGAGAGAGAGGGTTGATTTGATCATACGGCCCCTGAAATAGGGGAACAGATCGGACGGCCGAAATCGTTCCCATGAATTATAAATTCAGGTCTTCCATACTTCTATTATAGTGGTAGATATATATATATATTATTGCGTTATGTCGAGTTTTTGATGTATTCTTTTTGTGTTTTAAGTCCCATATCCGCCAATATATGTCGCGTTGTATCTTTTATATAGACCCTTGGGAAAGAATAATAATTAAGTAATTTCTCTTCTCAACATGGTACAAGAGCCTTAGGGCTGCTTCCCGATCTTCATTTTTCCTCTTCCGCCGACCAATCGTCATCGATCGTAGGGTTTCCTCTCCTTCGATGCTCGTCGAGACCGCGAGTTCCCTCGCCCTTCGTTCTCGTCACCGCCTCCGCAAGTCGCAGCCACCGCCCGCCGCACACATCTCCAGCCGCACCCACCTCCCGTCGCAGTCGCCCGCCCACCTCCTGTCGCAGTCGCCGCGCACACCTCCGGTCGTAGTCGCCGCGCCCACCTCCGGTCGTAGTCGCCACGCCCTCCTCCCGTCGCAGCTGTCACGCCCTCCTTCCGTCGCAGACACCGCGCACATCTCCAGCCGCGCCTCCCACCGCCAGTCGCAGGGCTCCTCCCCTCTGTTTTGTTTCCAGTCCAAGCGCAGCCTTCGGGCTCCTTTTATTCATCGCAGACCTCAAGTCTTCTCTGCATGCTCCTCCAGCCAGACGCTGGTTGCTGACGGTTTTAGTCTTGACACCGAAAATGTGATGCTAGATTAATGCCCTTTCTGGCGTCCATCTTTCTTCTTGCCGCCTACATACCCATGGGAACGTCCCTCTTTCTATGAGGCAAACTTAGTTTCTCTCTGGGTGGTTGTACTGCCTTCCCGTGGATCCATGATTTGTATTCTTGGATCACCATGTCGGGGACGCTGACTCTCCTACTGTGACTTCCGCTTCTGGTGTTACCTCCGTTGCTGCGATGTCTAGTGGCTCCACTCGTCCCGGTCATGACCACAATACTCCTCAAATTACGACAATATGTCTGGATGGTTCTAATTACATCCTGGGGTCTCGGGTTATTACTCTTGCCTTGAAGAGCAGAAGGTTGTTTGGCTATGTTGTGGGTACTACTCCGACCCCTGCTCCGGATTCTCCTAACTGTCTACAGCGGGAGTCGGAGATTTCTCTCGTCATGTCTTGGCTGACTAATTCCATGATTAACTCTATCACCCGAAATTATTTGTTTTTGGATACTGCAGCAGATTTTTGGCAGAGGGCCAAGACCACTTACTCCTGCCGGGGCAATGCGGCCCAGATTTTTCAACTGCGACGAAAGATATTTCTCCTTCGTCAGGGTGATCGTACACCGTCTGCTTACAACCTCGAGTTCACTCAGCTTTATCAGGAGTATGATCATTTTGACTCCCTCGCTCGTGTCTCCTGAGGATGAGATCCTTGTTCGCACTCGGGAAGACATGAACCGGGTCTTTGAGTTCCTCCATGACTTGCATCGGGACTTTGATCAGATCAGTGTACATATTATTGGGTGATCTCCTGTGCCCCCCCCCCTTCCGGAGGTTTTCAATCTTGTTCAGCAAGAATTCAATTGACGACAGGCGTGGACACCTGACCCTCCTCCAGATGGTTTTGCCCAGGCTATTCAATTTGGGAGTCAGACTTCTCGTGATTTCAGGCCAAGACCACTGACAAGGATCATTTGCTTTGCGATTATTGCGGGAAGACCCGTCATATTCGGGAAACTTGTTTTTGACTTCATGGATTTCCCACACCCCATGGTGGTTCTTCATCACGTGGAGGTCGTGGTGTCAGTCGCTCTTTTAGGGCTGCTCTACACAGCCTCGCTCTGCCCACCTGTCCGATGCCTCTGAAGAGCTGCAACCCCTACATGTGCAGTATGTTCCCTCTTTGGCTCTGTATGCCAATGAGATCCTTGCTTTCTGTCGGTTGCTGCAGGGATAATCTCCTGAGCCTTCTGCATCCTCGTCTTCGTATGCTCATCAGGTACCTTCAGGTGCTCATGTTGCGCCCTCTGAGTCCTCTCGCCCTTCTACTCACTGGATTATTGACTCTGAAGCAACGGATCATATTACCGACTCTGCTCAAGTTTCGTGTCTTACCTCCCTTTTTCTAGTCGGGACAAGGCGAGCATTGTGGATGGTTCCCTTTCTCCAAATGTTGGGAAGGGTTTCATCCTCTGCTCTTCTCTTACTCTTTCATTTGTTCTTCATATACCCAAATTCACTCGCAATCTTCTTTATATTAGTCATTGGACCAACTCCATGAACTGTTTTGTGACTTTCTACCATTCATCTTGTATTTTTCAGGACCTGAAGACGGGAACAGTGACTGGCTCTGGTAGTCTGGTGGATGGGCTCTACGTGTTCGATTCTTTCACTCCTGTCTCTTCTCCTCGGGCTCTTCATGCGGATCAGGCGGCTACTTGGAGTCCTGGCAATGTCAGCTGGGACATCCTTCTACCTTATCTATGAAACGTTTATTTCCTACTTTATCAATTGTATTACTTGATAATTTTTGTTTCGATGCTTGTGAACTCGGTAAACATCATCGTACTTCTTTTAATCATATTTCATCGCCCAGTTAAACACCATTTCCTATCATACACAGTGATGTTTGGGTGTCTTGCCCCATTGCCTTTATTTCTGGTTGCTTTTTGTTTGTAACTTTCATTGATTTTTTCTCCCGTACAACTTGGGTTGACCTCATGAAACCAAAAAAATGAAGTTTTTACCATGTTACAGCAGTTTCACAACATGGTTTTTACGCAATTTGACACCCCTATTAAGGTTCTGCACACTGGTAATGGTCGTGATTTCATCGATTCTCAATTCGACCACTACGTAGCTAATAAAGGTACTATACATCAAACCTCATGTGTTTACTCTTCTCAAATGGGGTGGCCAAACGTAAAAATCGCTACCTCTTGGAAGTTGCCCGGTGTCTCCTTCTCCAAATGCACCTTCCTAAATACTAATGGGGGATGATGTTCTCACCGTTGCCTACCTTATCAACCGGATGTCCTCTCGTGTCCTTGGGTTTAACACTCTCCTACACAAACTTCAGGTGTTGCCTAAATATCTGCAATCTTGAATTTTTGGTTTGTGTCTGTTTTGTCCATATTCATCAAAAGACAAAACTTGATGCTCGTGCGCACAAGTGTGTGTTCATTGGCTACTCTCCTACCCAGAAAGGTTATAAGTGTTTTGACCCAATTAGCAAAAAGATCTTTGTAACCATGGACGTCACCTTTCGTGAATCTAAGAGTGCAATCGATCTCCATTAATCCTCACGGCTTAGAAACATTCATCTCCGGTGAATGGAAACTACATGCTCCCAAAGCAAACTATGTAAGTCTCTCTATCGCCCCAAGTAGGAACTATCCCCACATAAGTTCATCATGCAGCTAAAGTAGCCGAGGGTCCCACTTACCAAGTAAACTGTCGTAGGGGTGAAGGCTAGGGATACAATGGAGACGGGTTGGGCTGTAGTGGAGGTTGGAGGTACAGGAGAGGTTATAATGAACTAATGATGGTAGAAACTAAAATAAAAAGAAAATGTTGGGGGTCCAAAAATAGGTGGCTTCACATCTAAAGTCAAATCTTCAACATTGAGCAAGATGAACAAAATTATTCCTATTATTATCAAGCTCGAAGAAATTTGACTCAAACTCTCTCATAATAGTGTATGGACCTATTCTCTTAGCACTCATATTCATAGCTTCTTCCCCCACTGGGGACCTCTCAAATATTGTGTAAATCCGCACCCAATCACCCTCATTGCACATTTGCTCTCTCATGTAATTACCCACGCAAATTTTAAATTATTTATTATTAACTATAATTTTACGTTAGAGCATGACATGCAAATCATGCAACATAAGCAAATAAACGATGACTGGCAAAACAGATTGACCTCAGCAACAAGTAGATTTTTTCCTGATGACGTAAACAAGGATTTATAATTGCACTGCAAATATGATGCGACGCTCACTGAATAGTTCAAAATAATTGAGATAATGTTTAATGTCCAAGAGCCAATAACTAAAAGACTCGAAACTTGACAAACCATCAAATGATGGGGAAACAACACAAAACCTACACTTGAAAACTCTCTCGAAATGATAATCCTCGTAGTAATCATTCCTAAGATAATCAAGTTGTGTCAAAGGCACAACATGCTTCACTCGTGTGCGGGAACGATAATCATTGTAGTGATCGTCTCTAGCATAGTGGAGTCGTGTCGAAGAGCCGACAAGATCTCTATAAAGGGTGTGCTACGAACAAGAATAATTGTCGTGATAATATGAAGATCTCTTAAGTGAAGCTCTACTGGACCAAGTATAAATGGACTCAAATTTCTCAAATAAAGGCGAGGGATAGCAACGATAATACATCATATGATAGAAACTATAGACTCAATGATTGCATATCAAAATAAAGCCCAAACCCGAGGCTCTGATACCAATCCGACGCAGGACAAATATATTGGTGGTGAACAAGCAATGCCTTAACCCTAGTTGGAATGCAAGAGAGCACGTGATGAATTCAATGGACCGACAACAAACCCTAAAATAAAGATGCACGCACAATCTGATGAACTAATGAAGGTTAACCATAATACAATGCAAATGCAATGACGCAATCAATTCATTCAATTAATTCCAACGAGAGATTATGTCTTTGTTTGGGGCAACTGTTGTTGATGAAAAAGCTATTGTGGGAAACCAATAGTAAGAATAGAGCTGTGAGAAAATCAAAAATGAGAAAGCAGCGGACTGATTGAAGAATTTGCGTTTTATTAGTGTTTTGGGTGTTTGGTTACAATTTCTTCACAAACATTCTTTTTCATGAAAATTTCATAACCCAACACTAGTGATCTAAAAGAATATTTTATAGGATGATCATTGACATGCATGTCCCCTTCTCCCGCAAGAAAAAAAATCTTTAGCCAACAAGAAAGAAGAAAAATTGATTGCAGAACAATTCATTGTAGGTCATTGAACAAAATTAAGCATGCATAGGGAATCGATGAACAAAACATTGCAAGTCAAGGATACTAAGCATTTCATGTTTATTGCAAAATAAATAGATTGTAGAAAAAATATAAGTATTTCATGTCATTTTAAGGAATGCAATCATCAACACATTTTTAGCATGGTGGCAGGAGATTGAAGAAACAAATTTTTTGATGTCTAAGATCGGGGATTAGAACGAAATCCACATACTGAAACAATGCCTATCTTCCCCTTAGGATTCAGCTATACCGTCATGTGCTCTTGGATGGGAAGAACTAAAAATCTGCTCGACTACTTCTTTGGTTTCCGGATAACGAGAATGCAATTTATGGATGGAAGTCGAGTTCCCTATGAACGTGGAAACCATCTTCAGCCCGGTTCTGCACATTGATCATTTGCTTAACAGGTAGGGACCGTAATGTGTGAGCTGAGGGATGTGCATCTCGTTTGGGAATACCGACGTTGTGAGCTATACTGTCCCGTGCCATGGAGATGACATCAGGCAGTCCTTGTATCTCCTTGCATGTCGCCATGTTGCTTCTTCGCCTCCTTTGTTTTACAACAAGATGATCTACGGTATTCGGAAAATAATATAACGAGGAAAGAGATTCAACCTTATTATAGTTCCTTTTCTGAAAGAAGACGTCGACAAAAAGTTATCCAGGAGGGGAGGAGCCCACCAGGAGGAAAGGAGTTTGTCAGGAGGGGAGCAGTTCGTTGGTAGAAGCCAATGGTGAGGACTTTGGCGGGAGAGGAGGAATGCCTGCAAGCGAGAAGGATGTGGCAACTGTGAAGAGGGCGAGCGCCGAGCGAGGGAGGAGGAAGGGGCTCATGAAATGAAGCTCGTGAAAATAGGGCATGGGAAAGCTTTCTACGCATTAAGCCGCGTCTCGTTCGCTAAACGTGGGGTGGCGCTCTCCTTTCTCAAACGAGCTTATAAAAATCTCTATTCGAAACAAACGGCCTCAAAACTACGTTTACGATTCGAAAGGAGCTTTCTCATCAGCATAAGTTGCCCCAACAAAGCCTAATTAAATAACAAAATTTAAACTCATGTCTTCAATAACAATTAACCACGTAAGTTCAAATTAAGTAATCGAGGATCATTGCAAATTAGTTAAGAGTGCAACAGAATCAGACGCACATGGCGAATAAGAAATGCAAACCTTCGAAATGTAAAATAATTAAATTAATTTGGGTAAAATATTACTGGCAGTACGAGATACTCGTACAATGCGAAAAAATGAAAATTGGAAGTAAAATCTCACCAAGTAATTGATATCAGTGGCGGTGGGGAAGATCTGATGGTGGAGGCGATTGTCTGGAAGGGAGAATGTTATTGTGTAGGGGCTATCGGAGGGAGAAGGTCGTAGAAAGTTGCCCACTGGACTAGTGGAGGATGTTTGGGGTCAGGTTCAGTAGGAGAGGGGATGTGGGGATCAACTAAAGGTGGGGGAAGGTGGTTGGGGGCTCGGACAGGGGGTAGGAGGTCTCCTAGAGGATCAACAGAGATGGGAAAGGTAGCTAGGGGCGCAGGCAGAGATAGGAAGATGGTTGGGGGCTCAGCTGGAGTAGGGAAAGGTGGATGGGGGCTCAGACAATGGTGTGGAAGGCGACTGAGGATCGATTGAGGTGGGGAATGGTGGCTGGAGCTTAGACATTGGCATGGAAGGCAATAGGAGATATTGAGGAGGAGGACTGTGATGAGAAGACGCCAACTAAGGCGAAGAAGAGAAGACGGTTGGCAGACGTTGTAGAGGGGATTGCATGGTCAAGACGGCAGAGACGGGTGTGTGGCTCCTGACTGAAGAAACAAAGGCGATGATGGAGTCGGGGTTCTCAGGCGTCAATACCTGATTGCAATGGAGGCGGTGGCAGGTCCCGGCGAAGGCACCGGGAGAGAGAGTTGGCACCTCCCGCTGCGGGCACCGCACATGCCGGTGTGACCGCATGGCGGAATGAAGGGCCGCAACATTTGATGCCATAACCATATAGAATATAAATGGGAGGGGAGGATTTAGGTTAAGTCACCCGACGTCCCTAAACGCGCGATCAAATATCTTAACCTAATTCTCCAAATACACCGCATAAAATAAAATAAAAAAGTACATAAAATATGAAAATTTGAGCCGGTCACGATCACGGACTCCGATCGTCCAACTGATAATCAAAAAATGCGAATCTCGCAAATATTATAAATGGCGCATAGTTGATCTTCATCGATATCAATTTAACCTTATTTCCTTTTTGCTTTCTATTTATAATTATGTATTTACATAATTGAGTCGCTATGTTAGGGATAATATATTGGGTTGTATGCTTATGAACTATTTATGCTTGGATACAAAAATGAAGCCTAGAGCTTGACCAAGACACTTGCTTGGATTGCTTCTTCCATCCCCTCACTTCCCTCCTATTCTTCCCCATTCCCTTTGAACGGTTGCCCTAATTTTCATTGAAAACAAATTTGAATGTCTTTCACAAATACAGATATTGTACGGAACCATCAATGCCTAGAAATTTAAACTTAAGACATATTGACAACAGAATGAAATTAGATTGTTTCTGAGACTGAATTGCATACCAAAAACATTGAACCCAAGCTGAACATATATTGGAGAGAAGAATTCATCCACAAAGAGAATAAACCACCAAGTGATATAGAAAGTGACAGCTATGGGAAACAATATCACACTGCAAAAAAAGAAATTTCAAGGAAATTGTTGGTAATAACGAGAAGAAAGAAAACTAAATTTCCATATGTCATATTCACTTCAGGTTGCATGAGTTAACTAGAGACATCAATATTAAAAGATTTTTGTAGCATAAAAGTTAAAACACTGAGTGTTACATCAAAACATAAACTTCTAGATTAGATTAATTGTCCATCTACTAAAAAAAATTAACATTTCCAACAATATCTGAAACAATTATACCTTTTAAAGGTTATTTTTAAGTGTAAATAATGCTACCTACTTATATGGCATCCCCTATCACGAATCCAGGATAAAATTGGAATGGTCGGAAAAGATAGAAGCGACAAATCGTCAGGATAGGGTTTGGGCGAGACCTAGCGGAAGACACTACACAGGAAGACTTCATGTCCCTCAAGGGAACCATGGAGACGAACGCACAAGTAGTCCCAACACTTATAAAAAAAATGCATGTACTCCACCTCCAATACTAGCAATCAAAACCCTGTCAACACCTAGGTGGCGGGGAAAGGATCCAATGACCGACCTCTATGAGCAGCAAGAGCGAATGTATGCTGCGGACACAAGTACGTCCCCGTGAAAATTGACGTTCAACTACAAGAGGAGGTGCCCCCCTTTAGCAACGCAATCAAGACCGAGACAGTACATGTCGGGTTCCACGATCGCCAGTTGTGCTACTTCTCGGGAAAGAGGGACTCCATGCACAATCTACAATGGCTCAAGCTTGTGGTATCTTTTTGCAATTTGACGGACTCATTGAGGTGCCAACTTTTTACCATGACCCTCGAAAGGAATGTTTGGGACTGATTCTACCAGTTGGTGTCGAGGTCTATTTACTACTTTATTGACCAGTGTCACAAACTACTACTGTGTTTCGTGATATTTAAAAGAGAAATAACACGACCCAGGCCCTCTATAATACCAGACAATGAGTCTCTCAACAATTTAATTGATAGATTCCAGGAGGAAATTTTGAAAATTAATGTCGTTGATCCAACCATGTACCAAGTGGTGATGATATGAGGCTACAGGAAGGGCTCTTTAAGTTTGAAATGAGCCACAATCTGCCAAAACTCAAACAACAAACTGAGATATATGGCCAATCAGTACATCAAAGAGAAGGCTACCAACAAAGGCTTCATGACTTCGCACGCTCGACTAGATCGAGGAGCAGAAGAAAACGTCGAGGACCTCTTGCGTCGAGATGGGCAAGAGGATCGAGCTAGGAGGTCGGGACTAGACTAGGGGAGCGACAAGGAGTTTGATACCCAATTTCCAAGAAACTGACCGTGTGGCACCTATTTGCGAGAACATCCCCATAAATGAAATCATCCAAGTCATTTTGCGGATAACCCAGGTATCTATTACGGGCCTACTTGGAGGAAGGTCCCGAGGCGAAGATGATGACGAAGGAGGATACAGTGGATCCGGAACCGCAACTGCCTAAGCGGGGCTTACTCGTTATAAAAGAGAGCTACCAATATCTCACAAACAAGAGGAAGGAAACAAATTAATTCTTTCATACCAATACAAGACCTAAGGGATCCTTAAAATAGACGTACAATTGACTTTTAGTGGAACTAAAACGACTGACTTGGGAAGAAAAAAAATAGGAAATGAAAGACAAACTTGGAATGCGACTAAATAGAAAGACGACCTAAATGCAATAAACATCAACAACAAAATAAAAATAATAATAATAAATAACATCATAATAGGGCCCATAACATCGCTCCCACCATGCAAAAAGAGCTTGACCTCAAGCTCGAGGGAGATAAATGGTATTTGCTTTATCTGACAACTTCATCATCAGAGTCCTCAACGTGCAGATAGAAAAGCTATTTGCACATGTGGTTGCGAGTGTACTGCTCGTTGTTGTTATAACATAAGCTCTGCGCGCGTCGTTCCATCATATCGGCTCGAGAGATATTTTGTGGACTGGTGGAGTTGGATGACACTCAGGACAACCTTGATGAATGCATGTGTCGACGGGTAAATAATCCTCTTATGCCAGTTGGAGGAGATAGTTACACAACCTGGACAAACTCATAGCAGTCGCTAAGTCTGGAGGGGACTGAAATTTGACATTAAGTCACAGGCGGTCGCAAAGTACGACGGTGAAGATGGCGGCCAGCATCTCTGGGAAAAGCGTGACGTGCGCCAAAAGAAGTTGAAACTGGTCCAAATAATCGTCCACGGGGCCTGTCTGACGTAGTGTCGTAAGGGCACCAAGAGGATTGTTGCAGACGGGAGGACCAAATCGTAGGTTGCAGAAGAGCTTGAATTCTCCCCATGTCATGTCTGGTTGGTCGATGATGAGATGAGTGGCCCAAAGCAGAGCGGAGTCAAGAAGATGAAAGGAGGCTGGAGGAAGACGTTTAGTAGCCGAAATCTGTTGGTGGCAAGAGAATTGCTCACACCTGGTGAGCCAACCCAAGGGGCCCGTCTTCCTGTCGTAAGTTGGGAAATCCAACCTAGTGTAGCATGGTAGGGGAACAATCTCAGAGCGCACAAGGGCCATAGGTGGCGGAAGTGCTTGACTACTGCAAGCGTCCTCGTGTGCGGGAGCAGTGGAGAGATCATTAAGGCGCTTGGAGAGCGCAATAATGGCATCTTGATGACGCTTCACGATGGCATTTTGTTGTGCCATGAAGGCTTGTACCATGGTCATAAGTTGGCTGAGCTGATCCGATGATTCGCCTGTGTTGTGTTGGGCGGATGATAATGAGCGGGTTACGGGTCTATTTGATTGCGCCGAGGAAGCTGATTGGGAATGGCCACGTTGTTTCCAAACAGTGACGACGAAGTAAACAGTAAGTGGGTGGTGCCCGAAACAGAAAGGCAGAAATAATTAATTAACCTGATAATCGATTAATTAATGAAATAATTGAATTGAAAAAAAGTAGGATTGACTTTTGCTCTGCTGATTTTGATGGGCTCGAGAAAAGGAGAAGACAAGGACGTGTGATACATAGGTAATTGTTTGGGGCTTTGATATGGGAACGGTTGCGGAGGAGGATTCATACGCGTAAAGGGGTCTGTCGTAAGTTGGGAAATTCAACCTAGTGTAGCATGGTGGGGGAACAATCAGGGCGCACAAGGGCCATAGGTGGTGGAAGTGCTTGACTGCTGCAAGCATTCTCGTGTGCGGGAGCAGTGAAGAGATCATTGAGGTGCTTGGAGAGCGCAATAATGGCCTCTTGATGACGCTTCACGATGGCATTTTGTTGTGCCATGAAGGTTTGTACCATGGTCATAAGTTGGTTGAGCTAATCCGACGAATCACCCGTGCTGTGTTGGGTGGATGATAATGAGCGGGTCACGGGTCTATTTGATTGCGACAAGACAGCTGATTGGAAATCGCCACGAGAGCCACGTTGTTTCCAAATAGTGACGACGAAGTAAACAGTAAGTGAGCGGTGTCCGAATCGGAAAGGGAAAAAATAATTAATTAACTAGATAATCGATTAATTAATGAAATAATTGAATTGAACAAAAAAGGTCGGACCGACTTTTGGGCTGTTGATTTTGCTGGGCTCGAGAAAAGGAAAAGACAAGGATGTGTGATACATATGTAAATGTTTGGGGCTTTAATATGGGAACTGCTGCAGAGGAGGATTCATGCATGTAAAGGGCGAGTGTGACTGATGCGGAGGAATCTCGCGTGAACCGCAGAAGCATGCAAGTAGGAGATGGAGCTATTCCAAACAGTTGGCAGAGACACAACAATCATTGTTGTCGATCAAGTTGGTGGAACATGGCCCGGACGGAAAGAGGTGAAACGGCACGAAGATCCCGCGGTGATCGCTGGATGGATATGAGTTCTCCTGCGGGTCCAGATGTCAACGTAGCAGAGGGTCGAGCCCTTGTAGCTGTTGCGGAAGATGACAAGTAGAGTTTTCAGTATGTACGCGAGGAAGGGTTTCGATCATTTCCTGGAGATGGACGAAGCGTGAAAAAGATGTCGTTGAGTGGGATGTGCTGGAGGAAGGATAATCAACTTGGCTTTGATGCCAAGTTATTACACACCTGCTTAGAGGAAGAGCTCAAGGTGAAGATGACGGCGGAGGAGGAGGATATCGTGGAGCTAGAACTACGGTAGCCTAAGCGGGGCTTACTCATTAGAGTAGAGAGCTACCAATATCTCACAAACAAGAAAAAGGAAACGGATTAATTATTTAATATCAATACAAGACCTAAAGGCGCGGGTCCAGATGTCAACGTAGCAAAGGGTCGAGCCCGTGTAGCTGTTGCGGAAGATGACGAGTTTCCAGTATGTACGCGAGAAAGGGTTTCGATCATTTTCTGGAGATGGACGAAGCGTGAAGAAGATGTCGTTGAGTGGGATGTGGTGGAGGAAGGATAATCAACTTGGCTTTGATGCCAAGTTGTTACAGGACTTCTTAGAGGTAGAGCTCAAGGTGAAGATGACGACAGAGGAGGAGGATATCGTGGAGTTAGAACTACGGCAGCCTAAACGGAGCTTACTCGTTAGAGTAGAGAGCTACTAATACCTCACAAACAAGAGAAAGGAAACAGATTAATTATTTCACATCAATACAAGACCTAAAAGGTCCTTTAAATAGACTTACAATTGACTCTTAATGGAAATAAAACGATGAACATGGAATACAAATAAATAGAAAATCAAAGACAGACTTGAAATGCGACTAAATAAGAAGACGACTTAAAGGCAATAAACAACATAATAATAAATAGCATCATAATAAGGCCAATTATAGTATCATAGAATGATGTAAGCCGAAATCCTCGACTCAATTTTTAAATAAAAAATTTGTGATTTTTTAAAAATGTGTAGCGCAAGAGAGAGTTTCTCAAATAACCGTGAGCGAAAATATATCCTGGGCTCGCATACGCGCATAAATAACAACATTTAAGCGTTGAATAAAAATGAGGTAACTTTCCACGGGCATGCTCTTAGGGAAATGAAAATACACAAAAAAGTAAGATTTTCAAATTAACGACAAACAGACTCAATAACCATTAGGGTAAGCACGCTCTAAATTTTTAAACAACAACAACACTCAAGTATTTATCCCAAAGAGCATACTCGTGGAAAGTTACTTCATTTTTATTCAACGCTTAAAAATAAATGATTTTCTAACATGTTGTGAGTGAGGAAATTGGTAGGAGATATACCTATGGGAAACGAGTTTGGCATCAGAACCATTCCTAGGCTGAACAAACATGATCAGACTGAACAGGAGAGGGGAAACTGTGAACGAGCCGCCGGTGGAGGAATTGGACAAGGAGTGACTAAGACGGCCGATCTTGCCTGCAGCTACCGCCGGAAGGTGGAAGGAGGTCGATCGTCGCAGCTCATGAAGGTAAACGAGAGTGGAGGCAGCGCCTTGGAAGAAGGGGGGAGATTGTCGAGCTCCTGTAGAAGATTGAAGGATCTGAAGTCATAGTTATCGAGAACGACGGGACAAGAGGAGAGGGGAGCTGGGACCCTAAGGCAAGGGAGGCGCCAACGTCAGAGCTTATGAAGAAGAGCGTCGATCGACTGGGGTACGGTGGAGATGTGCACGGGATGGTCGGGCCGGACGTTCGAAATAGAGAAAGGGATTTCTCTGTTTTGTTTGTCCTTGGCTGCCGAGTGAGGAAATGAGGTTTGATTATTAAGTAATTGTTTTTAGGCATTTAAAATGCAATGAATATAAAAACAGAAGATTTTAAAGGACGAAAAGGGAATTTTGAAGGGATTTTCCATCTTAGTCATTTTCATCATAATATTATTTCCAAAAATAGAATATATTTAGGCTTAATTTGGGGCAGCGTTTTCACGCCGGTGCGGGAGCAACCGCCGCCGCAAGGCGAAAAAAATAACGGCTGGAGGCGTCATTTGCTCCCACAGCGAAGCGGAAAATCTCGTTGAATGATCTGTCTACAACTCCCGACACCCACCTCCAGTCCTAACCCTCCCTTCCCAGACGCCGGTTCCCGCTGCCGCCGTCCCAAACGAAGCCTTATTTTGATTTCAATAGTAACAAATTTTAAATATGATTAATTTAAATATTTTTTCTTTGAGTGTTTGCCTTAATTGTTATTATTTCTAATTTGACAGATCTTTTTATTCAGAGACTTATTAGACGATCACACCAATAAGCCGTCATAACGAGCGCGGGCGATGTGTGCAAAATAAAATGAAGCACATGCATGATAAATAAAAAATGTGTGTGAAGACATGCGCTATATAAAAAAAATACGAGAAATAACAGTAACATAAATAAGTATTTTACTTTTGCAAGCATGGGCAGGTCCAGGGCAAGACACGCCCAGGAAAATGCTCGGGCGTAATTTTCGCGCAATTTCTCCTTTTGTCCAGGAAAGCCCTAATTTATCGGCTTCTTTCCATTTTCGTACCCCAAAAAAGCTTTCAAAAGTGGAAGTTCCCACTGCTTCTTCTGTCTTCCTCCGACCGTCTAATTCATCTTTCTTCTCGTTGGGAGTCGCTGACGTCGCGCCTGATCTTCCACCAAGAGAAGAGATGCTCTTTTGACTCCTGTCCGTCTACTTCTCCGCTTTTCTCCCCATTAGCAATGTGACTCACTTGCACCGCGCCCCCATCTTCTTCTTCATTCTCTGGTAAATCCTGTATCTTTTTCATCATTATCTTGAAATAGATTTTTTTAGTTTTTAATTAGGAAACGGCTGTAAAGAGCTTGGGGTTTGACCTTTTGGGATTCTGGGTTCATCATGGTTCGTCAATCAATGAAATGTAGTCCTCCAACCTCCACGCTTATCTCTCCATGTTGCCATATTTCAAAAACCTAGAGTGGATGAACCCAGAATCTCATCCATTCACTAAATGTCTAAATCGATTGCAGATTTACAAGACCTGGTGAGTGGAGGTTTTTGTAATTTTAGAGTGACAGAAATATGAATAATAAAAAATTAATGAACATCTAACAATTGTGAATTGCGAATCAGTGGCTTCAGTGATTTTAGAAGGAAGGATTTAGTTTTATGTGATTATTTTTTTGGAGAAACAATTGAGATACACCAACAATTACTTTAGTTGCCCCAATATTAGATTTCTCCTTTCTCTGTCGTGAATTAGTGGTCAGGCAATGATGCAATCTTATATTTTCCCCTAGTATTTCATTTATTAACCTATTTGCTGTGTAATTGTCTGAGCAATGGATACGTTTTTTTTTAAATTAGGGTCAATTTAAAATTCTATGAATTTGCAAGAGTTGGGTTCTGTTGGGAACAGTTTAAACTAAAAGATTAATTATAAATGAGCGACATTAAAATCCTAGTTCCGCTACTGTTTGCAAGCATGCTGAAAATGAATGAATGCTAAAGTTGCAAAGTAAAAAATCGAAAAAAAATGAAAAAAAAATTACAGGGAGAGTTGAGTTTGGGAGTAGGTTGCAAGCATGACCCACATTGTTTGGGGGTCTTATAATATATGCATGCCTTATTTTGGGATATCATCAAGGTTGTAGATGTCAGATATCGGGGACACGTCGGTTTAGATTTTTCATGTCGGTTTTAATATGTCGGGGGATATATCGGGGATATTTCAAATATCGGGTTTTAATATTTATTTATTTATGTGTAATTATTTATAAATCTAATCCTTTTTTAATTTATATATATTAATATATTAATAATTTGATATTTATTGAACTCATATATTTATGAAACTAATATAAATATTTTGTGTTACATATGTAATAACGATATAACGCGTGAAATAAAACAAGCATAAGAAGAATGTTACGAAGTTGTCGATGACAATGGAAGATAGGGAATATTTAGTCCATAATTCAAAGATCATGCATAATTGAAGTCGATGACATACTTGAGCAAGGAAGAAAGTTAGAGGAAGGAAAAAAACAACATGAACAATGAAATAATTTTGGTATATTACCTATTAGACCATTGACACTAATTAAATAAATTAAAAAAATAGTCGATAAAATGTCGGGATATATCGACCGATATATCGGCGAATATATCGGTCAATAGTAGACATATCGGAGGATATATTTCAAAAGGATATTTTGCAAAAAAATATCGGAAACGTGTCGTTTTGACCATGAAATCTTTTTGTCGGCCGACATGTCGGCCATGTCGGAGGATATCCACAACAGTGGATATCATTTCTATGCAAGCTCATGCATGATTGTAGTGTGTTAGGCCTCGTCTTTATCTTTGTATACCGCACCGCAATCCTAAGACTACATTATCTCCAAAATAAGTTTGATTGATTCACGCTTTAGAATTTGACTAGTGTCAAAGAGAGGGTGTGAAAGGGCAAGTCTATATCCATTGTCATTGAAGTATTTCTTTGGAGGTTGCCCCGATCTCCGACGTCAGGTAATGTAACTCTGTGCGATCACACTTCTTTTTTTTTATACGTGACTTTAAGATTTACAGTCGATTCAAATTAAGAGTAGAGATAATAAATGGAGTCGCACATTAGAAATTTAGAAACTACTATGTATGTCAAGAAGGTCCTTCTGCTGAGATTCCTACACACGTGGGCGTAAAACTTCTCATTTTACTCCTCTTATTCATTTTCGAGCAAGGATTGGTTGTTCTTACAACTATGGAGAGTTGTTTGCTCGAGACTAGCAAACGAGTAAGTCTGGGGGTATTTGAATAGCCTTTTATACAACATATTTCATGCTCATCTAGGCTTAATTGCATACTTAGTTGCTACATATTTTATGCAAAAATGTTCATATTTCATTAAAGCACAAAGCACATAAGAAGCGCACTTCTAGCCGATTGTGGTGAGCAAATGCACGCTTAATCTCTATTGGGGAGAGTGTATCACTTTCCCCGTCATCTTCACTTTTGCATTTTGCAAAATATTTGCACATTCCAGTGGCTATTCGCCGTGGAAATCATTTTGAGCATGTGGGCAGATCTACTAAATAAGAAAATGATTCTGTGCAACTCGCACGGTTGTGTGATTACACTTAGCGCACAATTGTTTTGATTGTGCGTCCTTTTACTATCAATGCAATCTCACGTTAAGTTAATCACATGGGCATGCAATATCCTCTTCGCACGGTTTAGCCAACCGCGAGCGATCATTCTGTGGAAAGGCCCAAAATTTAAGGTGATCTGTCGTTGCTCGTGCATCCCTTCACGCACGGTCTGCGTGACTGTGTGTGACCAAATCGCATGCCGTATTTCTTTTAAAATAAAAATCCGCGCCAAATTAGGCGTCGGGATTGCATTTTTAATGTATTGGTCTCGCACGGTTGGCACGCACGACCGTGCTCCAGACCGTGCATGACCAAATTTCTGCTAACTTTCTATTAAAGCTGAAATTTTTCTGATCTAAAGAAGATCCCGGAATTTTATCTGAGAAAACCCAAGGGGGTTCCGCTCCTGCTAAAAATCTACTTCTCCAACAGCTAGGGCTATGCCATAAGCCATCTTTCATCATCATATGCTTCAAGAAGAGAGAATTTAGCACAAGACATCACCATAGCAAGGAGAACTAGCATTTGACGTGGTCGGAGTGTGTAGACAAGAGAAGACGGTTATATTGGAAGAAAGTGAGAGCTCTTTTGGACCCCGGAAGATAATAGGAGATTCAGCTAGGACACAGATTAACAACCCAGTGATCCCTTACAGATCTATCGCAAGCCTTTGTATTCGGTTGTAACTTATACCTTTTTCTCCTCACTACTACTTGATAATTAGTATTTTCTCTCATATGTTATGACGCACTAAAGAACTGTTAATGACCTGCTATTTTTGTTTAATGCAGTATATATGTTTGTGCTTGATGAGATGAGCTTTTGTGTTTGCTGCGAGTGAGAGAGTGAGAGTGAGCTTTAGGTTAATCATTCTCATGCTTTAAAGACTTTGATTCAACATGTGAATTAAAGAATTGAGTGTTATGAAGCCGAATTTGGCATCCATCTGGCGAAACGGTGATTGCGAGCCGTGAGCTTGATCCTTTAGCAAAGTTCAATTTCTTACTAATCTTTTATTACATCTTTCATTATCAAAAAAAATATTATTTTATATAAAATTGTGAATATATTGAAATTATTTCAAGTTGGTATGTGTAGAACAAAGAGAAGATGCAGAGTTATGTAAAGAGAATTAAAATAATTCGAAAGATAAATGACAATAAAGACAATATCAATATAATTTGTCAAAAGAGACTTCGCTACAATTAACATCTCAAAACGATCAACACAAAAGAATGAAGGACAAAATATAAAGCTTGAAATAGCTTGGATAAGTTGATTAGCAATGTAATGATACACCATTAAACTACTTAAAACTATAGTTTAGCAAGAAAACTAGCATGGATGCTCTGCAAAAGCTCACAAACACTTGACCTTATTATAATACAAAGTTGAAAACTATGTGGGTACACTCCTAGATTCCAAGTTTTTTGTTATCTAGTAGGATTTAAAAAAACTATGTGTACATGTCGGTCTAATGGCGAGAGAAAATATGAACATATAAATCTTCTTTATTAATCCAAGTAAAGAATGAAATAATGCAGTGAAATGACAATTTATTACTGTAGCTTTATGAATCGCAAGATATTTGTTTTGATTCACAATCAATTTTTTGACGACTTAAAGAATGAGGCTGCATTCATAGTGCCCTCTTCAAATCATGCATTGCTGATAGTTTCATGCATTGGGCACACTTTTCTAAAAACATAAGATTAAGAAAGCAGCTATTCATGGGGTAAAGTAAATTAATGTAAAAACAGTTAAGCGGTTATAATCCTAGCAATCATACATTGTCTTGTGAAAAATAGGGAATATTTTCAGTTAAACAACTAACTCTCAATAATCTGCTAATCTTTAAACTAACTTCTCGAGATTGTGTTTGATATATTCTTTTTGATGCCTGTGTGACCTCCATTTTTATCTCCAGAATGTCAACCTCGTCTTCTTCCTTCACTTTAAAGAGAGACTTGTCAGATACAAGAAGTGAGGAGTGATATAAACTAAAATCCAAAATCAGCTAGAAGTTCTCTGAATAGCAATCATATGAGCTTGAAGTACCCGATATGGAGCACTTAGTAGCCAAATTTTAACTAAAAAAAGTGGCGGTCAACAAAAATGAGAAGCACAGTGCACACTAAGTTGAAGCTTAACTCCATAAGGAATAGTATCATCACTATGCACAACTAATATATTTGGTCTTGGGAATAGGATGTAACTACATACATATGATCAACCCGAACCTTACTCGCGTGCATAACATTTCGGAAAAAATTAACAAATAAAGTTTGCATCAAAATTCAAGATGCATTTTGCATGCATTCGAGAGATTTCCTAACCGCATTCCAATGTCCACTGAGCGAATTCAATTTCACCGGTTATTTAAAAGATAACAGTAACAATAAACAATTATTGTATTTAGGGAAGCTCAACATCGTGATATCCAATTCAATGCATAAAAAAATTGGATTAAACGAGGAGTGGTGTAAGACAGAACTACCAAGGGAATAAGTACGTGGGAGGAAGTGGAGCCGTAATCAGGACGGCTACGATAAAATGAAATTAGGTCATACAAGTCAGTGGACGTCCTCGAATTACGTAGGTATGCAAGAGAAGGTAGTTCGGTTGGCTGCAGAGAAAGATCTCGGATTTTGCGGAAATAGGAAGGGGTCGGACGGCTATGAAGGGCTTGTGAGTAGGAGCGGATCCAAAAAATTACAAATGGAGTGCACACAAAAAGATTCTAAATAATAGTGCTTAAAATATTACACTGATGACACTACAAAGTCGTGCAAAAATTTTTATGCGGTCGTAAAAGTACCATTAAGATTCTAAAAAATAGTGTGCGTCGGGGATCTTATGTGATCATAAAGTACCATTAAAACTTATAGGCAAGTTTTACTGTATTACAATTAGACCAGCGATGCTCTACAATTCTGAATGTTGGGCCGTAAATTGTGTGCAAGAGCCAAAAATGGGAGTTGCGGAGATGAGAATGCTTAGGTGGATCTGTGGGCACGCGAGACTGGATAAAATTAAGAATGAAGGTATCGAGGATAAGACGAGAGTGGCACCAATTGTAGAGAAGATGTGAAAAGGTCGACTAAGATGGTTCGGACGCGTACAAAGGAGATCATTAGAAGCAACTGTTAAGCGTTGTGAGAGTTTAGTCACTAGGCATGTTAAACAAGGGAGGGGTAGACCAGTAAAAACTTGGAATGAAACTATAAGGAAAGATATGATGTACTTAGGCATTAGTGAGATTATGACTAAATATAGGGCACAATGGCGACAAATGATCCATATACCCGACCCCATTATAATGGGATAAAGGATAAAGTGTTACTTTTGTTCTATCTGTATAAAATTTTGGCACTGAAATTTTTTTATTGAATATGCATTTAATTTAAATTAAAAGAATTCGAGACTTCAAAATCACTAATACAAGAACATCGATAAGAAGCTAAATATTGAATGGCAGATGAAGGAGATAAAAAATTCCAAGGAAAAATTTAGAAAAATTACTTATATATTCTTACCCAAAGATTTTATACAAAAATCAAGATTTAAAAGATTATATGTGAAGAATAAATACAAAACATTTTAAGAAAAGAATTAAAAACGAATAAGAAGACACGGAATACATTGATACATTGGAAATGTAAAGGGTTAACCCACGTAGATGGGTTTCTAAGAAAGAGAAACCTTCCAGCCACTGGGGCCAGAAGGCTTATTGCATGTGAAGATCGTACTAGAATGGGAGGCTATGTTTTAACCAGGGGGAGTATAAGGCCTTTTGCATGAGAAAATCGCCCTGGCAAGACATAGGAAATTGATGAAAATCCTGAAAGGAGTGGGCGTAAGAATATTAAAAGATGAATCCCTTAACAATTCCTGATTTATGAAATTAAAGAAAGATGAAAACATTGCATATATTGTCTTGATTCCAAAGACTAAATTTGAAGAAAAATAAAACGAATTAAGTTGAAACAATCAAATAAAGAACTTAAATGAGTTAAAGAATAATTTAAAAGAATAGAAGGGAGAATTTGAAAACCCGAAGAACTAAACAGAAATATAAGAATTTAGAATCTTAATTACCTAAATACTGTACTCGTTTTCTTTTGCATAATTTTAAAATAGTTAGACATATTGTTACTAATTTTTCTCCTTTGTCTGTACAGCAATTGAAGAGGTAAAACAATCACTTAGACATGTTGTTTATGACTAATCCGATAGTTGTCTAAATTTTTAAGGAGACGAAGCTACTCCAAATGTACCTAAGAAAGCAAAACTGACCAAGGAAGAGAAACAAAAGAGGTCTGAGGACTTAACGAAAGTATGGCTGAAACTATTTATCGCAATAGAAGAGATTGGCAATGTGATTTTCGTAATTGAATAGATTAAAACATCAATAGTATGTTTTCAGTATCATCTATGTATCTTGAAATAGTTGTAGTATTTATATAACAAAGTTTACAAATGCAATAAACAGTTTAATTATGTGTTTTATGCGGTACTCACTGTGCATGCTTCTGAATTTGATGCGACAAATGAATTAGAAATAAGCTTAGATACAGAATTAATTGTGGGGAGAACCTGAAAGAGGACCTCACAATAGTTAGTATCAGAGCTAGGTTTTCAAGAAAATTGGTTGCAGTGAGTACTTGTAATTACACATAATACAAACTAGAGATTATTTATTAGAAATTGATTACCTCCTATCCATTAGGGTTCGTTCGGTTTGCAAAAATTGGAATTGAGGAATTGGAACTCATCAATTCCAAAGCTTACAGGAATTGTGGTTTTGTTGAATTCCAATAATGTTGTTTGCTCGCAAGATGGATTTGGAGAATAGGAATTGAAATTGAGCAACTCTACTGTTCGAATGCAAGTAGGAACTAATCAACATGAATTGAAATTGCTCATTTTAGACATTAAACGATCTAGTTAACGAATGATCAACTTGATAAAAACAAACTGAAAAACTATCCAATTGACATAAAGTTGTTACATAATTGAAAAGAAGTACTGAAACTAAACAATATCTATCTGCTAGAATAAAAGTATTCAAAAATAAATTTAAATAGATTGACATAAAAATATAATTTATCAAGGAAAAATGCATAATTTGTTTCCATAAATTAAACATTGACATTACTAGAAACATAACTACAGATACATTGCCCACGCAAGATAACTTCTTTTTTCTCATTGTATGTAAATACCTGCTATTTTAAGTTGCAGAAAATATGTAATCTAAGAAATATAGTGTGTAGAAATCACGCTATTTTCAATCGAAGAAGAGGAAAATGAGAGACTGGAAATACCACACTAATGACAATCGAAGAGGAGTAACCTTAGATGGATCCTTCGAAGATGAATCCGTAGACGAATCAGAAATAGCAATGGCGAAAACCCTTGAGCGGCGAGTTCTCTGCAGAATAACGAAAAGGAAGAGGAAGGAGATGAACAGGAAAAAAGAATGGAGAAGAGGAAGACTCACTTCACCGCAAGAGAAATCTACCGGGATCGGCGCGGCGAGAAGGGCAAGCAGACGCGGTAGGAGGGTTGCGGACATTCTTCCGTCAAAACCGTGGGTTTGGGAAAAGAATTGGAATTAGGCATTTATGAAAAGCCACGGTTTTACTAGATTTTGTTTCCATCATCATTTTTTTCGAACCAAGCATGCGGAAATGATTTATTTATCAAGAAAACAAAACCGTGGGAACAAAAGCTGTAGACCGAACAGACCATTAGGGATAAGTCTAAGTCTATTCCAGTAGGAGAATTCATTAAGTTCAATAAGAACTGAAAAGGAATAAAGATACAATGTCTGTTGAGAGCGATAACGAAAATCAATCACGTTTGCCAATGGCAGATCTTGCCCAAAAAATTGTCGAAGCACTAAAAATAGTGTTACCAGCAATAGTTATAGTCGGTCCATGGGCCAACTACCCAAAAAACTGACTCTGCACCCCCTCCAGTACTTCCACCAGTAATTCCACCAATGCAACCACAACCCGACAAATAAATGTGGATATAAAACAATTTTTGGAATTAAAACCATCAATATTTAAAGGAGGATTATCCCCTTTAAAAACAGAAGATTAGATCATGTGAATATAAACAATCTTCTGGGTAATGGAGAGCCCAGAAGACAGAAAATTGAGATTAGCTGCATTTCTTCTTGAAGGGGATGCAAAACGTTAGTGGGATGGTATAATGCAAAGAAAGTTTTGAAGTCCGAGGTATAACTATGATTACCTGGAAGGAATTTATACGAGAGTTTACAACTTCGTTTGTACCTAGGTCAGAGAAAAGATTATTGTATGATCAATTTCTCAAATTAGTTCAAGGAAACAAGTCGGTGCTGGAATATAAAGCAAAAATCTTCAGATTAGCGTATTATGCGGATTAAGTGGTTGCAACGGAAGAAGACCGGTGTCGTCAAATATCGGAAAGGACTTTGCGATGAAATAAGTACCCCTCTTGGTGCCCTTGGTTATTCGTGGATATGGGAAGTTAGTGGAGATAGCCCGAATGATCGATATTGATTTGAAATAATCTTGAAGGAGTCGAGATCTGTTAAAAAGGAAGACGACAGAAAGTTCAAATACGGAAGTAGCTGAAAAGGTAAGTGAACCACAGTAGAAAGAAAAGAAGTTGTCACAATCTGCACCAGCTATGAGTAATAATGTGTCATAGACAACTCCCATAAAATGTACAAAATGCGGAAGGTTTCATAAAGGAGAATGCTTGACAGGGGTTTGCTTTCTCTGTTGGCAACCTGGACATCGATGAAATGAATGTCCGGAATTTAACCAAAATAAAGAAGCAGCTCAATGGGACCCCCAATACCACCACATCCAAAATTATATCAGATGGGTACTGAAACGTTAGCCCCTGCACCAACCCCAGAAGCAGAAGTTCCAGAAGAAAGATAGATTCAGCCTTGTGCTTTTAACTTAGAACCACCAAGAGATGAAAGAAAATAGTTGACATTTTATGTCACTACAGTTCTGCTTCGTTGCTAAACACTTGTTTATTTCTTAATAAACATAACATATCTTTGAATATTGAGTTGAGTTTAAACGCAAGTAAATTAGTTTGTTGATGCCCATCAATTTGCCAAAATGGTCATTCTAGAATTAACATAACATGAGATTTTTGAGGACGAAAATTCCTATAAGAGGGAAACAATTTGTAACAACCCAAGTTACTACAAAAAATTAAACACAAATTAAATAATTAAATCCCCCGTGAGAAGAAAGTAAAATCAGTGACATGTATTTCAAAAGGTTTTAGTGTATTTTTTTTGACAAATTTTAAGTTTAATGAAAATTTTGATTTATTAATATTGTTTGGGTTAGCATATAGTCTTATACATTGGTCCGGACATGGATTGGCAGATTTGATTTTAAGAGGCTTATAGAAACTAACTATATATATATATGATAAGATAAGACTAAATAATAATAAAAGAACCTATGTGCCATGTGCCCATGTGTGTGAGTGTGCTGTCCAGTTGGTTTAGAAATCAGGAGTTTGGTTTAACACTTGGCTTTATTAGAAGTGCGGTAAGTTGAATTGAACCAGCCCGTTGGCACCTGGAATGGCAAAGATCGGTCCTTTGGGTGAGCTGGCCAACTCTTGATATAGATTAAGTCGGTCCAAACCGACTGCACCGCTCAAGTTCAGCGATATATACGACCCTCTAGCTCCTCTCCCCTCGTTCTCTCGCTCTCCCTGATTTCTCCTCTAAGTGCTGTTGAAAACAGCTAGGGCTCTCGACAAGAACCTTTATTGGCACACAATAGTAGCCTTCTTCCTCCTCTGATTCTGATGCCAGAACTCTCAACAGGGCTTGGCGGCACTTCTGCTTAATCAGCAGATGTTTTTGTGCAGCATTCCTTCTCTCTTCCTCCCCACTGTGGGTTCTTCTTTATTCTGATTTCTGATAGTCGGCTTGAATATGATTTGAAAAAATAAAAGTTAAGCGAGGGTTTCCCTTCCTCTCCCCCCTCTTCTTCCTCAAATTTCTGAAAATGACATTCTCTGATAGGATTAGCCGGCTATATCTAGCATTAGAATTTCTCTCCCTGTTTCTTTTTCTGAAATTGGATTATACAAATTATACATATGGGTTGGCTGTATATATATAAGAGATTAGCTTCCTTCTTTTCTCAGTTGGCAGGCTCTTTTATTAAGAGATTTTGAAAATTGTTTTGGAATTAACCAGTAAGAAAGCGGCTTTAATTTGAAATTGGGTATGGTTTTATAATTCTCCTATATTTTTCTAAGAGCTATAGCCCGCTGCTATAACAGTGTCTGAGATCGGTGTGGGGATTTCATTGTTGCAAAATCGGCAATGTTCAAGTGAGGCTTGCTATGTTTTTCTTCAACCCTCATTAACATTTTGAAATCAGTATTCTTTTATGAAATAATATTGATGTGGGAAGTAAACTGCTTGCCGGACCATCAAGTAGTGGGAATTATTACAAAACTTGGTTTATTGTTGATGTTGGCCGATTAGTGTCGGATATCTTTTATATATATTTGGGTAGTTAGACCCTTGACTAATCTGTAATTGGAGTTGGCTGGAGACATTAAAACAATGTTTTAAATTTTTATCGTTCAGTTAATATGGTTTTATAACTTAGTAAATTATATAGTTAATTAGAATGAACTTGAAATATTTAGACCTTTCTTTTAAATGCCATCAGATTGGAAATATACTACGAGGTTGGAAATGGGAAGCACCCCAGAAAAAGATTACAATAATTTGAGCCTTTATATATTTACTACATTTAAATTTTATTTTCTTTAAAAAGCTCACTTGAATTATCCCTAACCTTAAACAAACCCTCAATAAAAGTCAAATCATTTTAAGAGCCAACATCGCATTTATTTAAGAGACGCAGCCCAATTTAAAAAAATGATTAAAATTTCAAATACCACCGAGCATGGCATCTCGCGATAGGCGCGGTGATGAGCCTGAGAAAGATAAAGGAAATAAGATAATTATGGTGGGTTTTACTTCTTTAATTATGCTTCGCTTTGAAAGTATTTTTAATCTTTACATCTATAATACTTTGACGTTGAAACTATTTTATTGTATGTGCATTTCATTTAAATTAATAGAATATGATATTTTTAAATCACTAATGCATGAACTCACTAAAAAACTAAACATGGAATAGGAAATTAAAGCAATAGAAATTCTATTGGAAATTCAAAAAAAAATAACATCTATATTCTTACCCAAAGATTTTATACAAAAATCAATATTTAAAAGACTATATGTGAGAAATAAATATAAAACATTTTAAGAAAAGAATTAAAAATGAATAAGAAAACACAAAATGCATTGATGCATAAGAAATGTAAAGAGTTAACCCACGTAGGGGGTTTGCCTACGAAAGAAGAACCTTCCAGACTATGTGATGAGGATCGGAGACGCGGACCCGCAGCAGAGTCGAGTTTTGGGCCGTTCGGGGCCAATTGGCCACCTGCCATACATGGCATCTCCAGATCGACGATCCGACACAACGGATGGGTTCAGCTCATCGTTTATCTACATTTTCATATATTATATTATTGCATTTCAATTTTATTTAATGTAATCGGGTCATCCACATCCCCAACAAATCATAATCGTTGATCCTGGGGTGCCCTAATTGTGTTTTACTATAAATAAGGGCATGGGGGCTGTTTTGTGGAATTGCAGAATTTGGAGAAGAGTCTTCCCGGATTTCGGCGATCCCTCCACGGTGATGACTTTGTGGAAGGTGATGACCCAAAGGTATCCCTCATCCATTACCCTCCTTTTCCCACTGTTTTAGCCACCCCTTTCTCACATTCCTGCTGCCACCACCCCCAATCCACATAACTGTTGTTGCCACCTCCCAGCAAGGTTGTCGGCCCCTCCCTCCCTCTCCCCGCATACAAACCTCTCCAACAATCCCCAACAACCCGCTATCTCCCCTCCACAACCCCGATCTCACCCCTCCAAACCTGTTGCCACCTCTGAGACTCCTGATTAACCCGCCAGCACTCCATTTTTGCCACTACAGCACAGATTGTAATGACCTAAAATATATAAATATTTTGAGTTATATCCTCAATGATGAAAAAGGCACATATTTTACGATTTATATTTTTTATGTTGGTTTGGATTTTTTTTACGCATGTCAATAGCCGTTTTGGTTGGGTTGCCATTTAATTTCTTTGAGCTTGCTGCCTTTGATGTGGGCTGATTTTTTGTGGGATGTTTAGTTTATATGCTTATGGGCTTTGTAATGGGCTGAAATGATTGTTGCAATTGGTGGGCTGGCTGAATTAGTTGCTGACTGGAATTGTGTGTTGGCTGCTTTGATGTGTTGGAGGTTGAGGTGTTGGTTGGGTATGTATTTGGATTCGGTTAATCATACCTGGAGCGGTGCTTGGCACGATCTTACCGCTTAGCCGCTGAATTCACTGTATAAAACGAACTCGTCCGCTATTCTTCTCCCGCACTGCAAAGCTTTCCCGTCGTCTTCCAGCTTCTGCGATTTCTCGGCGATTTCTCCTTCTTGCTGCTTCCTTCTTGTTCCTCTGTGTCGACAGAGGAAAGCTTCATCATCTTCTCCTTCTTCTACTTCATCCCCTTCTCTGTGCCGAGCGACTTGTGTTGTCGTTGTCGTGCTCCCGTGCCGACGTTGCTTTGCTGCCGATCTTCTAGGCCGACGGCTCTGCTGTGCTGAATAGAGCTGTTGCTGCTTCCCTCTTCTTCTGTTAGGGCTGCTGCTGTCGTTCTTCTTCTGCAACTGCTACAGCTGTTGTCTTTGCTGCAGATTTAGGGTTTATGCTGCTCCTGAGCTGATCTTGTGTAGCTAATGTCGCTGCGAAGTTACCGCTGCTCCTTGTAGCTGCTCCCGAGCTGCTGCCTCCCTGCTACTGCTTCCAAGCCATTGCTTTCTTCCTCCTCTTGGCTGGTTTGGTTTATTTTCTCGTTACATGGTTATTTTCTTTATTCTTTGGACTGTGGGGATACCAAATTACAGATTTAAATTGTTGATTTTTGGGAATTTTTGTGGATAGCCAAGTTTACTTTTGCGTCTTGCTGGACAATACGTTTAAGAGTACGGGGAAGTCCATTTGGGGGCTGGTTTTTAGCCCATTTTGCGGCGTATTTATACCTGTCCGGCAAAATATAAAATAAAATTTGACCTTTGTCAATTTAATTGGAATTTTTGGTTTATTGTTTTAGCTTTCCGATGCAATCTTTTACGCTCTATGCTACGAGTAAAACGAGATGCAACCCAAATTAAGATGCATATTATTTCAGTGGTTTCCAAGGCCCAAAATTTCGAGGATAGTGTCCCGTGATAACCGTGGCATTCATGCGGAAAAGAAAACAGATAAAGGCAAGGAAAGGGTGAGTATTTTATTTCTTGAAATTATGGGTATCCAACTATTTTGCAGTATTTAATAATTTATTGTCTCTTTTAACGAAATTGCTTGTGCATATGAGTTTTGCCTTAATATATCGCTAAATAAATAAAAGTGGGCGAGGGTACAATTAAGCGATACAGATTTCTGAGGGGATCAGTTTTATTCAAACTTCTGTTTATACGACAAGATTAAAACTTACTTAAAACTTTGCATGGGGAAATACGAAGGATTCGAATCCTATGATGTGGAGGCATCTACTAATGGATTCACCAGTAGGGGTGAGCCTACAATTACGTCCTTCGGGGGTGTGGAGGCATCTACTAATGGATTCACCAGTAGGGGTGAGCCTACAATTACGTCCTTCGGGGGTGTGGCCAATTCAAGTTGCATACATAAGTATTTCCCATAATATGAAACTACAAGGGTGGGATTTTAGTAATTCAAGTTGCATATTTCAGTAATTACTATTTACATGTACTGTAAGCATATTGATATACTCCCTTTGTTGCATGTATAACCATTTCACGAGATTTTTGTCTCATATAGTCATATTCTTATGACTAACCCTCAGTGGATCCAATTTTTTTAGGCAACAGATGTGACTCCAAGTGCACGGCGAAGGTACACACCTGAAGAATTAGATCAGGTATGGAAAAATGTCTACAAAGGAATCGAAGAGGGTTCTGAAAGTCATAGGCTACTCTGTACAGAAAATTACTGTAAATTTTTGTCAGACTTGGAATAAACAGTTGTATAATCGTTGTAAATAAATAACAATACTGTGTTACTTTTTATACTGTGTTTTTCATTTATGCGATCCACTATTGAGAATCAATGCTGATCATTTTGGGAAGCCCGGAAAAAGGGTCTTCACACAGATCGCCTCCCAAACCACAAGATCCAGTTGTTGTCTTGCCGATTCAGCCACCGGATCCCCTCTGGATCGCCTCTATGGTGCCACACATCTCCGGATCTGCACTCACACAAAATCCATCATGCTTCGTGAGTTGTTATTAGTTATGGATCTTATTTTCAATATTAAAATACGGTGATGTGATTTCATATTTGTTTGGACAGCACCATAAAATTTTGTTCTAAATATCTTGTGATTTGCAGGAACCATTCGCTGCACACTCTCGCTTTGGCCCTCCATGCGAAGGAAAACAAAAGCATGTTCTCATAATGAAATAAATTGGCATTGCTTCAATTATCTAAGTGCGATTTAATTATTTATTGCTTACTTTGATTTTGATGTTGGATCTTGCATCTTACATACATTATTTTAGGATTGTCGAGTTGTTTCCCAGCACTAGGATTGCATGTTAGTCACGCACCCACGTAGCTCACCCTACATCAGTTGGTATCAGAGCCTAAGGTTTGGGCCTCATTTATATATGTAGTGGTAGGTCATATGGAGTTTTTAGATTAATTTATGGCTAGTTATCATCGTCGTCCCTCTCCTCTCTTTGGGGATAGCGAGTCTATCTACACCTTATCTCGTAGAGCCCCTTCTAAGAGATCATCATGTTACTACGATGATTGTCCCAGATTACACCACACCAATTCCATAGATCGTGTTGGCACATCGATGTGATCCCACTATTTAAGAGAACACTATGGTGACTACCGCGGTCTGTATTCCTACGCTCGAGCAAATCGTGTAGATTCTTCGACAAGACTCGATTATCTTAAGAATGATTATTACGAGGATCATCATTTTGAGAGAAATCTAGAGTGTAGGTTTTGTGTTATTGCCCCATCTTTTGACGGTTCATCGAGTCCCGAGTCTTTCAGTTATTGACTCATAGAGATGGAATATTATCTTGATTATTTCGAGTTATTCGGTAAGCAACGCATTAAATTGGTAAAACTTGGACTTCTAGATCAGATGAGAGCATATTGATCTAGCATTGAGAGAACCAGCGAGCGGGCTCATCTTCACTGCATCTCTAGTTTGGTGTGGATGAAGTGTATTTTATGTCAGAGGTATTTACCGACATCATATCAAAGTCGTATACTCGAACAATTATTTTCCCTTCAACAAAGATCTGCCTGTCACTAACTATATGGATCATTTTGATGAGTTAGTGGTGAGGTGTGACATCAAGGAGAAGCCAACTATGATCACTTGTCCACTTCCCGATTTTTGTCTAGACTTCAAACTGAAATACATGGTTTATCACCGTTAGAAGTCCCTTAAACAAACATATCAGCCCCTCCATCATAAACGGTCCTTAAAATCTAGATTTGTCTGAGTCGATTCACACCCTGACAACCCCACCATGAGCCCCTCATGTACTGGGGACACCACTTGCCTACCGTTGTTTTGTCAGGCACGATAGAAATGATGTCAAATACAGATCTCTCTCACCCTTGTGAGGCACAGACGTAGCGGCCAGAAGCAGCGGACAGATGCGGCGACTAGAGACAGCGGACAAATGCAGCGACTAGAAGCAGCGGACAGAAGAAGCGAACAGGAAAGTGCAACGGCTAGAATCTGTGGTCAGAAGCAGCGGACAGGTGCAGCGGCTAGAAACAACGGACAGGTGCAGCGGCTAGAACCCGCGGTCAAAAGCAGCGGATAGAGAAGAGCATTAGCCGACACAAGAGAGGCCAGAGAACAAACCGCAACGATCTAAGACCAGACCGCGCTATCAAGGGAGAAGGCCGAAGTAATAAAGAGATCGCGTGGTTAGGGACAGAAGACCACAGCGATAAGAGAGAGATCGGGGTACGCCGTCAATCAGAAAGGCAAAACCCAGCGAAAAGAGAGCAATCCGCAGAGGTGAGGAGAAGCAACCCGCGGTCAGATCGCGCGGCAAGATGAAGCTGGCAAGAGGAGAAGACCGCGCGGCAAGGAAGTGAGAGCGAGGGGGGGCCCACGGAGCAGACTTGAGAGGGTATAAAAAAGGGGGAGAGGGGAGGGGGAGGGGGAGAAGTGGATCCACGTGAGAGAGGGAAAGAGGCGGGTAGAAAAGAAGAGACCGCAGACAGGGTGCGGTTAAGGAAAGCAAAGACCGCCGACAAGGTGCGGTTAAGGAAAGCAGAACCCGAAAGGTAGTGGGCGGTTAGAAAAATGCAGGCCGGATCTTTAGCTCTGATACCATGTAAAAGAAAGAGTCAAACCTTGTATATCCTTCTTCAATTATACAATACAAGTACGAGTACAAATATATAGGAGAGAAAAGAAATAAAGAAACCAATACAAAAGATGTGGAACCAAACTAGAATCCTAAATGGGTCATAATAATGGGGCTTTACATCAACTTTTCCTAATATTCTCTAACAAATCCTAAAACTATAATTTTAGCAGATATAAAGCTTGAACTTAACAAAAGTAGAAAGAGAAGAAAATTTTAGATATGAAGCATGTGATTGAAGAAACAAACTCAACTATCTTATCTATGGGCTTAACCAAAAGTACTATACTTTCATTGGATATAAAGCTTGCATTCAACGTATAAGCATTCAACTGGAAATGTGAGAAATTTCATAAAGCACTCAAACCGGCTCTCTTTTACTACAACTGCAATCTTCTAGCCCCATTAAACTCATAAAGTGATGGCCTAAAATAAATGAATTAAAATGTCATTACCTAGTTACTCTATGATTCAAACTTACTCTATGACTGAAGGAGTGTTGAAGATTGATTAAAAGGTTAACTCAATAAGAAATAAAACCAACAGTACCTTTGAAATATGCGGTGGTGTGCAATCTGCCATAGAAGTGCAGGAATATGATCCCTGCACAATAGAACAACGGGAATGAGAAGGGAACGCGAGTTGCCTAATTTATGCACTATGGAGCCAACAGAAATGAGAACGGAATGAAGTGGAATGAATCTAAGCTGCAGTTTGTATGTTGATAAAAAAACAAAAATATTCAAAGATATCGGAACAGATATGAGTGGGGAAACATGGATAAGCGTAAAAACTGTTGATTGAAACATAACCAAAAATAATTGCATCCAAAATGGACAAATTTGACTTCGGGGTTAAAATATTTGAATATTTAATGGACAACAAAAATAATGAATACATTAAGAGGAAAAAACTGAGATAAAATGTACCTAATTAATTGAGTTGGCTGCAGTTTTCCACCAATCATGGTCCTCTAATACAGCAAATCACACTTGGAAGCTGCAATGAAGATCATATACAATAAATATCACTTTAAATATTCTTCCTGAATGACATAGCTTCTCAAGTGAAGTGGCTTTTTGTGGGAATTTCAACGAAAAGATTGTGTGCATAGAAAATTAGACAGCAAAAAGTATCATGTATTTGTACGTGATTTTAGTTAATGGGAGCAGAAAAAGTAGAGTTCAAAAAATATGGCATGAACAAAATAGCATAGCAAAGAAAGCACAAAATAATCCACGGCTATACACGAAACTCTGTGATGAAAGATTAGGGTATTTGTGAGCTTTTTTCTTGCTTGAATAAAGATGTGAGGCCATGCCAAGAGTGAGAAATGCCAAGATAAGAGTGCGAACATTGAAGGTTGGATTCCTTGGTGGTCGGTAATGGGCAGCCTATCCAGGGCGGCGACATGCTGCATAATTGAGGCAGTCTCCAGAAGGAAAGGGCAGAGGGCTGTCGATCCAGGACAGCGAGGTGCAGCGGAATGGAGAGTCTTCATTTGAGAGAAGAAAACTGTAGAAGGTTGTCGATGCACGACAGCGAGGTGTGGCGGAAAACTCTCTCCCTCGCGGAATGGGGGTAGCAGCTTTTCTTTGAAGTTGGAGAAAAAAGAAAAGCTGTTGTGCCCATTCCGCGAGAGAGTTTTTTGCCACACCTTGATGTTGTGCATCGACAGCCTTATACAGTTTTCTTCTCTCAAAATGAAAGACTCTCCATTCCGCTGCACCTCGCTGTCCTGAATCGAGAACCCTCGGCAGCTTTTCTGCGAGCTTGGAAAGCGTGGGAAGTAATATGAAGTCGCGGATGAGAATGTGAGGATAATAGACGGACGACATTGTAGACGGCGAGAGAGAGATTTAGGGCTAACCTTTGCGCCGACGTAGGGGAGCGCGAAAGAAGAAGTCGCTTCTCATGGGTAGGGTATGGGAGAAGAAATTGTTTTCCGCTTCTGCCTTTTTGTGTGTGGAGATGTGGTGGAGACCAACCCCGAACAGGTCGAAAAAAATGTCAGACGCCGCACCCGATCGGACCTCGATCGGCCGTGAATTTACATGTTTTATTTGTGTTTTATTGTAAATTGTGTTAAATATACATATAGAGAGAGATAATTACATAAATATATGTGTGTGTGCGCGCGCGCTGAATGAGTGTGTGTTTATATATATATAATATATATATAAGAACATAAATATATAAATATATATATATATGATAAGAATATATATATATATGATAAGTAACAGCAGCCCGGTTCAGCATCCCGATCTACCGTTCTCCTCCCCTAATCAGCCCGTACTTACGCACAATTAGGGCTTCCAGCGCTTGCCCGACTTCGGCGCAACTGCCCCGATTCCGCCACGACTCGCGATGGACGTCCACGACCCGCACACGGCCGCCTCCTCCGGAGCCGGCAACCGCTGGAGCTTCCACGATCCCCTCTCCAGCTCTCAACCGACCCACTCTCCCGGCGGTTTTCAACTCCACGACCTGCCGGTACCTGCGATTTTTTTCTGTTTGTTTGTTTCGAAACCCTATAAAAAGGGGTGCTTGTAATTTTTTTTTTGGTGAAGAATGTTGAAATGAAAGTGCTGTATGTGTGAAAATTCCGGGAAGTGCTTCCTGTATTAGTTAGGGTGGTGGTAATTAGTCTTGCTGTGGGATTTGTTTATCCCCGTGAACAGCTCTGTTAGGATTGTTGCTCTTGTGTGTTGGATTCCGGTTAGAGTTAGGTGAAATCTAAAAGTTGTCTGCTTCCGTGTGAGTGAAAGTTGCTGAAGTTGATTTGTCCTGTTAATTTCATCCTGAGAAGATGATGAACAGTAAGTTAATAGTACTGTTTAAAACTTGATTCCGCGGGGTTAATAGGTTTTGATTAGCCTGTTCTGTTTCTTAGGAAACTGTGAGAAATTGTTAATTAATGAACTTCCTGTTCACCAGTTACAATGGAATTGTCTGCAGTTGATGAATAGTGGCTGATTGCTCATGTTTTAAGGGTGATGATGAGCAGTGAATCGGATTTAATGTTACTGTTCAAACATTACTTTCTGTTAATATAGAAGATTGGTATTATAAACAGTAGAGATTTGGGTTAGTTCTTTAGCAGTTGAGATTTCGTGGATCCACCTTAAATGTGTGAGATTTCGTGGAACCACTTCCAGTGTGAGAGTGAGTTAATTTAGGTTGTTTAGTTTGTGGCTACCTTACTTGTTGAGTGATTTCGTGGAACCACCTCGTGTGAGAGAGTGATTTAATTCCTTGGTGCCCGTGTGCGACAGCGGCCGACCTCGGAGCGAAGAACGAAGGTGACGAGGAGTTCCTCGCGTGAGCGCCGACTTCGGAATACGGAAGACGTCTCTTCCGTGGGTAATTGTTTCTTTCTCCTTCCTTTGTGTGTGTCTAAGTTTTCTCATTAGGATAATTAGACTCTTGCTGGGTATTCACCCGAATCTTGTCAGCGAACGCTACATCGAAAACTTCAAACGGAAACGTATTTGGAGTTCACAATTTCCATTTTGCGACGACAAGGGGTACGGGACGAAGTTGCAAACTTTCGTCCCCGGATTTAATTTTGAACCTTTATTTAAGTAAAATTCAATTTTAAAGAAAATAGCGATTTGTGCTTTAAGAATCCAAGTTGCGAAATTTTAAAAGTGCTACTCCCGCTCACAAATTGGCAAAAAAAATTCATATTTCATTGCATGCATTAGGGTTTCCTAGAAATAGCCGACAGGCGCGTAAACCCTACGCGTCGTCCTGCATCAAGATGCCCTGGACAGGGGAGCGGAGAAGCTGCGGGAACGATTGTAGAACCGGGAGGGCTGATATGAAAGCACTGGTCGATAGGAGTGGGCACGGCGAAATGAGAATTCCGGGGGAATTAGGAAAAGACAACAAAAAGTCCATATTTTGAATTAAAGGGTCATTTCTGAAGGGCGTTTTGGGGAAATGAATGTTACACCATAGCTTGTTTTGCCTTTGCTTAGAGTATACAAGCAGACGTGCACGGGCATCCCGTTCGGCAACATTTGTCGTGGGTGTCACATTTGTCGAGGGTGCGACATTTCTCGACAGGGCGACATTTGTCGTGGGCGCAACATTTGTATTGGGCGCGACATTTGTCGTAGGGGCGACATATGTCATGAGGGCGACATTGGTCTGGAGGCGACATTGGTCGTGGGGGCGACATTTGTTGTAACGGCCCAGAATCCGCCACAATTTAAATCAATCTTTCTGAGAGGGTTTTTCATAAACTATACGCAGCAGTATAAAAACAAAACAGGGTGTACCAGTGAAAATATATAACATCACAAATCATTAATGTACAGAATATACACACTATCTCAAAGCCAGGTACGGAAATGTCGACATCTAGTATATTCCAACTAGCTATCATAGTACAAGGAAAAACATCAGGCTAACCCGTAGATGAGTCACATCTTCGACTGGTCTTCGGTCTGCATCTGCCTGCGCCCGCCTAGCGGGGTCTAGTACGCTGGTACTCAACTCCTGAAAGAAATTTAGGAACCAATTAGTTTTGAAACTAAGTGAATTCCTTACCCGGTATCTTCGCACTGTAATCAGACAAGAGAGTCAGCAGCAATAAATTATAAATCTATATGAACATGTTTCTAAGCCAGTAACCTGAAAAATCAACAATTCTATTCTGATATCAATTCATATTTCATTTATTTTGTTTCTCTCAAATTTCCATTTATTCGTAATGTGTTTCTCGAAATACTAAGGGTCATTCAAATATCTCAATCATCCGGGTCCGTCGACCCTTCATATCAATCCGCTTTAGGGCGCTCAAATGCGCAGCAGGCTTCCACGCCTCCTAAATTGGATTCTCATCATATTCTGTAGGAGTTCGACCCCTCCTACGAGGTGTGAGAGTTCTACCCCTCTCACGAGGTGTAGGAGTCTAAAACATCCCCCCCTACTAGGCCGACCCTTAGCTTTTCGATGCGTCGACGCGATCTCAATTTCAATTCAAATTCTATCTTCTCATTTCATTTCATTTTCTTAACAAAATAGGATTTATTTGTATGTTTTCCCCTCAAAAATCTATCGCTCGCTAAGCCACGTTAGCGTTTCGGCGATTCATATATTTCTCAGTGATATCAAATACAGGAAAGTAACTAGCTTAACCAGTTCACCAGAAAGTAGTAAGGACTCACCCCAACCTTTCCTTTGCCCTTGTCCCTCGAAGGAGTCACATCACGCCTATCGCCGGACGTCATTCTCTGCAGTATCAAAATATCATTTACTTTAGGATTGCGCCTTAAATATTTACGAGTGGACTCCTACGACGGTCACAACTACGACATCTAGGAGTTGTCTAGGAAAGGACTAGCGTGGGTGACTCATACTAAATGTGTATCATTTGACCAACATAGAGTTGAAATTCCAAATTGCTCCGATACACAACCGCAAGGGTTGCCACCATGACAACACCAAAGGTTGTGAATAGCAGCTCATCTCAAGTATAAATCCATTTTTTAAATAGTCGGACACCTAACACAAGCAGTCCAAACACAACATGCAGCATCCATAGTTAACCGGCCTACACAATACACACACAGCACTGTCCAAACACAGCCGGCACTACAGCACACACAAACACTTAAGGAGAGCAAGACAAAATTAGTCTCCACTCAAACCCTAGCTTCCAAATATGGTTCTAGGGTAAAGCAGAAGCTTTTAATTCCAAAAGGGAGTGAAGAACACCAAAAACCCCACACCCTAGGTTTTCCTCCATCTGAAATCCTTACATCAACTTCAAAATCAACACAAAAGGAGTTGAGGGAAGGAGATTACCTCTCAATCGCAAGAAGAATCACAGAAATCGGAGAAAAATCGAGCCCGATAGAGCAAGCGGCGGTAGCGGCTTCCGCGGTTTCTTCCGTCCCGTCGAAATGAGGAAAATACGATAGGGTTAAGAAATATAAAGCTCGGGATGGCATCGCCGCTAAACCGGTTGAACGGGTTTCAATAACAGGTAGTCGGTTCCCAAATAGGTAAAAGATTATAAGTAACCGGCCACAAGAGGTCAAACAGCTCAGCCGGTGTTTACAAAACATAAGCACAGCCAACCCAAATTAGAGTAGCAATGTAACACACAACCCTCAAACCAACTCAATAAGCCATAAAATAAACTTAGGCCAAAGTGAAACGACTGTCGCAAAATCAATCGATCGCAATAAAAATCCGAACATAAAATTTTCGTGCGACATCGAATCAGCACTGCATTTAATCTTTCATCATCGGGGAATATTCACATAATTTTTATTTTACAAAGTATAAACTTTTATAATTGTTCGGGTATTACATTTGTCGCGGGGGCAACATTCGTCATGGGGGCGACATTCGTGGTGGAGGAGACATTTGTCGTGGAGGGCGACATTGGTCGTGGTGTGCGACATCGATTGGGGGCGGCGACATCGGTTGTGGGCGGAGACATCTGTCGTGGGGGGCGACATTGGTGGAGGGCGCCGACATCGGTCGTGGGGGGAGACGTCGGTCGTGGAGGGCATATCGGTCGTGGGGGAGACATTTGTCATGGGGGGACATTGGTCGTTGACGGCGACATTGGTCGGGGCCGGCGATATTGGTCGGGGCCGGCGACATTGGTCAGGGGCGGCGACATTGATCGGGGGCGGCGACAATGGTCATGGGCGTCGACATTGGTCGTGGGCTCTCACATTGGACGTGGGCGCCGGCATTGGACGTAGGGGACGACATTGGACGTAGGGGACGACACCGGTCATCGGGGAAGACATCGGTCGTGGGCGGCGACATCGGTCCGGGGACGGCGACAAAGCGTCAAGTAAGAGTGAAGGAAACCTCCACAAAGCTGACCTCCAACATCATCTTGCCACCCCTAAAACTCTGGGGTAAGTCTCTACAGGTTCAGGCTAGCATTATTAAAATCAGTCTGGAATTGCTGCACTGAATGATTCATCCTAATTAAGTCACATCTAATAATTTTTTTGTTTCATTGGTTATGCAAAATATAAATGAACAATTAACATAATTCAAAAAAAATTCAATCTTATCTAGTTAACAATGAACAATTCGACCAATCTCATGTATCTTTGGTTTGCACGAAAATGTCGGCACTCAATCAACTTCAGTTGGATGGCATCAGCTTCAATCGCATCCATATTCAGACCTCAAAAATAGAACTACACATTTCAAAGAAATGAAGTCACGCGACCTCAACATCAAACATAGTATATAAGAATAGAAACAATTTGGTAGAGAATGAATAAAAACATTCATCACACTATGGATAGGTAGAAAAACAACTTCTATTAATTTTTTTATATAATTAAATATTAGGTGTCACTTGTATCATACTTTTTGAGAGCAAAATATTTCAAATTAATCATACTTCATAAGAGCAAAATGTAGCGTATATCATACTTACATGCACTTTCATTGAAATATTTCCTCAATTTTTTGATACCTTGAATGCTTCAACAGAACCAAATTGTATGATTTCTCCAAAATCCTAAACAAAATAAATTATTATAGAATCAAAATCAACAAAACAATCTTCTGAATTTAGTGGCACATTTATCTTAACACCAAACTCAAATTATATAGTTTAACTGCCCCAACCATCATTACCCAAGTCAAAAATTAACATCACTTATCTATCTTCTAATGTTTAAGAAAACATTCCAAAATGCAGTTCTGAAGAAAAATAACGAAAATTGAATTTGTTGTGGAATGAATAAAACTGAAGGATTTTGGCCTTCTTACTAAGTGAGGCTTGTGGCTCCTGGAATGCAGGTCGCTATAATTGCATCTATTAGTTGATTTGGCTGAAGAGGCCCAGGATTTTGCGTAATCAGAAATTTGAAGAATCAAATGCAGTAGTGTTAGGAAAAAAATCAAGCGGGGGAGTCATCACTTCGCTCTTTATAGTATGTTAGAGTTCATCACAACCCGTATGGTGTAAACATTTCATAACATCTATGCTCCTTATAGTGCTGCTCAGGTGTAATTGGCATGAAGTTTTCAATCTTCATGAGCAATACTCCCAATAACCTTAACACAGATACATGCAAATCTTAAACATTTGCAAAAAAAACTGCATATAATATGTTAAGCTATAAAACTGAAAGTTGTAATCTTAAACAGAGAAACATCTAAAAAACTGCATTCACAATAGAGGTGGAAATAATTCATTAGTGAATGCAGTTTTTTAGTGAATTTCAATTTTATAGCTCCTCCTCCCTTGAGTATTGAACTGCTCTATAGATCATCTCACTTCATATTATAATCCAATTCAGCATATAATCTCACATATTTGGGTTCCCAACATATAATATGTTTAGTGCCCTCAGCTCACAGCATATTTTTTGAATGCATTCCTTAAAAGTAATCAAAAAATTTAGTGCTTATGGTGATAACAGTAAAATTGCATTCACTAAAATTGCAATTGATGTGAGCTGCTTAGTGCAAAATTGCACTAAACAGCTTGCAGCATGTTTAGTGCATCAGGTTTAACCCATGCGTTTACGACCGCCGCCACCGTGCCAAACGGAGCCTAAATTTTAAATGTGTATTTTTTTTCAACTAAATGTGAAATGTGTATATTGATTCAACAAAATGTTAATTGTCTATTCTTCCATTCTTACCAGTTCATGGCAAGCTATGAGGATGATCCAAAGGTGCAAGAACCCAATCGAGGCCAAGCCCCCTTCACTAAAACTCTAAATTGAGGACACATTAGTCAAATGTAAAGTTTGTGTATCATAAATGCGTGAAATTCCTTCTTAGTGTAAAATTGCATTCACTAATGTATCATAAAAGCGTATGGTGATAACAGTAAAATTGCAACCACTAAAATTGCAATTGATGTGAGCTGCTTGCTGCAAAATTGCACTAAACAGCTCGCAGCATGTTTAGTGCCCTCAGCTTGCAGCATAGAAAATTTGCATTCACTAATAAAAAACTGCATTCACTAACGTTTCTCTAAAAAACTGAATTCAATAATAAAAATCTGAAGCCAACATTTGCATGTAAAGTAATCACTTGCAGTTTTATTTCCTCATCACGAGCTTGAGTAAATCACTAATTATCAAGTTTGCTTCACATTATCTAACACATGTTAATAAGCAACTCATAACAAAATCTGAAAATCTGAAGACCACTAATTTGATACCTGATGCAAATCTAAAGAAGAAAATCACTAATTTGATACCTCATGCAAATCTTAAAGTAGTCATCACTTTACAGTTTACACCATACGGGTCAAGAAAGAAACCTGATGAAGTATAGTGTTAGGAAAAAAAATCAAGCGAGAGGAAGATAGAAAGCGGGAGAGGAAGATAGAAAGCGGGAGGGGGAAAGACAGAGAGGGAAAGTTATATGAGAGATGGAAAGACAAAGAGAGGGAGGGAAGGAGAGCGGAACACTGGAAGAGGGTCGAACCTCAAATGGTAGGTGGAGGCTGTCTGTGCTAAGCCATTTTTCCCTGCTCAGCACCGATGCGTACAAAAGAAACCCTTCAGCAATTTCATTTACGCATGGCGGTGTGTGATAATCCTTCTACCTTTGTTGAAGAGGGTAATCGTCAATGGAAACCATTTACACGCAGAGGTAGGTTGAGCGAAGGGCTTATTTTTACAACGCCTGAGGAGGACGATCGGAGTTGTGCAGATCACGTGAATGCCCTAGACAACGATTGGTTGGTGATGCCCGAGTGCCAGATACAGACCTTCGCCGGTAAGTAGATGGAAGAGATTGTTGGAGGCCGCATGTGGAGGCTTCTGGAGAGAAAAAGGCACGCCGATGCTGAGCAGGATCTAGAGAGGTAGGGCGAGGGGAAGAGCAGGGATGACCGGCGTAGAATTGAGGGAGAAATCGCGGGAGGAGGGATTGCGATGCCCTGCGCAGAATCGAGGAAGAAATCGCGGCGGAGGAATCGCGATGCCCTGCGCAGAACTAAGGAAGAAATCACGGCTATCACGATTTTGAGGGGGGAACAGTGCACCAAATGAAGATTTAAAATGCTGAATCGGCCTAAAGACCAAAATGCCCAAAAATTAAGCCAAAAACATGTTTTAATGAGGGTATTTTGGGATTTAAATGTTACACCATGAGGTGTTAAGGAGTTTGCTTATATAATAAAGATATATATATGGGGGTACTGTATATGCGCGGCCCGCATATACACAAAAATTTCGCGGGTGAACAGTGGTCGTCGGATAACGCGGAGGCGGTGATACAACGAGCTAAGAAATTTTTTTTAAGCAGGGCGGCCGGTGGCTGCGGGATGGCCGGCCACCGGCCGCCCCGCTTAATGCAAATTTTTTTTACAGGGGGCGGCGGGCTCGCCGGCCACGGGCCGCCCTGGGCTCGTCTACGTGGACGCCGAGGAGCCCAGGGCGGCCGGCGAGCCTGCATCCGGCCGCCCCGCTATCATATAGGCCCAGCCGCGGATATAATTCATATACGCGTGTCGCGTATATGCATTATCCTATATATATATATATATATATATATATATATATATATATATATATATATTGTTGAGTTATGTCGAGTTTTCGATGTATTCTTTTTGTGTTTTAAGTCCCATATCCGCCAATATATGTCATGTTGTAATCTTTTATATAGACCCTTGGGGAAGAATAATAATTAAGTAATTTCTCCTCTCAACATGGTATAAAAACCTTAGGGCCGCTTCCCGATCTTGTTTTTTCCTCTTCCGCCGACCAATCGTCGCTGACCCTAAAGTTTCCTCTCCTTCGATACTCGTCGAGCCCGCGAGTTCCCTCGCCCTTCATTCTTGTCACCGCCTCCGCAAGTCGCAGCCACCGCCCGCCGCACCCATCTCCGGACGCACCCACCTCCCATCGCAGTCGCAGCGCCCACCTCCCATCGCAGTCGCAGCGCCCACCTCCCGTCGCAATCGCCGCGCCCACCTCTCGTTGCAGTCGCCGCGCCCACCTCCCGTCGCAGTCGCCGCGCCCTCCTCCTGTCGCAGTAGTCACGCTCTCCTTCTGTCGCAGTCGTCGTGCCCATCTCCAGCTGCGCCTCCCACCGCCAGTCGCAGGGCTCCTCCCCTCTGTTTTGTTTCAGTCCAAGCGCAGCCTTCGGGCTCCTTTTTTTCATCACAGACCTCAAGTCTTCTCTGCAGGCTCCTCCAGCCAGACGCTGGTTGCTGACGGTTTTCGTCTTGACACCGAAAATGCAATGCTAGATTAATGCCTTTTCTAGTGTCCATCTTACTTCTTGCCTCCTACACACCCATGGGAACGTCTCTCTTTCTATGAGGCAAACTTAGTTTCTCTCTGGGTGGTTGTACTGCCTTCCCGTGGATTTTGATTTGTATTCTTGGATCACCATGTCGGGGACGCTGACTCTCCTAATGTGACTTCCGCTTCTAGTGTTACCTCCGCTGCTCTGATGTCTAGTGGCTCCACTCGTCCCGGTCATGACCACAATACTCCTCAAATTACGACAATATGTCTGGATGGTTCTAATTACCTCCTGGGGTCTCGGGTTATTACTCTTGCCTTGAAGAGCAGAAGGTTGTTTGGCTATGTTGTGGGTACTACTCTGACCCCTGCTCCGGATTCTCCCAACTTGCTACAGTGGGAGTCGGAGAATTCTCTCGTCATGTCTTGGCTGACTAATTCCATGATTGACTCTATCACCTGGAATTATCTATTTTTGGATACTGCAGCAGATTTTTGGCGGAGGGCCAAGACCACTTACTCCTGTCGGGGCAATGCGGCGCAGATTTTTCAACTGCGACGAAAGATATTTCTCCTTCGTCGGGGTGATCGTCCACCATCTGCCTATAACCTCGAGTTCACTCAGCTTTATCAGGCGTATGATCATTTGACTCCCTCACACTTGTGTCTCATGAGGATGAGATCCTTGTTCGCACTCGGGAAGACAGGAACCGGGTATTTGAGTTCCTCCATGGCTTGCATCGAGACTTCGATCAGATCAGTGTACAGATTATTGGGCGCTCTCCTTTGCCCCCCCCCCCCCCTCTTATGGAGGTTTTCAATCTTGTTCAGCAAGAATTCGATCGACGGCATGCGTGGACACCTGACCCTCCTCCAGATGGTTCTGCCCAAGCTATTCAGTTTGGGAGTCGGACTTCTCGTCATTCAAGGCCAAGACCACTGACAAGGATCATTTACTTTGTAAATATTGTGGGAAGACCCGTCATATTCGGGAAACTTGTTTTTGACTTCATGGATTTCCCACACCCCATGATGGTTCTTCATCACGTGGAGGTTGTGGTGTCAAACGCTCTTAGGGTTGCTCTACACAGCCTCGCTCTACCCACCTGTTTGATGCCTCTGAAGAGCTGCAACCCCTACCTGTTCAGTCTGTTCCCTCTTTGGCTCTGTCTGCCAATGAGATCCTTGCTTTCCGTTGGTTAATGCAAGGATAATCTCCTGAGCCTTCTGCATCCTCGTCTTCGTATGTTCATCAGGTACCTTCAAGTGCTCATGGTGCGTCCTCTGAGTCCTCTTGCCCTTCTACTCTCTGGATTATTGACTCTAGAGCAACAGATCATATTACCGGCTCTGCTATAAGTTTCGTGTCTTACCTCCCTTTGCCTAGTCGGGACAAGGTGAGCATTGCGAATGGTTCCCTCTCTCCAAATGTTGGGAAGGGCTTCATCCTCTGCTCCTCTCTTAATCTATCATTTGTTCTTCATATACCCAAATTCACTCGCAATCTTCTTTATATTAGTCATTTGACCAACTCTACGAACTGTTTTGTGACTTTTTACCATTTATCTTGTGTTTTTCAGGACCTGAAGACGGGAGCAGTGATTGGCTTTGGTAGTCTAGTGGATGGGTTCTACGTGTTCGATTCTTTCACTCCTGTCTCTTCTCCTCAGGCTCTTCATGCGGATCAAGCGGCTACTTGGAGTCCTGGCATTGTCAGCTGGGTCATCCTTCTACCTTATCTATGAAACGTTTATTTCCTACTTTATCAATTGTATTACTTGATAATTTTTGTTTCGATGCTTGTGAACTCAGTAAACATCATCGTACTTCTTTTAATCATGTTTCATCGTCCAGTTCGACACCATTTCCTATCATACACAGTGATGTTTGGGGGCCTTGCCTCATTGCCTTTATTTCTGGTTGCTTTTTGTCTGTAACTTACATTGACTGTTTCTCTCGTACAACTTGGGTTGACCTCATGAAACCAAAAAATGAAGTTTTTACCTTGTTACAGCAGTTTCACAACATGATTTCTACGCAGTTTGACACCCCTATTAAGGTTTTGTGCACTGATAATGTTCGTGAGTTCATCGATTATCAATTCGACCACTACGTAGTTAATCAAGGTATTATACATCAAACCTCGTGTGTTTACTCTTCTCAAATGAGGTGGCAGAACATAAGAATCGCTACCTCTTGGAAGTTGCCTGGTGTCTCCTTCTCCAAATGCACCTTTCTAAATACTACTGGGGGGATGATGTTCTCACTGTTGCCTACCTTATCAACCGGATGTCCTCTCGTGTCCTTGGGTTTAACACTCCCCTACACACACTTCAGGTGACGCCTAAAAATCTGCAACCTCGAATTTTTGGTTTGTGTCTGTTTCGTCCATATTCATCAAAAGACAAAACTTGATGCTCGTGCGCACAAGTGTGTGCTCATTGGCTACTCTCCTACCTAGAAAGGTTATAAGTGTTTTGACCCAATTAGCAAAAAGATCTTTGTAACCATGGACGTCACCTTCCGTGAATCTGAGAGTTATTATGAGTCCTCACTGAAGGGGGGGGGGGGGGGATTCTTCTATGACGGAAGTGAGCTCCCTACCTCACATCACCTCTCTGTCTACCACTCTGTTAACCATCCCTCTGTTATATCACTCTCCTTCGCCTCTGTCTCCTAGTGCCCTTGTGCCAACTGCTGCGGCCCTTATGCCAACTGTTGCGGCCCTTGTGCCAATTGTTGAGTCCCTTGTGCCTACTGTTGCGGCCCTTGTGTCAACTGTTGAGGCCCCTGTTGTTAAACCCCAGCAGGTTTACTCTTGTCGTCCCAAGGGAACAAACACACGGCCCCCTATCAAGATTCCAGAGCAACCATTTGACCCTTTGTCATGGTCCAGTACCCCAAGGGAAGGTACCTCTATTACTTCTTCTATGACGGAAGTGAGCTCCCTACCTCACATCACCTCTTTGTCTACCACTCTGTTACATATCCTTCTGTTATATCACTCTCCTTCGCCTCCGTCTCCTAGTGCCCTGGTGCCAACTGTTGCGGCCGTTGTGTCAACTGTCATGGCCCCTGTTGTTAAACCCCTGTAGGTTTACTAACGTCGTCCCAAGGGAACAAACGCACGGCCTCCTATCAGGATTCCAGAGCAACCATCTAACCCTTTGTCAGGGTCCAGTACCCCAAGGGAAGGTATCTCTATTCAACATCCCTTATCTCAGTTTGTCTCTTACTCGTCTCTAACGGCTTCCCATAAAACCATTGTCTCTTCTTTGTCTTCTACTTCTATCCCAACATTGTGGCAGGATGAACTTTTTGAAGACAAGCGGAAGTCAGCTATGCTTGAAGAAATGTATGCTCTTGAAAAAAATCACACATGAGACCTGGTACAGTTGCCTAAAGGGAAGAAGGTTGCGGGATTCAAATGGGTGTTTTTGTCAAACAGAACATCTTGGTTGGTTGCAAAAAGGTACACTCAGACGGAGGACATTGATTACCAGGAAACCTTCGGCCCGGTCGCTAAGATGAATTCTATAAAAGTTCTCCTATCATGTGTTGCCTTAAAAGGATGGGATCACATCCAACTAGATGTGAAAAATGTGTTCCTTCATAGTGACCTGGAAGAAGAGGTATACATTGCTCTACATCCTGGCCTCTCTCTTAGTGGATCAAAAGGGAAAGTGTGCAAGCTAAAAAATGCGTTATATGGCCTAAAACAATCTCCGCAAGCTTCGTTTGGAAGATTGCACAAGGCCATGACAGGCTTCGGGTATCTTCAGAGTAATGCGGATCATACCCTTTTCATCAAAAACAATAAAGGAAAGTTAACAGCTCTGATAGTTTATGTGGATGACATCATAATAACAGAAGATGATCAGAATGAGATCTAGGCTCTGAAAGGACAATTGGCGAAAGAATTTGATGTGAAAGATTTGGAAAACCTCAAATATTTTTTAGGTATTAAGGTTGCGAGGTCAAAATATGAGATTTTCATATCACAAAGAAAATATATACTAGATCTCCTTGAAGCCTCAGGGATGAGTAGGTGTAGACCGGCCGACACCCCAATTGAAGCTAACCACAAACTTGGAAAAGATTGTTGGAACTTGTGTTCTGCATCTCTTTGGTTTGACAATATCAAATCTCAAATTGTATTTGATCATACTTGTGTTGGGTATAGTGTGCAGGTTTATAGGTTTGAAAACACCAGAAATCCACTGTCGGTGACCTACCGCTGGGCGATAGACCTACCGCCAGCGATAGCTATGTCGGCTTACAAGTTGGGGATGGTAGATTTTCTCTGTGACCAACCAACGGGTGCTAAGACTACCGCGCCGCGTTAGCCATGTCGACGATCGTCGAGTCGAAAGCGTCGAGAAGAGCCGATGGCGCTGAGAAGAGACAGATCGACCAGACTACCGCGTCGCGCTATCAAAAAGCGGAAAGAGAATATTTTAGGATCTTTTCCTAATTTGGTGATGGACAACTGGCAACAACGCGTGAAAAGACCTACTGTCGCGCGGTAACAGTAGCGGCAGCGGCAGCTTATTTTAAAATGACTATAAAAGCGTGTGTTTCTCGTATTTCTCTTCCTGAGAAGAAAAGATGGAGAATTACATGTCTACGGTTTCGTTGTCGCCTCTGCTGTTGCGAACCACTGTCTCCACACTAGGAAAAGTGAACTATCCCCCTCTCGTTCATGACTGAAGAACTCCGAAGAGCGAAGTCTCCAACGACCATCAGCAGTTGATCATGTGCAAGAACGACATTTAGAAACATCGATCGCTCGCCGCTGTACGGAGGAATCCTTCTTTGAGGGAGCAATAGTTTCTAACTTCTTTTCTCTATTTGTATTCTTCTCTTTTCTAATCTTTTTGTGTGAGGAAAATCGACCGGGGAAGTCGTCGGAATCCAGGAAGGGTTGCGTGGGAAATCGTTCTGGGAGGACGTCTAGATCGGGGAGATCTAGTGGGGGGTCTAAGACCCTTCTGGAGAGGAGAGTGAGGAGCCGGCTCAAAGACCTTTCTAGGGAGAAAAGGGAGAGAGAGCCAACCGGTCCTGGGTGAGGGTCGGTATAGAAACCAAAAGAGAGTTGTTTTCATCGCCTCCGATCTCCAGTGTCACGGAGATTTAGTTTTGGTATTGTAAACCACTGCTAAGTTTTAAATAAAATCAAGGTTCTATTATTTCATCTTGAATTTGTGGTTGCATGTTGTTAGTGTATTGAAGGCTGTGTGAGAAATCTGAAAACAATTTTTTACAGGGAAAATTATTTTTTGTGACCTAACATCGCGCGGTAGTAGCCTTACCGCCCTGCGGTAGCTTCCAGAACAGGCTGCTCTGCTGAAACTCATTTTAATTCTAAATTTAATTGAAAACCTTATTCACCCCTCCTAAGGTTGGCCAACCGGTCCAACAGAGATGATGGTGAAACGATTGAAGTCATTTCTAGCTTTTAGAGGCTTGTAGGAAAACTGATCTAATTGTCGCACATTCGCACAGATATCTCCTATGTTGTGGGAGTGCTTAGCTAGTTTATGCACTCTCCAAAGGCTCGTCATGTTGATGCAGTTCATCATGTTCTCAGATACCTCAAGCCCTCACCTGGGAAAGGCATCATGTTTTCACCAAATAATGAGTTAACTTTTGAGGTTTACACTGATGCTGACTGCGCTAGATCGTCTTTTAATTGACGTTCCACATTATGATATTGCACTATGGTGGGTGGAAATTTAATTACCTGGAGAAGCAAAAAAAAGTATGTGATTGTTAGATCTAGTGCTAAGGCAGAGTTCAGGGATATGGCTCATGGGATCTGTGAAGGGCTATGGATCTTAACCATCCTGAAAGACCTTGTTCTTAAGAGAAGCGAGTCTATTAGACTATATTGTGATAACAAGACGGGTATCAATATTGCTCGCAACCTAGTGCAATAAGACCGTACAAAACACATAGAGATCGACAAACACTTCATAAAAGAGAATATAAATAGAGGCATTGTGGTTACTTCGTTTATTCCATCGGAACAACAATTGGCAGACATCCTCACAAAGGGATTGTGTATGAGTACTTTTACAGAACTTGTTGGCAAGTTAGGCATGGCTGACATCACACGCCCAACTTGAGAGAAGTGTTGAGTTATGTCGAGTTTCTGGTGTATTTTTTGTGTTTTTAGTCCCACATCATCTATCCGCCAATATTTGTCGTGTTGTAATCCTTTATGTAGCCCATTGGGGAAGAATAGTAATTAAGCAATTTCTCCTCTTAAAATATATATAGGGTTATTTACCAAGACCTCCCCTTGAAGTTTGCATAATTACAGTTTGCACCCCTCTAACTTTCAAAATTACAATTAGCTCCCCTCAATATTTATATTTCATAACATCCATGCACAAAAGACCCCATGAAGATTTACTCCAATGGGGTACTTTTGTGCATGGATGTTATGAAATGTAAACATTGAGGGGAGGTTTTTGTAATTTCAGAAGTTAAGAGTGCAAGCTATAATTACGCAAACTTCGGGGGGGAGGGGGAGGTCCCGGTAAATAACCACATATATATATATATGAAGTAGTTCTGAGTTGTAGAATTAATTTTAGCCATCCAATATGTGTCAAGTTTTTGATCCCAGCTTTGCAATGGAGAGAAAGAGAGAAAGAAAGAGAGAAGAGAGAGAGGGAATCTTTATAGCCCCCTATCCCTACATGAGAGAGGGAGGAATAGAAATAGAGGGGGAGAGAAATTTATTTTTTAGGAAAAAATATGCATTTTTTGCAAAATAAAATAGGAATATTGATTCATATTTTTTTACGGTCATTTTTAGTACTTATATGTATATGTAATAAATAAAAGTAATTGCTCGTATGCGGGGGCAACTTACTCATATGCGGGTGCAGTCCGCTCGAATGCAGGCCAAGCCCGTTGAGAATCAGCGAGCACGGGCAAAGCCCGTGCAGAGCTGCTCGTGTGTGTGTGTGTGTGTAATGTTTGAAATAAAATTACCAGGTGATATGGCTGCACTAATTTGCTTGGATGCATTGTAAATATGGCAAACCAATAACATCCTTTTGATTAACCACTCCCCAAGATCAAGGATCGATGCCCCCAATCATATAATGACATAATCACTCCAATTTAGAAAATGAATGTTATAGAAGTTATGAAACAAAATCCTACAAAGAAAGAGTGCACAATTTACCTTGAAAAGAAATAAAAGAAATGAACATGATCAAAATATAGAGATGACCAAAATAAATATGCAATCAAAGTACTTGGAATCTAACGCTCTTATGATCCATAGAAGGAACGAAACGAGAACAAAAAATTGCATAAGGTAAAAATACAAATATTTATGTGGTTCAGAATCTTCTACATCATAGCGATTGCATTAGAGTTTCTTATTGCATTTTGATGTGATACACGATTACAAGAGATTTTATGTTACGAGTCTTATTATGACATTATTTATTTCTTAATATGCATTTATTCTATCTTAAAAGTTGTGTCCATATATGATGTCGTTATTTATGTCGTGACTTTTTGTGTCCATTTTTGGTCGCATTCCAAGTCTGTCATTGATTTCCAATTTATTTGCATTCCAAGTCCGTCATTGTATTTCCATTAGAGTCGGTTGTAAGTCTATTTAAAAGACTCATTGGGTCTTGTATTGGTATCAATGAAGAAAGTTTATTTTCACTAACCCTAAAAGAGATCTTGGAAACTCTCTTGAGCACACCCTGCTTAGGTAGCCGCAATCATGGCTTTGTAGTATCACCGCCACCGTCATCTCCACCTCCAGTCACTCCTCTGGTAATCATCGAGTAGACCTATAACAACTAATGTTATGGGTCTTATTATGACATTATTTATTTCTTAATATGCATTTATTCTGGCTTAAAAGTCGCGTCCTCATATGACGTCATTATTTATATCGTGTATGTGTGTGGTGTCCCTTTTTAGTCGCATTCTAAGTCTGTCGTTGATTTCCTATTTATTTGCATTCCAAGTCCATCGTTTGAATTTCCATTAGAGTCGGTTGCAAGTCTATTTAAAGCACTAATTGGGTCTTGTATTGGAATCAATGAAGAAAGTCTATTTTTCCAAACCCTAAATGAGATCTTGAAAGCTCTCTCTCTCTCTCTCTCCCCCTCTCTCTCTTGAGCACTCCCCGCATAGGCAACCACGGTCATGGCTCCGTGGTATCTCCGCCACCATCATATCTACCTTCGGCCACTCCTCAAGCAATCACCGAGTAGGCCCATAACAAATTGGTATCAAAGCTACTCGGTCCTCTTCCTACACTTTGTTCCTCTGTCGTCACCCGCAACACCAGTCGTTCCTTCATCGCCAAACCACCAACCGCGTCTGCATCTACAGTGAAGCCTCCGTCTACTTCATGTCGCCACGATCGGTCCATCCCAGCATCGGCGTCTTCCGCATCTATTATGCTCCTTTAGCAGCGGATCCCTCGATGTCGCACTTCCCTCTCCCAGACAACCCACCGAAATGAAGCTATCCCTCGAAGTCCTTGTGTCGCGTCTATTTATCGCGTCCAGCAGTGGATCTTTCGATGTTTTACCTACTCTCCGACGTGTCGAGTGCAACGTTCCCAGGTGTGACTGATAACGCTAGTCGTTCTGTCTGTGTTTTCCTCGAGAGCATCTATTTCCATCTTTTCCCCGAAGAAATCAAGCACGCCATTGTACCCTCTACTTCCACAAGAATGAAACGCTTGTGGCACATTTACACATTTCGAGCCCTGTGCATCTCCTTTCATTCCTCGACCCCCTCCAAAAAAACACCAAGCATGCCCACCTGTCTCCTCAAGAAGCCCAGCTGCAGTAGATTCTTTTTCCTTCCTCCTTGATCCATGTGCAACATCAAATGCTGCCCTATAAATATTATACATTATTGAATTTATTTTTAATTGATTAATCAATCCTTGATTAAATAGTTATTAATAAATCAATTACTTATTAATTCTTAATTAAATTAATTAAATCATTAATTAATTATGGGGAACATCAACCTTAGTGTCGTGGATGAGGTCGTCATCGGTTCAATTTGTTCCATCTTACATGATTTTATGTCCTCCCTGGACGGACGCCTTCGGGACCCTGAAGCACTCCTCCACCAAATTAAGAATCTGATGGCCGTCTTTCTACCGCAGCATGTGTCTTAGCCGCTTCCACCACCACCAGCCCCAATGGTCATTCATCTGTCGACACCGACAGACATGTTTCTGCCTCCAGCCAAATCGCCGCCTCTTCTACGGATCTTTCGTCTGGCCCCGCTCATGTCGGCTTTTTCTTTACCGCCCCCTGGAACTTGGACTTGGTTTGTGGTCAGCTCATAGTTGACCCATGTTTTTTATGACTTGTGTTTAGTGCAGGTGCCTCCGATTGCAAAAAAGTGTAGCGAGCCTAGAGCCCAAAGCAACTTGTAGGGATAATGAATTCCTTTATATTTCGCTCATGTCAACTTTTGCTTTACCGCCCCCTGGAACTTGGACTTGGTTTGTGGTCAGCTCATAGCTGACCCATGTTTTTTATGACTTGTGTTTAGTGCAGGTGCCTCGGACTGCAAAAAAAGTGTAGCGAGCCTAGAGCCCAAAGCAGCTTATAGGGATAATGAATTCCTTTATATTTTTGTTATTCCGGCTTGTGAGCCGATGAGCAGATTGTACCTAAGGTGCAATATGTCTTTTGATGTGCAATCGTGTTATGATGCAAGGCATTAAGGTCAAACAGTGTGTATTCCTGAATGTAATACATGAGGCATTCATAGTATGTAAAATTTAAAATGCTTCCGCTAGTGCTACTTCTTCACTTGATTGTTCTTGTACCCAATGTTGTTAAGATCTCGATTTAGATCGGACGATCTTACGATCTTACGAGTTTTACGGGGGAAACGAGTCACGAGTTAGGCTGGATCGGGTTCCCTGCAAAATCGCCAGGATCGGCGTTTAAGATCGTAGGATCGTGCGATCCTACGATCATTTTCGATCCCAGCGTTTAAATCCCGCGCATCCCTATTTCTTCCTGATCGGTATTCTAGGTCATCCCGATTCCGTCGATCCCGCAACAGTCCCGATTCCATCGCTCCCGTAGCATCCCGATTTTGTTGCTCCCGCAGCATCCCGATTCCATCGCTCTCGCAGCATCCCGATTCCATCGCTCTCGCAGCATCCCGATTCCATCGCTCCCACAACATCCTGATTCCATCGCTCCCGTAGCATCCCGATTCCGTCGCTCCCGCAGCATTCTAGGTCATCCCTTCTTATTTCTTATTATTCCTCTGTGTCCAGATTTTGCAGCAGGTGTCCAGATTTAGCAGCAGGTGTCCAGATTAATACATATTTCTCATTCTTTTAATTTAATTTTTATTAAAATACGATCTCACGATCCGTGTCGATCCTACGTTTTACGATCTTAGGGATGCCTCCCGATCTTAGTTAAGATCTCGATCTTCACAACATTGCTTGTACCTCTTTAAAACATTTACTTGTGTATGTTATATATTGTGGGGGGCCTACCAGACAGATATTATATTGTGTTAACAGGTGAAGTGTTACATTTGGTATCAGAGTCTAAGAGAAACGTTCCTTAATCGTTAGGTTCGGGAAGAGCCCTTTTAAGGTGTGGTGTGTGCATGTAGTGTGTAAACCTAAAAACGGATAGTATAAAGATGAATGTTCATTTGAAAATGAAACATGTATACTTTATTTGGGAACCAGAGTGCTTCATGATCGTTGTGATGTGTTTTTGGTTGCTAAGAGTGATGTGGGACAATCCAACCTCGTGACGCTGACAAGGGCGATATGACTGCCTCTACATCAGCTAGCCCTCCTTCTATGGAGATGTGTAGAATGATAGTTGCGGCAGTGATAGCTATTTTAGATGCGCAATCAGAGAGATTGCCATCCAATATTGCACCTACGACTCCTGAGGTGGCACCAACACCAGTTGTTACTGTATCATTAGCTAATTCACAAGCATCTAGCTATCAGCTAAAGTATTTCCTGAGCTTTAACCTTCCATCATTTTCTGGAGTTCAAATTCTAATCGAGATTAAAGAGTGGTTGGCCAGATTAAAGAGAATCCTCGAGGCTACAAAGACCGAGGATGAGAAGAGAGTTAACTTAGCCACCTTCCTGCTGAATGGGCAGGCAATGCTTTGGTGGGATGAAGAAGTGGAACGTGGATTTGGTGGGTGACAACTTGCTTGGATCTCCATGGTGGACTTCTCAAAGTTTTCTTCAGGAGATACATTCCTGTCGCAACACGTTTAGCACTTCAGGGACAGTTGCTGAGAATAATCCAAAGGGACCTAAAGATCAATGAGTACTTGTGTGAGTTCATCATACTGAACCACTATGTGGGGAGGTTCATTGAAGATGAGGATATCAAGATCAACAGATTTTATGAAGGCCTCTGTAATGATTTGAGGCAAAGGCTGGCGGGATTTAGAACTCTTGGTTTATGCACTCTTGTGGAGACCATGAGCTCAATGGAAAAGGACTTGGAGATGCCTCACTCTCAAGGTAAATTTGAGGGTAATAAGCAGAAGAGGAAGCTACGACAGACTGAGGAAGCTCCATCTGCCAAGTAGGTAGCTACTACAGGACGAGGTCCCTTGACCTGTTATGCATGCAGGAAGGTGGGACACATGGCACCAGCATGTCAGAGTGGTCCTCCAAGAGAAAAGAACCAAGCAGTGGATGTCTCTCGGGTGGAGGGCCCGAGTTATACGGATAAAGGGAAGACAGTGGAATCTTCTGCTTCCCAGTACCCACCGACCCAGCCGGGAGTGTACTCCTTTGGCCAACAAGAGACCATCCGACAGAACGACATCGTGACAGGTATGAGTTATTAGTAGCTTGCATAACTTAAATAAATTTATATCTCACATGATGTATGCCTCGTGTGTTTGTAATTAGAATTCGTTCTAATATTCAACTATCTGGCGATGGCTCTCTTCGATACAGGAGCGTCACACTCTTTTTTGTATGAGGGATTCTTAATGTGAATTGGAGTGTCATGTGTGTTGGCAATAGACAGATTAAATGGTATATAATGAGCACGGATAGGAGAAATTGCGTGAAGGTCCAACAGGAGTGTCTTGTGCTGTGTTTTGTGCCAATTAGGGAAGATAATCGCATACGGTTTGTGCCAGCTGAAGGCACGTGAGAGAAACAACCTGATTCATGACTTAGAGTTGGCGGTCGTGAGGTTTGCTCTAAAATTGCGGTGGCATTACTTATATGGATGAAGATCGATATCTTTATGGACAACAAGATCCTAAAATATTTGTTAAATCAAAAGGAGCTAAATATGTGACAAAAAAGGTGAATGGAGTTCTTGGGAGACTACATTTTCGACATTCACTACACTCTCGAAAAGGGAAATGTTGTTTTCGACAGCACAAGCAAATTGGATTTTGACTCATGATGAACGTCTAGTTCGTGATCTGAAGGCGCTTGAGATCACTTGTGTTGATAGGAGTACGATAGTTACGGAGGTTTAATATGACATTACGGACCGAGTTCGGCAGACTTTAAAGCTTAATGAGAGCATGATGCGCTATGTGGAGGAGACCGTGGAGGGTCAAACGTCGAGTTTTCCTTTAATGATGGACTTTTACGGAAGGATGGGAGGTTGTGCGTCCCCAGCTTTGCGAAGCTCCGTGATGAATTGATGTAAGATGCGCATTTTACAAAGTACTCGATTCATCCCGGGAGCATAAAAATATAGAGATGGGCATGACGAAGTTGTTTTGGTGGCCAGACATGAAGAAGGGCATAACCATATTCGTGGCAAAGTGTCACACTTGTGCGCTTGTGAAGGCCGAATGCTAACGGTCTAGTGGATTCCTGAAGTCTTTGTCTATTCCGTAATGGAAATTTGACAGCAATTTCATGGCGTGTAACACTCCAATTTCCAGAGGTTGCTGCACGGGCATTCTAAAATAGCGGGAAAAGGTGGTTCGGGATGGGTATAGGAGGTTGGGGGTTTGTACAAAGGTAGTAAGATGGTTGGGGGCTCGAATGGAGCAGGAAAAGGTGGTTGGGGGCTCAAACAACGGTAGGGAAGCTGGATGGGGCTCAACTGAGGTGTGCAATGGTGGTTGGGTATCAGACAGTGGTAGGGAAGGTAACAGGAGGAATCGAGGAGGGCGGATGTGATGAGGAGACGCGGACAGAGGTGAGAAAGAGAAGAGGGATGACCGAGGTTGTAGAGGGGACTAAATGGTTTGCATGGCAGCATCGCCAGCTGCTGTGTCTCTCGATTGAAAAAACGGAGGCATCGATAGATTCAACACTCTCAGACGTCAGTATCTGAGAGCGGCAGAGGCGGCGGTGGCTCCCGACATCTACACTGAGAAAGGGAAGACTCAGCACCTCCTACTGGGTTCGTCGCACCTGCAGGTGTGACTGAATGATGGAATGAAGGGCAGCAACTTTAAATGCCTCGATGTCATAACCATCTAGAATTATAAAAGGGAGATTTAGGTTAAATCAACTGATGGCCTTAAACACGCAATCAAATATTTTAACTTAAATCTCAATATACACCTCAAAAAATACAAAATAAAAGTACAAAAAATAATGAAAACTCGAGTCAATCGCGATCATGGACTCCAACGGACGGTCCAAAATTGTCAATCTCTCAAACATCAGAATTGGCGCGCAATCGATCTCCATTAATCCTCACGGCTTAGAAACATTCATCTCTGGTGAATGGAAACAACATGCTCCCAAAGCAAACTATGTAAGTCTCTCTATCTCCCCAAGTAGGAACTATCTCCACATAAGGTCATCATGCAGCTGAAGTAACCGAGGGTCCCACTTACCAAGTAAACTGTCGTAGGGGTGAAGGCTAGGGATACAATGGAGACGGGTTGGGTTGTAGTGGAGGTTGGAGGTACAGGAGAGGTTATAATGAACTAATGATGGTAGAAACTAAAATAAAAAGAAAATGTTGGGGGTCCAAAAATAGGTGGCTTCACATCTAAAGTCAAATCTTCAACATTGAGCAAGATGAACAAAATTATTCCTATTATTAACAAACTCGAAGAAATTTGACTCAAACTCTCTCATAATAGTGTATGGACCTATTCTCTTAGCACTCATATTCATAGCTTCTTCCCCCACTGGGGACCTCTCAAATATTGTGTAAATCCGCACCCAATCACCCTCATTGCACATTTGCTCTCTCATGTAATTTACCCACGCAAATTTTAAATTATTTATTATTAACTATAATTTTACGTTAGAGCATGACATGCAAATCATGCAACATAAGCAAATAAACGATGACTGGCAAAACAGATTGACCTCAGCAACAAGTAGATTTTTTCCTGATGACGTAAACAAGGATTTATAATTGCACTACAAATATGATGCGACGCTCACTGAATAGTTCAAAATAATTGAGATAATGTTTCATGTCCAAGAGCCAATAACTAAAAGACTCGAAACTTGACAAACCATCAAATGATGGGGAAACAACACAAAACCTACACTTGAGAACTCTCTCGAAATGATAATCCTCGTAGTAATCATTCCTAAGATAATCAAGTTGTGTCAAAGGCACAACATGCTTCACTCGTGTGCGGGAACGATAATCATTGTAGTGATCGTCTCTAGCATAGTGGAGTCGTGTCGAAGAGCCGACAAGATCTCTATAAAGGGTGTGCTACGAACAAGAATAATTGTCGTGATAATATGAAGATCTCTTAAGTGAAGCTCTACTGGACCAAGTATAAATGGACTCAAATTTCTCAAATAAAGGCGAGGGATAGCAACGATAATACATCATATGACAGAAACTATAGACTCAATGATTGCATATCAAAATAAAGCCCAAACCCGAGGCTATGATACCAATCCGACGCAGGACAAATATATTGGTGGCGAACAAGCAATGCCTTAACCCTAGTTGGAATGCAAGAGAGCACGTGATGAATTCAATGGACCGACAACAAACCCTAAAATAAAGATGCACGCACAATCTGATGAACTAATGAAGGTTAACCATAATACAATGCAAATGCAATGACGCAATCAATTCATTCAATTAATTCCAACAAGAGATTAAGTCTTTGTTTGGGGCAACTGTTGTTGATGAAAAAGCTATTGTGGGAAACCAATAGTAAGAATAGAGCTGTGAGAAAATCAAAAATGAGAAAGCAGCGGACTGATTGAAGAATTTGCGTTTTATTAGTGTTTTGGGTGTTTGGTTACAATTTCTTCACAAACACTCTTTTTCATGAAAATTTCATAACCCAACACTAGTGATCTAAAAGAATATTTTATAGGATGATCATTGACATGCATGTCCCCTTCTCCCGCAAGAAAAAAAATCTTTAGCCAACAAGAAAGAAGAAAAATTGATTGCAGAACAATTCATTGTAGGTCATGGAACAAAATTAAGCACGCATAGGGAATCGATGAACAAAACATTGCAAGTCAAGGATACTAAGCATTTCATGTTTATTGCAAAATAAATAGATTGTAGAAAAAATATAAGTATTTCATGTCATTTTAAGGAATGCAATCATCAACACATTTTTAGCATGGTGGCAAAAGATTGAAGAAACAAATTTTTTGATGTCTAAGATCGGGGATTAGAATGAAATCCACATACTGAAACAATGCCTATCTTCCCCTTAGGATTCAGCTATACCGTCATGTGCTCTTGGATGGGAAGAACTAAAAATCTGCTCGACTACTTCTTTGGTTTCCGGATAACGAGAATGCAATTTATGGATGGAAGTCGAGTTCCCTATGAACGTGGAAACCATCTTCAGCCCGGTTCTGCACATTGATCATTTGCTTAACAGGTAGGGACCGTAATGTGTGAGCCGAGGGATGTGCATCTCGTTTGGGAATACCGACGTTGTGAGCTATACTGTCCCGTGCCATGGAGATGACATCAGGCAGTCCTTGTATCTCCTTGCATGTCGCCATGTTGCTTCTTCGCCTCCTTTGTTTTACAACAAGATGATCTACGGTATTCGGAAAATAATATAACGAGGAAAGAGATTCAACCTTATTATAGTTCCTTTTCTAAAAGAAGACGTCGACAAAAAGTTATCCAGGAGGGGAGGAGCCCGCCAGGAGGAAAGGAGTTTGTCAGGAGGGGAGCAGTTCGTTGGTAGAAGCCAATGGTGAGGACTTTGGCGGGAGAGGAGAAATGCCTGCAAGCGAGAAGGATGCGGCAACTGTGAAGAGGGCGAGCGCCGAGCGAGGGGGGAGGAAGGGGCTCATGAAATGAAGCTCGTGAAAATAGGGCATGGGAAAGCTTTCTACGCATTAAGCCGCGTCTCGTTCGCTAAACGTGGGGTGGCGCTCTCCTTTCTCAAACGAGCTTATAAAAATCTCTATTCGAAACAAACGGCCTCAAAACTACGTTTACGATTCGAAAGGAGCTTTCTCATCAGCATAAGTTGCCCCAACAAAGCCTAATTAAATAACAAAATTTAAACTCATGTCTTCAATAACAATTAACCACGTAAGTTCAAATTAAGTAATCGAGGATCATTGCAAATTAGTTAAGAGTGCAACAAGAATCAGACGCACATGGCGAATAAGAAATGCAAACCTTCGAAATGTAAAATAATTAAATTAATTTGGGTAAAATATTACTGGCAGTACGAGATACTCGTACAATGCGAAAAAATGAAAATTGGAAGTAAAATCTCACCAAGTAATTGATATCAGTGGCGGTGGGGAAGATCTGATGGTGGAGGCGATTGTCTGGAAGGGAGAATGTTATTGTGTAGGGGCTATCGGAGGGAGAAGGTCGTAGAAAGTTGCCCACTGGACTAGTGGAGGATGTTTGGGGTCAGGTTCAGTAGGAGAGGGGATGTGGGGATCAACTAAAGGTGGGGGAAGGTGGTTGGGGGCTCGGACAGGGGGTAGGAGGTCTCCTAGAGGGTCGACAGAGATGGGAAAGGTAGCTAGGGGCGCAGGCAGAGATAGGAAGATGGTTGGGGGCTCAGCTGGAGTAGGGAAAGGTGGATGGGGGCTCAGACAATGGTGTGGAAGGCGACTGAGGATCGATTGAGGTGGGGAATGGTGGTTGGAGCTCAGACATTGGCATGGAAGGCAATAGGAGATATTGAGGAGGAGGACTGTGATGAGAAGATGCCAACTAAGGCGAAGAAGAGAAGACGGTTGGCGGACGCTGTAGAGGGGACTGCATGGTCAAGACGGCAGAGACGGGTGTGTGGCTCCTGACTGAAGAAACAAAGGCGATGATGGAGTCGGGGTTCTCAGGCGTCAGTACCTGAGTGCAATGGAGGCGTTGGCAGCTCCCGGCGAAGGCACCGGGAGAGAGAGAAGTTGGCACCTCCCGCTGCGGGCACCGCACATGCCGGTGTGACCGCATGGCGGAATGAAGGGCCGCAACATTTGATGCCATAACCATATAGAATATAAATGAGAGGGGAGGATTTAGGTTGTCACCCGACGTCCCTAAACGCGCGATCAAATATCTTAACCTAAATCTCCAAATACACCGCATAAAATAAAATAAAAAAGTACATAAAATATGAAAATTTGAGCCGGTCACGATCACGGACTCCGATCGTCCAACTGATAATCAAAAAATGCCAATCTCGCAAATATTATAAATGGCGCATAGTTGATCTTCATCGACATCAATTTAACCTTATTTCCTTTTTGCTTTCTATTTATAATTATGTATTTACATAATTGAGTCGCTATGTTAGGGATAATATATTGGGTTGTATGCTTATGAACTATTTATGCTTGGATACAAAAATGAAGCCTAGAGCTTGACCAAGACACTTGCTTGGATTGCTTCTTCCATCCCCTAACTTCCCTCCTATTCTTCCCCATTCCCTTTGAACGGTTGCCCTAATTTTCCAGGATAACAGATTTGAATGTCTTTCACCAATATAGATATTGTACGGAACCATCAATGCCTAGAAATTTAAACTTAAGACATATTGACAACAGAATGAAATTAGATTGTTTCTGAGACTGAACTGCATACCAAAACATTGAACCCAAGCTGAACATATATTGGAGAGAAGAATTCATCCACAAAGAGAATAAACCACCAAGTGATATAGAAAGTGACAGCTATGGGAAACAATATCACACTGCAAAAAAAGAAATTTCAAGGAAATTGTTGGTAATAACGAGAAGAAAGAAAACTAAATTTCCATATGCCATATTCACTTCAGGTTGCATGAGTTAACTAGAAACATCAATATTAAAAGATTTTTGTAACATAAAAGTTAAAACACTGAGTGTTACATCAATACATAAACTTCTAGATTAGATTAATTGTCCATCTACTAAAAAAAATTAACATTTCCAACAATATCTGAAACAATTATACCTTTTAAAGGTTATTTTTAAGTGTAAATAATGCTACCTAATTATATGGCATCCCCTATCACGAATCCAGGATAAAATTGGAATGGTCGGAAAAGATAGAAGCGACAAATCGTCAGGATAGGGTTTGGGCGAGACCTAGCGGAAGACACTACACGGGAAGACTTCATGTCCCTCAAGGGAACCATGGAGACGAACGCCCAAGCGGTCCCAACACTTATAAAAAAATGCATGTACTCCACCTCCAATACTAGCAATCAAAACTCTTCCAACACATAGGAGGCGGGGAAAGGATCCAATGACCGACCTCTATGAGCAGCAAGAGCGAATGTATGCTGCGGATACAAGTACGTCCCCGTGAAAATTGACGTTCAACTACAAGGGGAGGTGCCCGCCTTTAGCAACGCAATCAAGACCGAGACAGTACATGTCGAGTTCCACGATCGCCAGTTGTGCTACTTCTCGGGAAAGAGGGACTCCATGCACAATCTACAATGGCTCAAGCTTGTGGTATCTTTTTGCAATTTGACGGACTCATTGAGGTGCCAACTTTTTACCATGACCCTCGAAAGGAATGTTTGGGACTGATTCTACCAGTTGGTGTCGAGGTCTATTTACTACTTTATTGACCAGTGTCACAAACTACTACTGTGTTTCGTGATATTTAAAAGAGAAATAACACGACCCAAGCCCTCTATAATATCAGACAATGAGTCTCTCAACAATTTAATTGATAGGTTCCAGGAGAAAATTTTAAAAATTAATGTCGTTGATCCAACCATGTACCAAGTGGTGATGATATGAGGCTACAGGAAGGGCTCTTTAAGTTTGAAATGAGCCACAATCTGTCAAAACTCAAACAACAAACTGATATATATGGTCAATCAGTACATCAAAGAGAAGGCTACCAACAGAGGCTTCATGACTTCGCACGCTCGACATGTTGAGAGTGAGTGAGGAAATCAGTACTCGTGGAAAGTTACTTCATTTTTATTCAGCCCTTAAAAATAAATGATTCTCTAACATGTTGTGAGTGAGGAAATTGGTCGGAGATATACCTATGGGAAACGAGTTTGGCATCAGAACCATTCTTAGGCTGAACAAACATGATCAGACTGAACAGGAGAGGGGAAACTGTGAACGGGCCGCCGGTGGAGGAATTGGACCAGGAGTGACTAAGACGGCTGATCTTGCATGCAGCTACCGCCGTAAGGTGGAAGGAGGTCGATCGTCGCAGCTCATGAAGGTAAACGACAGTGGAGGCAGCGCCTTGGAAGAAGGGGGAGATTGCTGAGCTCCTGTAGCAGATTGACGGATCTGAATTCATAGTCATCGAGAACAACGAGACAAGAGGAGAGGGGAGCAGGGACCCTAAGGCAAGGGAGGCGCCAGCGTCCGAGCTTAGGAAGAAGAGCGTCGATCAACTGGAGTGCGGTGGAGTTGTGCACGGGATGGTTGGGCCGGACATTCGAAATAGAGAAAGGGATTTCTCTGTTTTGTTTGTCCTTGGTTGCCGAGTGAGGAAAGGAGGTTTGATTTTTAAGTAATTGTTTTTAGGCATTTAAAATGCAATGAATATAAAAATGGAAGATTTTAAAGGACGAAAAGGGAATTTTTAAGGGATTTTCCATCTTAGTCATTTTCATCATAATATTATTTCCGAAAATAGAAAATACTTAGGCTTAATTTGGGGCAGCGTTTTCACGCCGGTGCGGGAGCAACCGCCGCCGCAAGGCGAAAAAACAAACGCCTGGCGGCATCATTTGCTCCCGCAGCGAAGCGGAAAATGCCATTGAATGCTCTGTCTCCAACTCCCGACACCCACCCCCGGTCCCAACCCTCCCTTCCCAGATGTCGGTTCCCGCCGCCGCCGTCCCAAACGAAACCTTATTTTGATTTCAATAGTAACAAATTTTAAATATGATTAATTTAAATATTTCGTCTTTGAGTGTTCGCCTTAATTGTTATTATTCCTAATTTGACGGATCTTTTTATTCAGAGACTTATTAGACGATCACACCAATAAGCAGTCATAACGAGTGTGGGCGATGTGTGCAAAATAAAATGAAGCACGTGAATGATAAATAAGAAATGTGCGCAAGCGCTACGTAAAAAAAATACGAGAAATAACAATAACATAAATATGTGCAAAGATGCCTCACCCTACCTTTTGATTCAGCTCCACCAAACACTCAATCAAAGCTTAAATAGCATCTTAATCACACACCTAAAATTTGAGCTCAAATCTTTATTTTCAAATAAATATTGGGAGTGTTAGGGTGTTTTTCACTTGTGGTAGTGATGCATTTTTAGGAAAAATCAAAAATATAGTTGAATGTATTTTACTATTGCAAGCATGGGTGGGTCCCGGGCAAGTGCCCGGGCGTAATTTTCACGCAATTTCGCCTTTTGTCCAGGAAAGCCCTAATTTATCGGCTTCTTTCCATTTTCGTACCCCAAAAAAGCTTTTGAAATTGGAAGTTCCCGCTGCTTCTTCTGTCTTCCTCTGACCTTCTACTTTATCTTTCTTCTCGTTGGGAGTCGTTGATAATGCGCCTGATCTTCCACCAAGAGAAGAGACGCTCTTACGACTCTCGTCCGTCTATTTCTCCGCTTTTCTCCCCGTTGGCGTTGTGAGTCGCTTGCGCCGCGCCCCCATCTTCTTCGTCATTCTCTGGTAAATCCTGTATCTTTTTCATCTTTCTCTGGAAACAGGTTTTTTTTAGTTTTTTAATGGGAAACGGCTGTAAAGAGTTTGGGTTTGGGCCTTTTGGGATTCTGGGTTCATCATGGTTCGTCAATCGATGAAATGTAGTCCTCCAGCCTCCACGCTTATCTCTCCATGTTGCCATATTTCAAAAACCTAGAGTGGATGGACCCAGAATCTCATCCATTCACTAAATGTCTGTATCGATTGTAGGTTTACATGACCTGGTGAGCGGAGGTTTTCGTAATTTCAGAGTGACAGAAATATGAATAATGAAAAATTAATGAACATCTAACAATTGTGATTTGTGAATCAGTGGCTTCAGTGGTTTTAGAAGGAAGGATTTAGTTTTAGGTGGTTATTTTTTTGGAGAAACAATTGAGATACACCGACAATTACTTTAGTTGCCCCAATATTAGATTTATCCTTTCTCTGTCGTGAATCAGTGGTCAGGAAATGATGCAATCTTATATTTTCCCCTAGTATTGGATTTATTAACTTATTTGTTGTGTAATTGTCTGTGCAATGGATGCGTTTTTTTTTAATTAGGGTCAATTTAAAATTCTATGAAATTGCAAGAGTTGGGTTCTATTGGAAACCGTTTAAACTAAAAGATTAATTATGCCCGAGCAACATTAAAATCCTAGTTTCGCCGCTGTTTGCAAGCATGCTGAAAATGAATGAATGCTAAAGTTGCAAAGTAAAAAAAGGAAAAAAAATACAGGGAGAGTTGAGTTTGGGAGTAGGTTGCATGCATGACCCACATTGTTTGGGGGTCTTATATTATATGCATGCCTTATTTTGGGATATCATTTCTATGCAAGCTCATGCATGATTTTGGTGTGTTAGGCCTCATCTTTATCTTTGTATATCGCACCGCAATCCTAAGACTACATTATCTCCAAAATAAGTTTTATTGATTCACGCTTTAGAATTTGACTAGTGTCAAAGAGAGGGTGTGAAAGTGCAAGTCTATATCCATCGTCATTGAAGTATTTCTTTGGAGGTTGACCCGATCTCCGACGTCAAGTAATGTAACTCTGAGCGATCACACTACTTTTTTTTATGCGTGACTTTAAGATTTACAGTCGATTCAAATTAAGAGTAGAGATAATAAATGGAGACGCACATTAAAAATTTAGAAACTACTATGTATGTCAAGAAGGTCCTTCTGCTGAGATTCCTACACACGCGGGCATAAAACTTCTCATTTTACTCCTCTTATTCATTTCCTAGCAAGGATTGGTTGTTCTTCCAACTATGGAGAATTTTTTGCTCGGGACTAGCAAACGAGTAAGTTTCGGGGTATTTGAAGAGTCCTTTTATATAACATATTTCATGCTCATCTAGATTCTAGGCTTAGGTTCTGTTTGGGACAGCGGCTGCGGATCAGAAATCTGCTCTCTGATCCGCAGCCGCTATTACTCCTGTTTGTTTAGGATTTCTCCCCCCCCCCCCGTTTTAGGAATCCCGGTTCAGGAATAAAACATTCCTCCAGCGCCGCTTCCCCCCCGCGTCTGGCTTCCGTAAAATCGCGGAAACCCTTTCTCTCCCACGCGCGATTCTTCCTCCCCCGATCCCGTCGCTCCTCCTCCAGTTGATTTCCGGCGGATCTTTCCCGCAGCAGACATCCCCGACGTCTCCAGCCTGCAGATCTCGTCGGCGTTCGCTGCCTTCCCGGCCATTTGCCAGCGTTCGCTCCTCCCGATCCCGTCGCTCCTCCTCCAGCCTATTTCCGGCGGAACTTTACCGCAGCGGTCATCCCCGACGTCTCCATCCTGCAGATCTCGTCGGCGTTCGCTGCCTTCCCGCCCATTTCCGGCGTTCGCTCCTCCCCTGCCTCCATCTCCGGCCGCGATTTTTACTCCCGATCCCGGCGCATCTGCCGTCTCCTTCCAGGTATAAAAATTTCAATACCAGATTTTTGGGTGTGACTTTTTTTGGGGGGTTGTGGTGTGTGTGTGTGAATGTAGTGTGTGTGTTTGATTTTTTTGGGGGGTATGTGGTATGTGTTTGTGTATATGAATATGTGTTTGTGTGTGTATGAATTTTTTAGGTGTGAATGAGGGTGTGTGTGTATGAATTTGTGTATGTGTTAATTTTTTTTTTTGTGTATGTGTTTGTGAATATGTGTGTGTATGTGTTTATGATTGTGTGTGTGTGTGTTTGTGTGTGTGTGTATGAATGTGTGTGTGTGTGTATGTATGGTTTTTTTCGGGGGGAATGTTGTGTGTGTATGTGTTTATGAATGTGTGTGTGTGTGTATCTATGTGTGTGTGTATGTGTGTGTGTGTGTTTGTGTGTGTGTGTGTGTATGAATGTGTGTGTGTGTGTATGTGTTAATTTTTTTGGGGGGAATTGTTGTATGTGTGCGTGTGTATTTGTGTGAATTAAGGTGTGTGTATGAATGTGTGTGTGTGTATGTGTTAATTTTTTTGGGGGGGAATTGTTGTATGTGTGTGTGTGTATTTGTGTGAATTAAGGTGTGTGTATGAATGTGTGTGTGTGTGTATGTGTTAATTTTTTTGTGTGTGTATGTGTTTGTGAATATGTGTGTGTATGTGTTTATGATTGTGTGTGTGTGTGTGTGTTTGTGTGTGTGTGTATGAATGTGTGTGTGTGTATGTATGGTTTTTTGGGGGGTATGTTGTGTGTGTATGTGTTTATGAATGTGTGTGTGTGTGTGTTTATGATTGTGTGTGTGTGTGTGTTTGTGTGTGTGTGTATGAATGGTTTTTTTGGGGGATATGTTGTGTGTGTATGTGTTTATGAATGTGTGTGTGTGTGTGTGTATGAATGTGTGTGTGTATGTGTGTGTGGATGTGTGTATGAATGTGTGTGTGTTAATTTTTTGGGGGGTGTATGGTTTTATGTGTGTGTGTATGTGTGTGAATGAGGGTGTGTGTGTATGAATGTGTGTATGTGTTGTATGGATGAATGAGTGTGTGTGTGTATGAATTTGTGTATGAATTAAGGTGTGTGTGTGTGTTAATTTTTTTTGTGTGTGAATTAAGGAGTGTGTGTGTGTATGAATGTGTGTGTATGAATGTGTGTGTGAGTGTGTATGTGTTGTATGGATGAATGAGTGTATGTGTGTGTGTATGAATTTGTATGTATGTTTGTATTGAATGTGTGTGTATATTGAATGTGAGTGTATGTTAAGGTGTGTGTGTGTGTGTGCATATTAAGGTGTGTGTTTGTGTGTGAATTAAGGTGTGTATGTGTGTATATGTGTTGTATGTTTACTGATTTTTTTTAGTTTATAGAGTAATGGGAAAAACAAAAGGAGGGCTTGTAGCGAGTTGGGAGTCAAGCGAGGTGTTACTATTTTGTGATCTTTGCATTAAGGAGATTGGACTGAGAAATCGACCCACAACACACTTTAGCAAAGAGGGGTGGCAAAACCTGATATCTGGGTTTAAAGATCGAACTGGAAAAAGCTATGATAAAATGCAAATGAAAAACAAATGGGATCATTTGAAGAAGGACTGGAAGTTATGGAAAGAATTGAAGCATGGAGAGACGGGTTTAGGCTGGGACCCGGAGAAGAGAACAATAGCTGCCTCAGATGATTGGTGGACAGAGAAGCTTAAGGTTTGAACAATATATTTTTCTTTTTAAATTATTTTGTTTAGTCGACAGAATTTTAATAATGTTTTTTGATTATTACAAGTTGTGCCTGCCGCGAAAAAATTTCAGTCTGGTGGCATTTCACCAGAGTTGGAGGAGAAACTGAACGCTATGTTCAGCCAGGTGGTCGCAACTGGAGAGGACTCCTGGGCTCCTTCGATTGGGACTTTGCCACCGGATGTGGGGAGGATCCACTTAGAAGATGATGTTGCAGATAACACGGAGAACATTGGGAGTGCTTCCACCTCGGCGGTTAAAAGAAGAAAGTTCGGGAAGAACAAAGGAGTAGCACTTTCTTTGATGTCAGATTTGCATCAATCGACCCTAGCACTGAAGCCTCCATCAGTTATCTCAGTCAAAGAAGTCGTACAGTTGATTGTTGGTAGCCCAGAGATACGGGCAAATCCCGATCTCTATTACTTTGCTCTCGATCACATCAGGGACAAGACCACAAGGGAGATCCTAATGAGTATTCCAGAAGAAGACCGGGTTTGGTGGATTAAGCAGGCGTACGAGAGAAGAGCTCATTGAGCATCCACTTAGATGATATCTTTATTTCTTTTTGTTTATCGTGAGAACTATGTGTGTGTTTTTTTAGCATGATTAACAATATGATGTTTTTTTTGACCATGATAAACAGTATGTTTCTTTTAGCACTATATGATGTTTACTTTTTGTTGTTATACCACATGATGATTATAATTAATGTTCTATGATAATATAAATACAGGTATTTAAATGGAAGGGCATGACTCATCCCCAGAGGATTCTGGGGATTCAACAAGTATTTCGCCTGAGCGAACACAATATATACAGTACTGTCGTGCAGTTATGTCATCGATCGAGAGGCTGGATTATTATGTTCGTGACACGAGACCATGCATGACTTCTGCCCAAACAGGTGCGAAATGGATTAAGGAATTACTGGAAGGACATCCAGATAGGATTCACGATGCATTTAGGATTTCGAAACGCATTTACATTGATTTACTTCATAAACTAGAGGTGGATCATGAACTTCAAGGGTCACAACGAACGATGGCAAGAGAAGTTCTAGGGCTTACATTGTACATCTTAGCACAAGAAGGTTCCATTAGATTGGCGAAAGAGCGATTTCAGCACTCAACTGAGACCATTAGTAGATATTTTTCGAAAGGACTTACATCACTTTTGTTACTGTCTGCTGAGGTTATAAAGCCCATGGACCCTCAGTTCAGAGAGATTCCGGCCGAGATTAGATGTGATGCTCGTTACATGCCATTCTTCAAGGATTGCGTTGGTGCAATTGACGGGACACATGTAGATGCGAGGATACCCGTAGAAGATCAAGTCCGGTACATAGGACGTCACGGCACAACGACGCAAAATGTAATGGCAGTCTGTGATTTTAATATGTGCTTTACATTTGCATTGGCTGGATGGGAGGGCACTGCTCATGATAGCCGCATCTTCGCACGCGCATTGGGAGATAATAGATTAAATTTTCCGCATCCCCCGCAAGGTACACATCAAAATTTTTAAAATCATTTAAAAAAAAATTTCCACATAATGTTTGGGTGTTTAACATGCCAAATAAATGCAGGTAAATTTTATTTGGTGGATGCTGGATACCCGTTGAAGATGGGTTATTTGAAGCCGTATCCTGATACACGATATCACTTGGCAGACTATGCCCGTGGTAGTCGGCATGTTCATGGAAGGCAAGAACATTTCAATAAGGCGCATTCATCACTTCGCAGTGTTATCGAGCGTACGTTTGGAGTGTGGAAGAAGAAGTGGCACATTCTGAGCAAAATGCCACAATATACCTTCAAGAAACAGCGGTCCATAACGCTAGCCACAACGGCTTTGCATAACTTCATTCGTAGACATCCTTCTCGCTGGGACCCTGAGTTTAATGCTTGTGATGCGGATGAGTCTTCTTACGCTCCCTTAGAGGATGAAAACCCTGCGACAGAGGATGGCATTGAAAGCGATGTGGGTGATGCTGCTGGAGCTGAATATATGTCTACGGTACGAGATAGCATTGCCGAAGAAATATACAGGGCGCGTCGGTAAAAATTCGAACCTTATCTGGTTAAATAATTTACAGTATTTAAATATTCATACCAATTGATGTGTATAAATTTTCTTCAAACAGGTGATCACAAAGGATTGGAGAGAGCAATCAACGGACGTTGGAAGTCAATTTACATTTATCAGTTATTTTGTGTTATTTAGACATGTTTTTAAGAATGATATGAAAGACTCTTGATATCAGTTGTTTTTACTTACTCTCTGCGTTAAAATATTTATGTATTTTAAAGTAAAAAAAACAGCTTCCAAAAGCTGTTCATCCAAACAGCTAAATTAGAAAATTGCTCTTCAAAGCGCACTTCTACACAGAACACCCAAACACTCTGCAGCTTTTCAAAACTGTTCCCCAAAGAGCTCTTTCAAAACAGCTCTATCCGGACAGCAGCTTTTTAATCCGCCAGAGCTGTCCCAAACAGAGCCTTAATTGCATACTTAGTTGCTACACATTTTATGCAAAAATGTTCATATTTCATTAAAGCACAAAGCACATATGAAGCGCACTTCTAGCCGATTGTAGTGAGCAAATGCACACTTAATCGCCATTGGGGAGAGTGTATCACCTTCCCCGTCATCTTCACTTTTGTATTTGGCAAAATATTTGCACATTCCAGTGGCTATTCGCCGTGGAAATCATTTTGAGCATGTGGGCAGATCTCTTAAATAAGAAAACGATTCTGTGCAACTCGCACGGTTGTGTGATTACCCTTAGCGCACGATTGTTTGGACTATGAGTCGTTTTACTATCGACGCAATCTCGCGTTAAGTTAATCACATGGGCATGCAATATCCTCTTCGCACGGTTTAGTCAACCGCGAGCGATCATTCTGTGGAAAGGCCCAAATTTAAGGTGATCTGTTGTTGCTCGTGCGATCCCTTCACACACTGTCTGCGTGACTGTGCGTGACCAAATCACACTCCGTATTTCTTTTAAAATAGAAAATCCGCGCCAAATGAGGCGTCGGGATTGCATTTTAAATGTACTGGTCTCACACGATTGGCACGCACGACCATGCGTCAGACCGTGCAAGACCAAATTTTTGCAAACTTTCTATAAAAGCTAAAAAATTTCAGATCTAAAGAAGATCCCGGATTTTTATCCGTGAAAACCCAAGTGGGTTCCGCTCGTGCTCCAAATCTACTTCTCCAGCAGCTAGGGCTATGCCCTAAGCCATCTTTCATAATCATATGCTTCAAGAAGAGAGAATTTAGCTCAAGACATCACCATAGCAAGGAGAACTAGCATTTGACGTGGTCGGAGTGTGTAGACCAGAGAAGACGGTTATATTGGAAGAAAGTGAGAGCTCTTTTGAACCCCGGAAGATAATAGGAGACTGAGCTAGGACACGGATTAACAACCCAGTGATCCCATCCAGATCTACTTGATGATTAGTATTTTCTCTCATATGTTGATGACGCACTCAAGCACTGCTAATGACCTGCTATTTCTATTTAATGCAGTATATATGTTTGTGCATGATGTGATGAGATGAGCTTTTGTGTTTGCTGCGAGTGAGAGAGTGAGAGTGAGCTTTAGGTTAATCATTATCATGCTTTAAAGACTTTGATTCAACATGTAAATTAAAAAATTGAGTGTTATGAAGCCGAATTTGGCATCCGTCTGGCAAAACGGTGATTGCGACCCGTGAGCTTGATCCTTTAACGAAGCTCAATTTCTTACTAATCTTTTATTACATTTTTCATTATCAAAAAAAATATTATTTTATATGAAATTGTGAATATATTGAAATTATTTCAAGTTGGTATATGTAGAACAAAAAGAAGACGCAGAGTTATGCAAAGAGAATTAAAACAATTCGAATGATAAATGATAATAAAGACAATATCAATATAATTTGTCAAAAGAGACTTCACTACAATTAACATCTCAAAACAATCAACACAAAAGAATGAAGGACAAAATATAAAGCTTGAAATAGCTTGGATAAGTTGATTAGCAATGTAATGATACACCATTAAACTACTTAAAACTATAGTTTAGCAAGAAAACTGGCATGTATGCATTGCAAAAGCTCTCAAACACTTGACCTTATTATAATACAAAGTTGAAAACTATGTGGGCACTCTCCTAGATTCCAAGTTTTTTGTTATCTAGTAGGATTTAAAAAACTATGTGTACATGTCGGTCTTCTAATGGTGAGAGAAAATATGAACATATAAATCTACTTTTTGAATCCAAGTAATGAATGAAATAATGCAGTGAAATGACAATTTATTACTGTAGCTTTATGAATCCCAAAATATTTGTTTTGATTCACAATCAGTTTTTTGATGATTTAAAGAGTGAGGTTGCATTCATAGTGCCCTCTTCAAATCATGCATTGCTGATAGTTTCATGCATTGGGCACACTTTTATAAAAATATAAGATTAAGAAAGCAGCTATTCAAGGGGTAAAGTAAATTAATGTAAAAACAGTTAAGCGGTTATAATCCTAGCAATCATACATTGTACTGTAAAAAATAGGGAATATTTCAATTAAACAACTAACTCTCAATGATCTGCTAATCTTTAAACTAACTTCCCGAGACGGTGTTCGATATATTCTCTTTGATGCTGGTGTGACCTCCATCTTTATCTCCAGAATGTCAACCTCATCGTCTTCCTTCACTTTAAAGAGAGAGTTGCCAGATACAAGAACTGAGGAGTGATATAAAATAAAATCCAAAAATCAGCTAGAAGTTCTCTGAATATCAATCATATGAGCTTGAAGTACCCGATATGGAACACTTAGTAGCCAAATTTTAACTAAAAAAGTGGCGGTCAACAAAAATGAGAAGCACAGTGCACACTAAGTTGAAGCTTAACTCCATAAGGAATAGTATCATCACTATGCACAACTAATATATTTGGTCTTGGGAATAGGATGTAACTACATACATGTGATCAACCCAAACCTTACTCGCATGCATAACAATTTCGGAAAAAATTAACAAATTAAGTTTGCATCGAAATTCAAGATGCATTTTGCATGCATTCGAGAGATTTCCTAACCGCATTCCAATGTCCACTGAGCGAATTCAATTTCACGGGTTATTTAAACAACTATGGTATTTAGGGAAGCTCAACATCGTGATATCCAATTCAATGCATAAAAAAATTGGATTAAACAGGGAGTGGTGTAAGACAGAACTACCTAGGGAATAAGTACGTGGGAGGAAGTGGAGCCGTAATCAGGACGGCTACGATAAAATGAAATTAGGACATACAAGTCAGTGGACGTCCTTGAATTATGTAGGTATGCAGGAGAAGGTAGTTCGGATGGCTACAGAGAAAGATCTCGAATTTTGCGGAAACAGGAAGGGGTCGGGCGGCTATGAAGGGCTTGTGAGTAGGAGCGGATCCAAAAAATTACAAATGGGGTGCACACAAAAAGATTCTAAATAATAGTGCTTAAAATATTACATTGATGACACTACAAAGTCGTGCAAAATTTTTAATGCAATCGTAAAAGTACCATTAAGATTCTAAAAAATAGTGCGCGTTGGGGATCTTATGTGAACATAAAGTACCATTAAAACTTATAGGCAAGTTTTACTGTATTACAATTAGACCAGCGATGCTCTACAATTCAGAATGTTGGGCCGTAAATTGTGTGCAAGAGCCAAAAATGGGAGTTGCGGAGATGAGAATGCTTAGGTGGATTTGTGGGTCACGCGAGACTGGATAAAATTAAGAATGAAGGTATCGGGGATAAGACGAGAGTGGCACCAATTGTAGAGAAAATGTGAAAAGATCGACTAAGATGGTTCGGACGCGTACAAAGGAGATCATTAGAAGCACCTGCTAAGCGTTGTGAGAGTTTATTCACTAGGCATGTTAAACAAGGGAGGGGTAGACCAGTAAAGACTTGGAATGAAACTATAAGGAAAGATATGATGTACTTAGGCATTAGTGAGAATATGACTAAATATAGGGCACAATGGAGACAAATGATCCATATACCCGACCCCATTATAATGGGATAAAGGATTGAGTGTTGAAACTCAAGAAGTACTTTTGTTGGAGACTACAAGCATGTAGTTCCGCTAACAACATAATAACAACAGGTGTTGGTGTCATCACGAGTTCACGACACTAGGAGGTGCAGCATTGAGTGTCAGCCTCTCTGGTCACGCATCCAATGCAACTATCAGTGCCTCAGTTATCGTTCTTACACCTCCACAGAAAGAGGGCTAGCTAGTGTAGAGGCAGAACCCTCATCAACGTCATGGGGTTGGGATTGCCCTGCACCGCTCCTAGCCACTTATACATGTGAAAACTCGTAACCAAAACTACATCGCAAAAATCATTGAATGCTCATGTTCTAAAATTAAATAATAATGAAACACTTAGATTCCGCAAACAAGCATACATGTTTCATTCCTAAATGGGCACTCATAATAATGTTAGTTGTTTCTAGTTTTCTCACCCATATACACACCGCCCATTAAAAGGATTTGTCCTCGAACCGACGACTAAGGATCAGTTCTCTAAACCTCTAATACAAAATTGTAACACTCAACATATCCACACAATATAATATGGGTCCGGCCAAGCCCCCACAATATACAACATACACAAGTAAATGTTATAAAGAGGTAAAAGAACAACAATATTGAAGTAACACTAACAGAAGCAAATATAACTTCCAACATCATAAGAACGCCACATATTCTATTTAGAAATACAACACTATTGGCCTTATGGACTTGATTCATAATATGTCAGAACTTAATAATAATGAGGAATAGATGCATTGTAGGTGCATTTAAATAATCTACTCATTGGCTCAAAAGCAGGAATTGCAAAAAATTAATTACATCTGATTTATCTCAGATTTCAAATTATACAATCTATATAGTAATCGACGACGTTAGACTACTTATATGTCAAATACTTTTTGACGTAAGTCGATTTCCAATACTTAGCGCTCCAAGTTCTATATGTATACTTCTGGAAAACTTGACGTGTGTTGAGAGACTTCTCTTCATACGTCAAATAGTTTTTGACGTGCATCAAAATTTTCATCTTTTACCTAACTGTTCAACTAAGCTTTTTATGTCATATGTAAAGTAAAAAAATCGTACACGATGTCTTTTAATACAGATTAAATATATATTCTAAATAACTTAATTAATCTAATATATCAAATAAATAGTTGTTCCCAACAAACCTTAACTTATCTCTCTCACTCTCTTCTCTCCCACTTCCTACGTCTTTTAGTATCAGATCCTCTACATTTAAGTCATGACCATCAAATGAATATTATCCATTTAATCTCAAATTAAGCGCATCTCCATCGTTTTTGAGTGGATGCCAATTTACTGAACCAACCCGGGCACATTAACAACAACAACACTCAAGCCTTTATCCCACTAAAGTGGGGTCAGATATATGGATCCTAAGTCGCATATTAAATAAGAAGTAAATATAATAAATTAAAATAATACAGGTATAAAAGTGAGTTACACAAAAACATCAAGAAGAAACAAGCTTAGCCTACTATTATTATGGGTCTGTTTGGCGCAGTATTTATGGTCCTGCGAGTCCGTTTGGCGACATAAAACTTCCGAACGGAGTAGCAACTGTTGCGACCACCAACGCTTGAAAGGCATTTCATACCAGTACTATCCCTTCTAATTCATCCAACCATCTATTTGTCCACTTGTTTTCTAACCAAACTGTAACACAACATGAACAATTGAAAACAAATTCAACAAGAGAACAACAATTTGTAAGATATCAGGACATCAGAATTAAAATTACACCCACGCATAAAAAAACATTAATGAAATTATAGCGCATGAAGCTTTTTTTGTGCATCAGAATTCAGACAACTACCTAGGTTGAATTAAACTTACAGAAATTAGTAGAAAAAAGTGAAAAAATTAATGTTGAAAACCTGAAGATCAAAAACCGGTACCTGGATTGGAGACTTGAAGCCTTGAGGTGGAGACGAGGCGGAATGACCGGCAACCACAGGGAGCATACTGGATGGCCAGATCTGCTTCGTTGATGGACGGCGTTGCGTGGTCAATGGCCTAAGCCCTAAACTAGGCCGCTGAAGCGACGGCTTGAACTGGAAGCATGCCGCATTTGCTTCTATGCTGGAAGTTTAAACCTAGGCCATATGTATTGAAACGCAGGTGGACAAAGCAGCGAAGCATCTCGAAGAAGAGCATGCGGGCGACATAGATGGAGATTCTTGCAGACGGGCGGACACCTGACGCCGACGGAGAGTCGGGGATCCAACCCTAAACCTCTCCGTCTTGTACAGGGGAACGCCCGGGCCACGGGATGGATTTTCGTTCACTCATCTGATGACAACAGCAGAAACTTTGGCTTTGTCGTTTTAATAATGAGTAGTTTAAAAGGGAAATTATAAATGGGTAATTGAAAATTTCATGGTGCTGTCCGACTAATTCGGTATTTCGGTCGGATCGGAATAAACTGAACCGTCTTAGCTCTCGGGACAGTCGAGTGCGTGCACAGTCAATGAAAATAGAGAGTTGACACAAAAGGTTTTAACGTGAAAAACCTATAGCCTGACTAAAAAATCACGTGACCGGATCTGTGCCGGTCAAAATTCACTATCAGGTTGCGATTACAATATGTTTGGAGAATCGAGGGAGACAGACAGCTCCTCATTACAACTTGGAGGTGAGACGGGATTTCTGACTCGCACCGGGCAACAGGCTGCGCCGAGGGAGTGTTGGATTCTAACTTGGTGGCTGGTGTGCTTGAGCGTTGGTAGTGGTCATCTTCTCCCTTCTCTGCGCACTTGGGGACTTAGGCGTTCCTCTGCCTCGTAGGCGGCTTGAAGATGACCCGAGAGAGGAGTTCGACAGAGCTCTGGTTTGAGGAAGAAGAAGACTCCGGAGCAAAAAAGTGAGAAAATGAGGAGGCCTGAGTCTCTTTTTATAGCCTCCTGGAGGCGATTATGGTGGGCCTCCCCACTAACTTGGTGGTTTAGTGGGTGGTTACCTGCAGATCGGACGGCGACAGATACTCTGTAGTGATCGGACGGTGGTCAACTTGCAAGTGGTGGCGGTGGTTGGCGGCGGCGGCGGCCGGTGACGGGCGGTGGACGGCGACGGCGGTAGGCGGCGGCGACGGCGGTAATTGTTGAATGGGGGAGCCCTCATGATTTCTCATATTATGGTGGAGATCATGGGAAGTGGGTTGACCGATCAAACCCATGATCTCTACAATATGAAGGATCATGGGAGAGGTGATTAAATGCACCCCTAAATCTTTAAATGGAACATCATCCTCATCACCTACAAATATCAAGTTTTGCATATAAAAGTAAAATTTTGGCCATGTATCTTTAAAATTATTAAGATAATAGGTCAAAATTAATAAATTTAAATTCAAATAATTCCAACAAAGAATATTTTTATGTAATGTTGTGCACATGGGAAGAAGATGTTCGGTTGATCTAATATTATTACCACCTCAATATCAACAATTACACTTTTTGAATTTTTATAAACATGATATTAACGAGGAAAATAATAAAATGATGAAAAAGTGTGCATGAGCATTGTTGATATTTGCACTCAAAAAATATATTTTTTATTAAAAAAATAATCTGTGTGCAAATTTTTATCAAATTTTATAACATCATTTAATTTTTTAGAGCTCAGGTGCAAATGTCCATGCACTGCAGCCATAGATGAACGTGTAGGGGCGGATTCAGGAAGTTTGACTAAGGAGACCCAATCAAAAGGCGAAGAATTTTTTTATGATTAATATTTATACCAAAATTTACACATGTAGAGATATCACAATTGGGTTATAAAAAATATATTTTTTTATTGCAACTTATCTATTTAGAAACATCTGGACTGAATCTTTAATCAGCTTTCAGAATAAATGAAATGTTGTGTGATGCTGACCTGATCTTTGTTGCAGTAGAGAGTAGAGACTGATCAATGGAGATAAGTGCAGCAATTTGAGGATATTCTAAGGACATGGAGAAAACTTTATTTTTTGACAATCGGGTTGTTGCTACCTCCTTTCCCTGCTCATCAGAAATGATGTAGGTGACAAATTTGAACATAATAGAATATCCCTTGGTCACCAATTGACCTACACTTATTAGATTACAAGCTAGGGAGGGCTTGAATTGAACTTCACCAGTGATCTTTGTTTTACTATCTTTATCTTTGACAGTAACTGTCTCAATCTCTTCAATGATGTTTAACTGTCCATCACCCAAATACACCAGTGACTTTGAGGTTTCATCAAGTTGGGTGAATAACTGCCTATCATTTGCTATATGATTAGAACATCCCGAGTCAATGTACCATTTGGATGACTTATCGTGATTGTTCTCAGTATAGGCTATGGAGAGCTTCGCTTCTTTTTCTCCTTGTTCAGTGATTTTTGCATCTTATTTATTTTTGAACCAACAATCACAATCAAAAATGTGTGGGATTTTTGCATCTTTTACATTTGAAGTAGCATTTTGCATTATCAGGATTATTTTTCTTGCAAAGAGTGCAAAACATCTCCTTCCCATGAGTTGAATCATCACTAACAGGGGTGGAATTAGAATGGGATGGTCGGTTTTGATGTGGTTGTTTCCACTGACCACTTGTCTTAGGAGAATTTTCAGGTTTCTTTTCATAGTTGTCTGAATTTCCTAAGTGCATTTTGGTCTGGAGGGCCTGGACAATGTTGGGATTGTGATGTCTTTTTAATCTTTCCTCATGGGATTGAATCTTCCCAATGAGTGCGTCAACACGAAGTATCTTTATGTCATTACTTTCCTCAATTGCAACAGCAATGTGATCGTAATTCTTTGGTAGGTTTATCAAAATCTTGAGAGCATTCTCTTTCTCAGGCATAGTTGCCCCAAGAGTGTTTAGTTGATTTGTAAGGTTTGTGAGTTTAGGTATAAACTCAAAGATTGCCTCATCTTCTCGCATGGAGAGTGAGTCAAATTGTTTTTTTATGTTAACTTTCTGAATAGAAATTACCTTTTTATCTCCTTGGGAGATTTTCTTGAGCGTGTCCCAAGCTAGTTTGGCGGTTTTGGCTCCCATGATCTTTCGAAAGACATTGGTTATGACGGCGTGTTGGATGAGTAGCAGTGTTAAGGAGTTCTTTTGTCTTTCTCCTTTGGGTATTCTTGCTTCCTCTCCTTCTTTTATCTTCTCTTTTGGATTAGGTGTTGGTTCTTGCTGAACAACCTCCCAAAGATCTTGGGATTCAAGGAGTCTCCATTTTGACGACCCAATGATCGACAGAGGAACATGATGTGAGGGGTATGTGGCCTTGGTAGATGATGAGCCCATGAGAACCAAAAGCACATGATTGCAGGATATCAAGTTCTAATACCACTGTTAGAAGTTTATAACTTCTCTAAGTTGTTTCTTAGTGTAGGATATCAAGCTCTGATACCATTGTTAGAAGGCTTTGGAGATACTAAACATCACATATTGAGTATGTTAGTATATATTTGAAAAATTAACGGGTTCAGAGGCATAACGGGTCGTGTCGGATACACAGATATCCAATACCCGTAGAAACTCCTTGGGTTTGCCTATTTATAGCCACATAGGGGCAATAGGTATGAGATTCCACTTTGATCACCACTCGGATGCTTCGAGCGACACCTTACGATTACAATAATCGCTTGAAGTTCAGTGATGAAGCTGCGATTAGACATTTAGATTATGTTAAACTGATTGGTAGTCTCATGTATGTTATGGTCTGCACAAGATATGACATAGCCTTTACAGTCGGCATGTTAAGCAGATTCACTAGTAATCCTAGCTAAGACCATTGGGATGCCCTCGATAGGCTTATGTGATACATAAAGCACACCCAAAGTATGTTTTATGTTACCATGGTCATCCTTCAATCCTAGAAGGATACTCTGATGCATCATGGTGCTCAGATCTAAACGACAGCAAGTTCACTAGTGGATTTATATTCACACTAAGAGGAGCAGCTGTAGCTTGGAAGTCCAAGAGACAATCTTGTATTGCACTATCTTCTATGGAATCTGAATTTTACGCTCTAACTTCAGCAGAAGAAGAAGCAGAGTGGATAAGAGATTTGGTGATGGACATTCCACTGTCGAGCCTGAAGTTGAGTTCTGTTGCAGTTTACTGCGACAATCAGGTTACAAAAATGATTGCTACAAACACTTTGTTCAATAGCAAAAGAAGACAACTCATGATGAAACAAGCCCGATTGACCTCTGTCACGAGTCAAGGGGTCATGACCCTTATGGATGTGAGATCGAAAGATAATGTTGCAGACGCCTTGACAAATGGCTTAAATAGAGTTATCACAATAAAAACATTGTGGGAGATGAGATTAAAGTTCATAAAAATATGAAACTTCATCCTATGTTTATGTTTTGATAGCAAAAACCTATAGTCGCAAAATTCAAGCATATAATAACAGACTGAAAACCCCAAATAATTTCTTGATGAATGCCCAAAATGGTTAGATGCTAGTCATTCCACATCTGATGACTTAACATTTTTGAAAGTTATTACTTTAAGGTTAACAAGTCACATAGAGGGGATGGTGAATAGGTCTTTTAAATTTCTTAAGACTTTTTGTGTTGTTTGTAATTTAGTGATCTAGAGCTTGTCCTAATTACCTGCAATACAAGAATCAAACAAGCAACACAGAAAGCACACAAGTATTTATAGTGATTCCCAAATTGGGTACATCCACTTTCTCTCCCACCTATCCAACTGATTTGTTGGACTGAGCTCAAACTCCACAAATATGCTCCGCAGAGCTTACACCTCAGGCCCTTAGCCTTACATACAGATTCTTTTCAGAATCCAAACTCAGAATCATAAGGGTTCCTACCTCAGAGCCCTGCAGTGCTCCTACTGCTCAGTGGTCCACTGACCACCTACCTCAACCTTATTTGTAAGGCCTACAGCTCAGTCTTCTAAGCCCTACCACTTCAGGCACAAGGCCCTACTCTCAGAGTGCTACAACACTCCTACAGCTCAGTACCCTTCCAGGTACCTACCTCAGTGCCCTTCCAAGAACCTACCTTAGTGCCCTTTCAGGCACCTATAACTCAGTGACAGTTTTGCCACCTACCTCAGGCCAAAGGCCTTACACTTAGTCTCCTCCAATACCTACACTCAGTGACACACTTGTCACCTACAGCTTAATGACGCAACAATCACCTACCTCAGCCTTATTGTTAAGGCCTATTACTCAGGCTGGGAGGACAGCCCTACTCTCAGATCCACACTTAGATCCTACCTTAGTACACCAGCAGGGCACCTACCTCAGTGACTAATTAGTCGTCTACTGCTCAGACACAAAGGTCCCACAACTCAGATTCAGGCAACCTGAATCCTACATAAAGTAAATCAATAAACTTGAATAACTAACTCAGAGAAAAATCTTTGAGTCCAACTTACTGGATTGAGCAGATATCAGTCCAGCCCACTTGCTGTAGAAAGGATGAGTCTTCTTCTACAACAACCTACTGTTGAAGGCTTATAGTCCTTCACACAGCTATCTCCTTCTGCTGATTGTGTGAATCAGCTAACTTGTTCTCCATGGAACAATCTTGCTGAAGCTTCAGCTATCTTTCAGTCTTAGCCTTCTGGCTTGCCTGCTGGACTTTGCTTTCGAGCTTGTCGGAGAAGATGAAGTCCATCCGCCTCTTTTTCGTGTTATGCTTCTGTTCTTGTTTCTAGTTTTTTATTAACCCTAATCTCCTTTTCTTGTCTTCCCTTTATATCTGCTGAATTGACTTCAACGACACAATTTGAATGTGAGTCTCGTCATGGATGGTGAGCGTCACCTCCCGAGAAGAAGATAAATAGTACTTTCCGGCGCTGCCCTAGCTTTCCCGCAATGACATGAAGTGCCCTGACTGCGCTCGACGAAAGGCGAACTGGGTTCGACGAATTTTGAAATCAGTTCGACGAAATCCAACCTGAGCTCGACGAATTTAGAATCTTTAAGCTTTAACTTGAGCTCGACGAAAGATGAACTGGGTTCGACGAATTTAGAATCTTTAAGCTTTAAATTGAGCTCGACGAAAGATGAGCTGCGTTCGACAAATTCTGAACTAGGCTCGACGAATTTAAAATCTTTAAGCTTTAAATTGAGATCGACAAAAGATGAACTGCGTTCGACGAATTTTGAACTGGGCTCGGCGAATTCAAAATCCAATTCGTCAAATGCTGAGTTGAGCTCGACGAACTCAGAATCTCAACCTTTAACTTTAGCTCGACGAAAGTGGAGCTTAGCTCGACGAACTCTGAATCCAGTTCGACGTTTTTGGACTTAGAGAAATTCTGCCGGCTTGATTTCAGCGGTTCCTTCTCAGCTGTCTCAGCGGTTTCTTCTTCACAGCTGTCTTCTATTCTCAGCGGTTTCTTATTCTCAGCCGAGACTATCTCCTGTCTCAGCGGTTTAGCTGAGACCAACATTTCTCTCAGGGATTTGTGTTGAACTTCTCAGTTGTCTCAGCGGTTCTGCTGAGACTGTTTTCTCAGCCATCTCAGCGATTCTGCTGAACTGTCTCAGCGGTTCTGCTGAACTGTCTCAGCGATTCTGCTGAACTGTCTCAGCGGTTCTGTTGAACTATCTCAGTGGTTCTACTAAACTATCTCAGTGGTTTTGCCTTAGTCAAATTGTCTGACTTCCAGTTTTTTCTTCTTGTTCACTTGTCCAATCAAGGACAATCAGCATGCAAGAACTAAAGCACACATCAAATACATTATACCTCTGAGTATGATTGGTGATGCCTCTTCAAATCCTAAGGAACATTGAAGGGCACAATTACCAACAATCTTTCTTATTGTAAGTTGATTTGAGAATTATTCAACTGAGAATAAAAAGTCGTACGAATTAATCTAACATTAGTGATCATAACACATTATTCCACATTTGATGATGTTGCAAATGATGGTGTGTCAAATCATATGATGAGGTAAATAGTGGTCACTAATGAGTAAAATGACAACGTTTGATTTATTAAAATCAAAACTTGACGGGTCCTAGCTAGACTAGATAGGGATGCTGACAGTGTTACTTCACTACTACTACAAGTACTAAACTCATTTAGGTAGAGCTAGTTTACTTTATTATGTCACTGCATATGTTTATGAATTCATAGAGTCTGTCTCATGAAATTTTTTGCAGGCACTGATGAAGATGGAGGAGAGAATGTGGACTTTGACATGAATGATGATGATCTACTCTCTGAGTAGAATTGTTACACGTTTATCCGTTGTCATTTTTGTTTTTCCATACTTATTTATTATTGAGTAGCACCTTCGTTTTGGATGTTTTATGTTATTGTTTTAAAACTCATGTTTATGTTTTTTTTTAAAATGTGTTAACTCTTATGGAAATGTGTAAAGTCGGAAACTTGTTTTGATACTCTCAACTTTCTGCACTCAGAAATGTATACGTTATTTATCACAAATATAAGAGGAGATTGTTAGTGTATATTTGGACAATTAACGGGTTCGGAGGCATAACGGGTCGTGTTGGATACACGGATATCCAATACCCGTAGAAATTTCTTGGGTTTATCTATTTATACTCACCTAGGGGCAACGAGTGGGAAATTTAACTTTGATCACCACTCGGATGCTTCGAACGACAACAACAGAGTATGCAGTAAGTAACATTGGTAACAACAGGAATATAAATGGGCGTAATTATGTGGCACATGGAGCAGCTCAATTAATTGAAATGGCACATGAATTTGGACCGATTGGTTCATACTTCAACAAAAATTGGCAGTGGGAGCCCCGAAGTAGATGGAGGGAAGGGTGGGTTAGGAGAAAGAGAAGGTGAAGGTGATAGGTGAATAAGAAGTTGTGGTCGAGGGAAAATTGTTGGAGCATGAACAATGGAAAAAGAGGAAATAGATGGAGGAGTGTCTGCTTGGGTGAGGGGTATAGATCGAGGTAGTGGAGAAGTATGGAGTGAACTAAAAAAAATAGCATTCACTAAAACATACTGTTTTTTCGTAACAATTATTAGGGTCAAGAGAATTATCAATTAAGTTAATACCTAATAATAAATAATATTTTCACATGTTACAATCGCATCATAGGATTGTCGAGTGAATATTATGCATGAGAACACGGGCGAAGGTGGTTGGCAAGAACATGGTGTTGAAGCCAAAAATGACCTCTGTGGAGTTTGGGGTCCCAAAAGAGGGGTGACCTCACACCTACTACACTCGGAAGGACGTCGCGAACCGAGACTTAGGAGACTATGACCAGACCCTCGGCTCTAGAGTGGAGGTCCCACCTCACACACAGAAGACCTTTGAGTTCTCCCCCTCCCTAGCCAATGCTTGAGCTAGGTGCCTTGGAGTATTTATAGTTTTTCCAAGTATTGGGTCAAAATGACCAAAATGCCCCTAAGGAAAATATGCCTCAAGCCAATAGAAAACCTCCACACCGGGGGGCAAAGAGGGAATTCCACCCCGGGGGTAAAAGGGTAAAAGCACGTCCCCAAAGGTCCAAGGGCAAGAGGAGGTCAAACCACACCCCCCCAGCCTCCCCTGGACACCCGAGACGAGGGAACTGGCCGCGCGGGCGAGGGCCTGGCCGACTGGTCTCGCCCCGAGCTGGCCTCACAAGCGAGAACCCGCATGGCCGGCGGTCTCGCCCGACGAGCAGGCCTCGCGGGCGAGAACCCGCCTGGCCGGCGGTTTCGCCCCGCGACCTGGCCGCGCGGGCGAGAACCCGCCTGGCCGGCTGTCTCGCCCGCGAGCTGGCCGCGCGGGCGAGAACCCGCTGGCCTGCAGTCTCGCCCGCTAGCTGGCCTCGCGGGCGAGAACCCGCCTGGCCGGCGGTCTCGCCCGGCGGGCTGGCCGCGCGGGCGAGAACCCGCCTGGCCGGCGGTCTCGCCCGACGAGCTGGCCTCGCGGGCGAGAACCCGCCAGGCCGCGGTATCGCCCGGTGAGCCGGCCGCGCGGGCAAGACCGCTCCTTGCCGGCGGTCTATCCCGGCGAGCGGGCCGCGCGGGCGAGAACCCGCCTGGCCGGCGGTCTCGCCCGCGAGCTGTCCTCGCGGGCGAGAACCCGCCTGGTCGACGGTCTTGCCCGGCGAGCTGGCCGCGCAGGCGAGAACCCGCCTGGCCGGCGGTCTCGCCCGGCGAGCTGGCCGCGCGGGCGAGAACCCGCCAGGCCGGCGGTCTCGCCGGATAACTGGTCGCGCGGGCGAGAACCCGCCTGGCCGGCGGTCTCGCCCGGCGAGCTGGCCGCGCGGGCGAGAACCTGCCTGGCCGGCGGTCTCGCCCGGCGAGCTGGCCGCGCGGGCGAGAACCCGCCTGGCCGGCCGTCGTCAACACCCCTGCTCGGGCTAAGGGGCAGGGAGGACGAGAACCTTGGGTCTCCAGTCGACCC